>JAUBOD010000633.1:11958265-11992862 GCA_032353885.1 Nothura maculosa | reverse complement strand
AATTGGCCTGCCCCTCAAAGGCCATCTCACTTCTCTTTAAAGTCTGACAGGCAAACTCCTGCTAGCAGAGAATAAGAAATATATGAGGGCTGGATACCTCTGGGTACTTCTCTGTAGCCTTAGGTTCGTAAATAACTGCATTTGTGGCCTTGGATAAAAATGTCAGAGAA
Organism: Nothura maculosa; assembly: GCA_032353885.1. Taxonomy (NCBI): domain Eukaryota; kingdom Metazoa; phylum Chordata; class Aves; order Tinamiformes; family Tinamidae; genus Nothura; species Nothura maculosa. The sequence continues at coordinate 11,992,692 of JAUBOD010000633.1, read as the reverse complement.
CAATTTTGCTTCAAGCTCATTCACTTAATGTTTAAGGGGAAATACTTTTCTTTTGTTAAAAAGAAGAGTGGGGATTTTTTCTTTTCATTTGTGAAAGTATTTAGAGGAAGATAAGAAAGGTCATAAACAATCTTTAGAGAGGCACAGATACCCTGAAAGAATCTGTGTGGATATAGTGAAAATGCTGTGGGCTTCAGCTAGCTGGGGCTACCAGCGGCCGACCAATGGGACACTCCTAGTGGCAGCTGAAGACTAGAGAACAGTCTCAATAACCCTGGTGAATAATGTCTGACTAACCAGCAGAGTGAGTAGGTGGCCAACAAACCCTAGGTGAATAATTTAATGCAAACAAATTCTAAAACTGCCTGTTCGCAACTGGCCGTGAGCATAGCTAGTGTCACAAGGGACCAGCTGAACATTAGAGAGACAAAACTCATTTTAGATGGTCTTAGCAATGCATGGAAAATTCCTTCCAACTAGATCCAGCCAGCTGTGAGCTTCACCAAAACTCTGAACCCACATCAAAATATTATAGCTCTTTCTTAAGATCAAATCAAAATCACATATACAATGCAGCCCAAGTAGCCAGATTTAGGTGATTAGCAACTTTTGAAATGTGGACAGATAGGTAGGATATATTTAGAGAAAAAAAACTGCTTATGAAGGTTCAAAGGTAGGGATGAAAATACAAGAGAAGTAACATCAGGTGCACTCAGGGGACAAGCAGGAGAAGAAGCAGACAGTGTGAGGACCCTGCTTGGCAGAGGGAATAAGCTAAGGGACAGTGTGTGATGAGGTGAATGTGGCCCTGTGAGATAGAGCGCTTTCTAAAGACACAGTGTGTAAGCAGGAAGGAGGAACTGTGCCTCCAACTCTTTTGTCTTCTGTATCAGATTAATGGACATTTGAGAGACCTCCTTAATCTGCCCTCCAGAACAGTAGTTAGGTAGAAGCAGCTGCGAATTGCCCAAGGCAATTACTGCTATGACCTCCAATGATTTTTCTTCTCCATCTGTCTTTGAGACTGCATCTCATCATACCATTTTTCCCTCCTTGTCATGTACTTTTTGAACCCTTAAGAGGCAGATTCCTTAAGAACCTACTGCCACGCAGTTAGTAACCTGATTTCTTCTCCAGAATGAAAAGAATTCCCTTAATGCATGTCCAAAAATAAGTCTTCCCACCCTTGAGGGGAAAATAGTCATTGAGGAAAAAAAATAGATGTGGAGAAACAGAGGAGAACTCATTAAAAAATGTGATATGTGTCAATGGAGCTACAGACAGAAGAGTTACTACTTGTCCAAAAGGACTAAAAGCAAGACAAGGGAATATACAGTGTCCCTAGTGAGAACGTGTGAACACACTTCCATTTGCTAGCCACAGCAGCAGGTTGCCTTCCAGAAGAGAGAGGAAAGGAAATGCAAGGACTTGCAAGCAAAAACTTGTGGAGTCAGGGTAGTGACATGCATTAGGAGCACCATGCTTGGCTCTCCATCATGCTCAAGTCTCCCAACATTTCTGAGTGGAAGCTTCGGAGACTACCTGTCCTTTCACCTTCATACAAACACTGAGGTTGACTTCATTCAAACAGGATGACAAGCTGCAAACCTACAAGTAGTGAAAACTTGCTAATCCTGGCAACCACCCACCTGCAGGGTAGCACATTGCCACAGAGGGACAGCCAGAAGAGCACAGTAGCAGCAGACACAAATGCCAGGCTTTTCACACAGCTGTGTGCCAAGCATATTGGTGCATTTTCCTGCTGATCAGTCCCCCGGTGCCTTTAATGAGCTTGTAAAAAAACCCACAAGGATAAAAAGCAGAGCCAACAAGCATGAATTCTGAGGGTGGCAGGTCTCCTAGGGCCAGCAGGCCTTTAAACATCTCCAAGGGACTGTGTCTCCATTAGTGTCTTGTTTTCTTTTCTTCTTTTTTCTTTTTTGACAAGGCTGTTTCTGCAAAGGGTCATCCAAGGAGCACAGGGCATGACAGCATAGTGTGAAAGATGAGAGCAAAGTAGAAAGGGGTACACGGAGGTGCCTGGGCAACACGGCCATCCATCAGTCAAGGCAAGCAGCTGCTGGACCCTTGAGCGTTAAGGGAAAGGGACGTGGGTAGCCCATTTGTTTTGCTTTCAGCACATTCCGTGTGCAGACTGTCACGGGCCTGTATTGCCATGTCCCCTCACCAACGCTGAGCTCATCCTGCAGCCCATTCCTGCAGGATGCAACCTACACCTCCATGCTGCATCAGGGCACCTGATTTAGGGCACTTAATGCAGATACAAAGGAGAGCTGGTGAGCCTGAGTGGCAGGGCCCAAGGATACCAAACTCAGTATGTCCAGGAGGAGAAAATCCTTTCACCCTGCAGAGGCTCTGACCTGTGCTAAAGGCTGGCCAATTCCCAAGGAGCACAGAGAATCCCACTCCGTCCTGAAGAAATGAGTCCAATCTTGAAACCCATAATAAGTAGGACTGTTCAGTACATAAAATGGTGCATATATGCCCCTTGCACTCAAATATTCCAGGAGAAGGCTCATAGTCAGTCTGTGCAGACTAAGAGTTCACAAAAACCTCCCTTATCTTTGTGGTAAATCCATTTAGACTTGCTTGACAACTCCTCATCTATATGAGGGCTGTTTTTTTCACACAAGTGTGTGATTCCTCATCTCATTCACATAAAAGCACTTGGTTCCCCATTTTTACTCTCAGAGTGGTGCTGGGTCTACAACTCTGCTTAACAAGGTGTGGCTTCCACCATGGAAAAGAGTGACGAGAAGCTCAGTGAGTACTGGAAACCTTACTGACACCAGATAATGGTGGGGTTTTCCCACTTTTATGTTTTTCAAAATGCCATCTTTTTTTTTCCCACCAAATCTAGCAAAGAGTTAAATTTCAAATTTTATAAACCTTTCATTGAGTTATGCAAGTTTCTAACATTCATGATGGGACTTCTGATTAACTAAAAGAGGGTGAAGTAAGAAAAACACAAGTCGACTTTAATGGTGCTGTGATCACATGCAAAGCTGGAAACCCAAAGCCAGGGTCAGCTCAAGGAGAAGTCATTCTGGTAGCCAGAAGTTGGCACAAGTTGAAGAAGTGACCAAACACATCCAGAGATTTAGCAGTAGCTAAGGATAAAGAAAGCATCAGGATGGTCCCTGAGCCATTCTGCAGTAAATATCACCACGTGTCCTATTTTAAAACTTACTCTAAGCCATGAATGAGTTGGGCACAATCTGAGGCAAGACCTGGGATACATAAATCCTTAGTCAGAGTCACTGTGGACTTTCTTAGTGGTTGGTACTAGAGCCTGTGGCTTCCTTCTTCACTTCACCTATTGGAACAGCTTCACTTTTGTCTAAATGCTTAAATGTTCATTAATTTAAAAATCCTCTTAGCTGAGCTAAGAGAAACGGATGTTACAGATCAGTGTTTAGAGCTGCTAGCTGGAATAGAAAGTTTAAGTTCTCTGATTCTCTCTTGGGCTTCAGTAGGTAGAATTATGCTTTCATTGTAGTATAAAATCCTGCAGCACAATTCCAAAATGGATTTTTTCCTCCCAGCAGCCCAAATTCTGCAAAAAGCTGCGTTTTAAAAAGGTGCCACAATCCTGACAAATTGATGGTATCAAAGACACTGGCAAAGTGCTTAAAGGTTCCAAGCTGCTCTTACTGGTAACCATGGCACTGCAAATTCTGTTTGCTAAATACTGGTCCTGAAAGGAAAGACAAATACAAGAAGCTCACAGAAAGCTGGATGTGGCACTCGTTGCTAGGCCACTGAGCAATAACATGTTATGTGTCTCGTGGGCGTGATAGCATCAGTCAGAATGAGCATGTGACTCAGACCTTTACCATGAAGAGAACACCACATGCCCTACGTACACACAGTCCTTGAAGGCAGGTAGAAAAGCATGACCAAAACATGACCAAAGTTCAACCAAGCCTTGTAAACCACAAGGGTAGATATAATTTCTACGTCTCTTTTCATCTGTAGGTGATACTAGAAGAAGAAAAAAAGCCCTTTTAATTTAATTCTGTTCATAAGGACATCAAAAGACTAAACTGCCAAGCAGGTTAATTTTGCAAGCACTGGCTACTTCCTTGACGAAAGCCAGCCAGACCTTTCTGAGTTCACCCATCACTACCCAGCCAGCAGCACAATTAAGTTCCTTGTCTTAGAACCACCATTCTCAGTCCTCCCACGCTGCAGAAAACAGGGTGGTTTTGGACAGAAGTACCAGAAGCAAGCTGGGAATTCAATCCTAGGGGTGCTAAGAGACAACCTTCCATTGATCTTCCACTGAGATTTAAAGAGCTTTTATGCTACTTAATAAAACTCAACACAGAGATGTCAGTGCTCATGAACAATGACTGGAAGTGATGCAGCCATGCTAACTATCTCAGCTTGCAGAAGATACAACTCTGACCTAGCAAGGCTGTGCTGGTACTGCACCTCCAGCAGCTCCAGAGCTGGTTCAGCCTGTACTGCTCCATAACAACTACTCTTAAGCTGAAACTGTTTAACTCCCTCTTGAGACTATGTGCCTTTTGAAAATGTTGACCTTCTGACCTCAAGAGACAGGAGAAAGAGAGGGATGGAAAGGAAACAGCTAGTCAGGGCTAGAGAAAGGGTGCAGCTGGCAGCCAGTTTTCTGAGTCACCCATATTCTCTCCAGCTCATGGGGCTTGCAGAGCAGGGTAAGGTTCTCTCTGTCCACCTTTCTTGGCTGCCCTATGCAGGTGTTTCTTGCAAGGTTGAATGTCAAAGAGCCTCAAGTGCTTCAGCAAACACTAAGCTGAATGTAGTTAGTCCAAGTCATAATTGACCAATGCCAGTGGGCTCCCGGGATGAGCAGAAACATGCTGGGGTCTGGATGTGTAAAGTAACCCTATGAAATTATATTTCACTGGCTGCCTATGCTCATGAGTGCAGACTGAGTGCGGTCCATGAACGGAGCTGCTGCACAAGCAGGTGAGGTGAAAATGAGGTTCAGGCTCCCTGTGATCGTGGCAGGGCTGGTCCAGCAAGGACTCTCCTTAGGAGCAACTCCTGCAGTGCTGCTCAGAGCACAGGAGAAAGCTCAGGAATCCCATTTCTGCTGGGAGATTCACTACCTACAGCTGGCAATCCTTCCATAAGAGGCAAAAATTAAGGATCAGCGTGCAGATGGGACAGGAAAAAAATAACACTCTCCACTCCCTTCCCTCTGCTCCTTGCAGTGCCTTGTCCAATGAAACTCTGCGCTTTGAAGAAGTGGAAATTTCTTCTCTCAGGTTCCCCTGATTCCTACAGACACCAGCCAGTCCTTCTCCCAACACTGCAAATAAGTTCCAAGAGCCAAGTTTTTGGAAAGTCTGGTCTCACAGCATTTTCGACTCAAATTAAGGCACCAACACAACCTGCGCCTCTTCTTGCACCCAAAACTATTAAGCAACAAGCTTTCTACCCCACATCTGTGACAGTTTCAGGGATAGGTCAGCCCAAACCTCTGTTTTGGAAACTTCAGCCTTTTTTGTTTTTTTTTTTCTTCTCTCTCATAACGTATAGTTTAGACTTAAAGGCTTGCATATAGGATCAAAGTGAAATTTGCCCACATTATGCCAGCAGTAGTATTCTCACGTTTTATAAAGGTTCCCCAAGCCCTGAGCCTTCAAATGCAGCTGTATCACAATACAGTCTTCACCCTTTGCATAAAACCGCTATCAAGAGAGACTCAACGCTCAATCGTAAAGGAAAGTCCATTACAAATCCGCTGAGTTTTCCAGCGCGAGTTTTACCTCCCACTGCAGGACTGCAGGATCCACACCAAATACAGTATGTTTTTCACTAACCACGCTAAGCTCTTCTAAAAAGGACCCTCTATATGACGAAAGGCTCTAATTAAGCCCAGGGGAGCAGAGTCAAATTTGCCATTCCACCTTGTTGAAGGCGCACTCTGCTAATCCTCGCGGAAAGTCCCCTCGAGTCCCTTGAAGTCTTCATAACATACACACAAGCGTGCGTGCAGGAGTATAAATAAAAAAATGCATCATGGATCTCGGTCACCAAATCTGGCCTTATTTGTAAGTGTTCCCCCTGCAGTAGCCTTTTCTAGCCCTGGCAGGATGGGGAGGAGGAGGATGTCACATGTTGGTGCCCTTGACAGATGTGTGAGCGTGTGAGAGGTGGCATTTTAGAAATAGGAAAAGAGGTGGCACCGCTCTGGGTAGCGGTGAAGGATCCAACAGAGTCTCTGATGAAGGGTTTCAATGCTAACAAGAATGAAAGCTACTCAGAATAATGACAGGAAAAAATACAGGACCCTTCAGAGAGAGATGGAGAGTGCTAGTAATGCCAAACGTATCAGCATGCAAAAGCAGCCTCCATGAAAACTTGCTCAGCTTAGAGATGATCAGAGCTAGCGGAAACATTTCCAAAAAGACATAAAAGAAATATGGGATTTGGACAACATTCATGATAAGGCTGTCACACAATTGCCCTTCTCCTCCATGGAATGCTTTTCTCATGAAAGCAGCTCAGACCTTGCAGCTTACAAGGGAAATTTGACCTTTTTTCATTTCAGTTTTATCAGACTGAAAAAAAAAAAAAATCAGGTCTAAGGTCTTTTTCCCCAGAAGTCTGAAACAGAAATGGAGATTTGTTTCCTTGCTATACTTTCTCTTGTGCCTAGAACTACTTAAGGGAAAAAAAAATCCTAAATAGTTTTACTGAAGTTGCTATCCTCTTTCACTCATTTCATCCTCTTTCATCACCTTGTGTTGTTAGCTCAGGTTGAGAATGTGCGTGTCTGGGGTAAACTCACCATGAACAGCAGTGAGCATGACTGGCCCATCCCGTCGGTTCGGAGCACTGCTGTAACACAGCCATGAGCAGGACTATGCATAGTTTGGCATCTGGGATAACCTGAATTTGAAATGTTAGATCAAATAAATGGTTCCAAGAGTTATATTAATCGTTTCTCTGCAACTATTTCTTCTTTAACCAGAAACAACTGTGGTCTCTGGGCATGGTGAAAGAAAACTAATACAAAAGTGTATCTTTTTGCATTCACATGCATGCACACCCATACGCATATAGGGCATTGCACAGAACTGCACCGAGGAAGGATGCAAACCTCACTTTACCATGCATAAACAGTGCCAGAAGGCCACAGAGAAAGAAAAGCACTATGCACTTTGCTGAGAGCTGGGAACCTGTATTTCAAGTCATTTCTGTTTGCAGAACTAAGCTGAACCCTATAGCCCAGATGGGCGGCCGAGCAGCCCCTGCTCTCCCCACCAGGAACTCCATCTGGAAAGCCTAACGTGTCCCCTCTACGACTTGACTGCAGTGCAAAACACGGCTGTCCTGTAAGAGGAAACACTTCAGAAGCAGAGAGGGTCAGGGCATGTGCCCATTACACAGAACCCTGACCTACAAAACGTCAGGAAGAGCAGCTCTGCTAACGCACAATGAGCCAAGAGACAAGGAGATGCTGCTGGGGAAGCTGCCGCTCGGTCACGGCCAAGCTGGGATGGGTATTTCAACCTCCAACGCCCAGGGGCACAAAAAGTGCCCAGTGCCTCACTGTTGTTTTAGCAGCATTCAGGCAGTCCTGGATGCACTGGCTTGGAGCAGGTTTGAACAAAAGCTCCCAATGCAAGGGATGCCCTATTTTCCACCTAACCGCACGGCTGCCATACCAGAACTGGGTAGAACTGGAAAATTATATTAATGCGGCATGTGAGAAGGTTAGAGTTTACCTTTTGTTCTTATTTAATGAGAGGGCTGGAGAGGAGGGGGTTAAGGGAGGGGTGAGATTATGATAGATGAAGGGAACTTGCTTGGCTAACTCTCCATAGCCTGTAGCTATTGCACTGTTTATGAAAGGGAAGGTGCACCTTAGCAAGTTAACCTGCCTGAAATTGGAAGGTTTCAGATGAAAGGGAAACCCTGTAGAAGAAAACTGAACTGTGCTGGAAAGGAGTAGTGTGCCAAAGAAAGGGAAGCTTTGAATGAGAGCTTCTAAATGCTTCGTTTTGGCCTGAAAAGAAAGTATGAAAGAAAGAAAACTCTGCTAGGCCTGCACCATCGCCCAAGGCCATGAACCAAAGAGCCAACAAGCATCAAACCCCCTCTCCTCTGCCAGGCAGGAGTCCTCAGGTCTGTGCTCCAAAATCAGGCAGTTGTGCTGCCTGGGACAGTGCAAGGGCCCAGTCCTCATTTGGGCCAATTTCTATCGCTGCATTTGGAGATTATTTGCACAGAAAGGTGGGGCTCTTGGCAGCCCATTACAGGCTTCTTTTTCAAGAGGAAAGCCTTCAAGATGATGCTGTTGTTAATGACATTTCCTGCTTCCTGACTTAGAAAGAAAAAAACCCTTAACATTGGACAGTTATCATTTTTTTTTAAATTTACCAAATAAGCTAAGCCCTATGCTGACGGACTATTTTAGATTAAAAAAATCTAGATTTTTAAAAGTACATACAATATAACCTTGCAAATCTTGATTTCTTTTTAGCACAAGACAAAGAAAAGCCTTTGAATTTTTTTTCAGAAAAAAATCTTTGATATAACATAGATAAATTTAATTAAGATCTTGCCCACAGGCAACCCACAGCCCTGGCATATCAACTGGCATCTACCAGCATGAGGCACTCCCAGTATCCTGCACTCCAGTGGAAGCAGCAAGCTCTGTGCAAGCAGGGATGGGATTCATTATTTGCTTAACCGTTTCCTCTAGAGAGACAGCTCCAAAGCAACATGAAACCAAGAGGGATTCATTTTCCAATTTGGATGAAAAATCAAAACCTTTGCCATTATTTGCTCCTCTCCTCCCACCAAAAAGCAATGTTTCCACCAGACTGACTGAGTGACTGGGCTTTCCATTGCTTTCATTTCTTAATTGCAATTTTCCTAATTTTGATCTCAAGCTATCAGTAAATACCAGGCAGCGGTTTGCAAGCTTCAAACAGGAATGATGTGACTTTTCCAACAGTTTTTCCCTTTCGTCCCTCCCTTCCCACGCCAGCCCTGGTTCACGGGGGGAGCGCCTGGCAGGCTGGAGGTTCTCACAGCCCTCGCCTGTCTAGACCAGGGCTACGTCTGATTCCCTATCACCCCAAGGCTACAATTTCTAGTAAGGAAAATATTAAATTCAAAACATTCTGCCCATGTTGGCTCCTTCCAAAAAGTCAAAATGAGTTAGAGGCCGAATTCCCACGTCTGGCTTCAGAAACTCTCCTTCTAGCCTCCTGTCCGCTTTGGAGCTTCCAGGCCCGGTCACTTCAGTCAGCACTATGCTCACACAGCGCATTTGCGACAGGGAATGGTTATTCCCATGGAGTCAGGGTTTTCCATAAAAAGAGACATGGCCTAGAGTGGCATTCCTGGGACCTGGGGAAAATTCTGCCCATTTGCTTTTACTCCAAAACGCCTCATCTGACTCACACCTCTGTCCTCCGACCTTTCCCTGCAGGGACCTTAGGTTCAGGCTTGCCGGCTGCTGACTAGGCCCGGGTTTGGTTGGCGGCATTAATCCGAGCTGTGGCAAGCCGGGGTCAGCGCCTGTGCACGGCGAAGGGAAGAGGAACACGGATAGTCACCCAAGCTGCTGCCTGGTGTCATGAGTGATTTACGGCCCGCTTCAAACGCGGCCATTGATCTGCTCTGCTTTCCCCAGCTTGCTTGTCAGCATATAATAAAGCCAATGGGAATTCCTGTGTGTTGAGTCAAAGAACTTAAGTATGCTCAGGTTTGCTTTTTTTTTTTTTTTTTTTTTTTTTGAAAAAAACACACCTGAAGTCTCCCTATTTGGGAAGCGGCTCAAGATTTACAGTGCTGTAGAAATTTGCAAGGGTAAGAACAAGAAATACAACCCCAACCAGCCCTTCAGGCAGCCGGCCAATTAATCTTTCCTTTGCTGTCTGTTGCTTGTTCCTCTTTCTGCCTTCAGCAGTTTTCCAAGATCTAAGGGAGGCAGCAGCGGTAACTTCCTCCCGCCTGGCCCGCAGTGAACCCCCGGGAGCCGTCCCAGAGGTGAACTCCAGCGATTCCCTGTGCCGTGTCCCTGTCAGCTCCGCTCTGGAAACCACCTGCTACTCTGCAGGCCAACACGCTCCAGCTTGAGCAAGGGTCTGTATTGGCTCTGTAACTATAGCAGAGGATCCACAGGGCTCCAAAACAGCTTGAGCGCGGATTGCCGTGGACCCCATCTCCTCTAGAGCTTTATAGACCCATTTAAGGATGGTTCACTCATCATCTAAGACTGTTGCAAGGAGAGGAGGCACAGCAGTGAGCCAGGCTGCACAAAGCCTGTCTGTACCACAGCCCCTGCAGGGTTGTGCATGCCATGAGATAGCCAAGTGCTCAATTTTCTCCTCCATCACTCCCAAAAGATCACCTCAAACCTTTGCCAGCACATGCATTTACATCTGTGCAGCATCAGTTGCAGAACACAGATTGACAAACTGCCGTGCTCAAAATATGGCTCCTGAGAAATCACTGGCCATGAGGACATCATTATTGTCCTGCCCTTGCAAGGTTTGGTCTTGTAGTCGTAACACTAGTGACTTCTCGTTGACTACAGAGGAAAAGAAAGGATTGATTTCCTGCTTATGTTGGGCCTCTTATTTAAAACACTGAGAGGGCAACACTGTTGCCCAGTACAGACCTTGGGAGGAGGCATCTTGTTTCCCTGCTACACACTTCATGACAAAAATAAAAGACAGAACAAGCAGAGGAAAAATACATTTTCTCATGCAGCACTTTTAAATAAAAGATTTTACATCCCATATCAGACATATAACTCAGTAAAAGATTTCAGTGAACCAAAATCCCACTTGTCAAGACGCGTTTTCCTAAGTATAGAATTTTGAAATCCAAAACTTTGTCCTCTAATCAGAAAATTGACTTCTGAAGCTAGTAAGTCCTTCATAAGCAATTTGTATTCGACAAAGTACTCACTTTCTCTGCAAAGAAAATTCCTATTAACAATTACTAGACAATAGAATAAATTAGACCACAGAGCAGAGCTGCTCCATCGATCTTATTAAAACTCCTAGCCTAGAAGCATAACATACTTTCTTTTAGAGCAGCTGCAAATCCTCAGATATTCCAGAAAGGCTGCAGTGAAGCATTCACATTGGGTATCTCAAAAATCACTGAATTCCCGATATGTGGCTATTTAGAAGATGTTGGCTCTAGTTCAACGGATTTTAAGTTTCAGCTACTGTACATGTCATAACAATCAAACTGCATGAAAAGAGACACAAGGAGAGTGGCAGGTTCCTAAAAGACATTAACGTCATGTCTTGTTGAGAAAAGAAGGAAAACGCTTACCTGGGGGACTTTCCACAATTCTTATCACCTTTCAAAACCCCCCCAAGAGAAACACATTCTCCAGTCTCGCTTTTATTGAGAATGAAGTTCCCAGTACCCTGGGGAGGGGGAGCACAGTGAAAGTAACAGAAAATCTTTCTTGAACAAAATACTGCAGTAACCGCCATTGAAAGGTTGAAATTGAAACCCCCACCTACATGTGGACAGGCTGGGAAAGTCACTGCGGTCAGTCTGCAGTGATGCCGGATTCTCCAGCTCAATGCATTAAACAGCTCTCATTTTGCCCAGCTGGACACTATTTCCAATAAAGAGCATCTTCACTATTGTGCCTTTCCATCCCATTAGAAAAGGGGCCACTTTAGGATAGAAATTATGCCCTGGGGCAGGAAAGGGGATTTTTTTGCTTTCTGCACTTGAGGTTTTACTTGCTTTCTCACTCACAACACGGTCAAGGAGGTCAGCGAGAACAAGGTTGCTGCTTCAAAAAAGACAAGAGACATTGCATACCCCAGTGCCTGGAGTGCACCCATCTCCAGTCATAATCACTAAATCCTCCTTTCTGGGGCTTTTATTGTGCCATTGTCTGGTCTCAGGATAATAAAACCAGCCAGCTTGTCCTATCGGCAACACAGATGTTGTCTCATCTCTCTAGCAGAGGGAAGCTTTGCACCAGCAGACATTGCCTGGCTAAATCACAGTGCAGCAACCAGATGGAGCCTGCATGTAAACAGTACACACGTCCCAAAGCAGCTGGGCAGCTGCTGTAAATGCTGGCGTTTGCAGTCCAGCACTTCGAGCCTTGCTCAGATAGAAATGTTTTCTGCAGGGCAGTCACTCCTGTAGGGAACTCTTAAGCTTCACAATCAAGCCCCGGAATGGCTTTTCTAAGAGGCTAGAGACCTGCACAGATCAAAACAGCTGCAGGAGGAGACTTCAGGAGTACTCTGTTGCATCTTTGAGTTCAGCATCAACATCTCCCGCTCTAGATGAGAATCATTCTAGAACTATATGGTAGCTCATCAAATCGGGCTAGGGAAGAGGACAGATTTCTGTCAATCTGGAGACAATGCTTTATGCTATCTGAAAATCTAATTTTAAATATCTTACAAAATTTGGTAGAAATCCCTACAGACCACTGCCAAGAGAGATGCTCCATCCCAGAGCTTTAGAGAAAGAAAGAGGCAAATCTGAGCCTGTGGTTCTCCCAAATCACCCAGTAGGGCCTCAACTACAGAGCAGCTGAACCTGAGGCAGCCTCAGAGTGTCAAACAAACTCACCTTTTCAAAGGGAGAATTTTTCTTCCACCTCCCAGAACCAGGCATAAATAGAATAGTTAATTTGAGGAGGACAATTTGATTAAATTCAAAATTGCCTGAGGAGAGAAACATCCATTAGTAAACACAAGCTAATGGGAATACGCTTGATTCCCCCTGGGCTTTCTGGTAATATCAATCAGGAGCATGTACTCCCGCATACTCATCTGAGCCAAAGCCAACAAGTTTGATTTCAGCAGGAGACACTGAAAATTCACTCTTTTCAGCCTTTATATAGCAAATAAGCTCAAGATGCCCAGGTCTTCACAACACAGGCAGTGGGATGGGTTGCATCAGCAAATCACCTTCTGGCACCTGCTTATTGCCCACAGATGCTGGGATAGGAGTTGCCAGGCTAATGAAATCAGTGTTAAATTGCCTCCAACAGTGGTGAGTATTAAGGTATCCATGGGATGCAGTAGGAAATTCCCATCATTAGGCTACAGTTATCTTACCCAGCTGATGGAAACATACATAAATCTCACACTCTAGAGCAGAGTTACAGCACCAGCGACTCCATTTCTTCACATATGTGTGTTTTTCACTTCGTTATTCCTGTTCAAGCCCTATGTGTAGTTGCTGGGGGAGCACGCAGGCCTAAATGCAGAAATAGTCCATGTAGGCACAAACCCATGTCTGCTCTGTACTCGGTGATGCACAAACTTTCTTACACTGGAGCGGTGCCTGCACGTCCACCTGGTCATTCACTGCTCTGCAGTGTTTCTAGGCATAGGCAGCTGAGCAGTGTATGTTATCACAGTCTGACACCAAGCATGTGCATAGGCACTTAAACTAGAAGCATATGAAGCAACGTCTCTTGGGAGGATCAACCAGATAAGGGGAAAACCAACTACCCCAGTCGCAAGGATGCCTTTTAGAGCATTTGTCAGTATTGGCATAACATTATATCTACTGGTTCGTGGGTGAGCATGAGCAAGGTCAGAGGTGATTAATCACTACGGAAATTCATTTAGCAGTAAATAGGTAACATTTTGAGTAACTCCAGCTGTTTTACCCAAGCATGCAGAGGACACTTTTGTAGCCATATTATTATTGCACTGCCCTTTTGTGCTTGAGCTAATGGCAGCTCACGCAAAAAAATGTAAAATATTTGCTTATCAGGCAGATTTTAACAACAGTCTTTGTGCCCTCCCTGTGTTGTAACAAAGTGCGTTTAAACCATTGACAACACTGAGTTCCTTGAAGTTGCTAATGGGTTAAAGCTGGGACATCTGGTGAAACACTAGCCTCAGCTGTTCCTCAAGTGACATCTTCTTGGGTCAAATTTATCTCTTCTTGCCAGTCCATCTGCTCGCAGCTTGTCAATGGTAAACACTTGAGAGTCACAGAGCAAGAGAGGAGGCAGGTAGCAGTGAAGGACAGCAGTGTGGAGTCTAACTGGATAACGATCCAGGGACAAAAATAGCCCCCATCCTTCCCCGCCCCCATCATCTTCCTCCAGCTATGCTCCCGGGTCAGGGTCAGGCCAGGGAAGCAGCGTGCCACCCTACGGATGCAGCTCTGACCACACCAACCCAGGGTTAAGGAGAAGGGACTTGCTCCCTAAGGCAACAAGCAGAAAGCCACCACACAACTCAATGCACTGCTGTATTTGCTCATGTTTCAGATGCCCCAGTGGGGTGGTTATGACAGAGAAAGGCACAGCCAAGGGACCTTTGTGTCTCCATGAGCTCTCACTCCCAGGAGTTGCTGTCCCTTTGCTGGGCTCCATGAAAGCAGTACATATGCTGACTGGTCGGACACTCCCAGAAATGTGTTGTTCCCACTCCCATGGATGTGTTCATGCACCCCAAACATGACTGCCTCTCCATTCCTCTAAGAGTTTAAGCAATGCAAGGAATGCAGGTGCCAAAACACATTACTGAAAACTTAGGGAAATGGCAAGAGCATTTCAGTTTACCCAGAAAGTTTCCAAGCACTCTAGCACATTCTCTGGCCCTTTATCCAGGCTACTCAGCAAATGTGTTTTATTGCCTAAAACCTGTGAGAATGACACATGTTTCAAAACCCATCCAAGGTAAAAGGTAGTCCAAGGATTCTTAGAGGAAAGCTGAACAGGGAACCACCTTACAATAAGGATTGTCAGGGAAAAGCGAGTTAAGCTGCTCTTGGACTTAGGTGATCACCAAGACCCTCTGAAGATGCGTTAACCTAAGATTTTTTTTATCTAGTAAATAAATATTTTAAACCAAAAGTTTTCAGACACACAGCAGTGGCCACAGTTTCTCCCAAATTGCAAGGATACATTCCTGATTATACGCGCTCTACTGTTGCATCTTGCTGCCACGGTGGTCATGTCCTGTGATTAATGAGCAGCAGTTTCAAACTAGCCCTTTCCTTAGGGATGAGAAATTTCTATCTAGAGTTATTAGCTCTCTCACAACAGTGCCATAAGTGCTATTGCAGGGCACCTGCTCATGTCCAGATGCTGCCTGAGGCAACACATCATCACAACCCCAGAGAAGCAACGAGGCTTCTTAGCATGCTACAAATACCCTTGAAGCAAAAAGCTCTTGCACCCGGCCAGTACTATGCAATTGCTCTAACGAGCCACACGACTGTAAGAAAAGCATTTGCTTTCTCCTTTGCAGACTTCTCCATATCCCCAATTAACTGCATTAACATCATAACTAACCCCTTGTCCCTGGCGCGTGCTGGCAACTGGCAGAGCCCACGTTTCAAGACATTCTTGATGCATTACTGTGCAGCGGATCAGGAGACAGACATTTTAGCGTGCGTCAGACACCGCATTTCTCCATCCTCGAAACTGATCCTGCCAGAGTGTGCTCTCTGCAGAGCCAGGACTTGAACCCGAGAGCGCAGCTGCATTTTTAGGTGTCATATGTTAATACAGTGTCCTGGTGGGCATTTTGTTCAGGGGAGCATAGCTCCACGCTGACCTTTGGCTCCAGCGGCATGCTTTAAAATTAAAACCCTGCTTCTGGAGTCACCCAGCACTCATTTCTCTCCATTCATACAGTAGCATGATTTTAAGGACTCATCATATTCCTGCATGCTAGTGTTCATGGCACTCTGTACGTGCCAGCAGAGGCCGAGAGAGGAGCAGTACATATTCTAGTATTTCAGACAACAGTATTTTTAACTCAAGAATTCCATGATAGATGCGTTAGCTCAGGAAAAGCACTCCATACTGTCCATCTGATGTGCTGATAACCCACCTCTTGAATTCACAGATTGGATTCACAGAGCAATAAATGACATTACAGTCAGCAGCAGAGCCAACAGAGCCAAGTCCAAAGGTGTCCTGTAGGGTCCAGGCCCATGAAAGGAGGGAGCAAAAGTGGTGGTCAGAAAGTAGGACTAGCACGAGGATCCTGCTCTGTTACATGCTCCTTCACCGTGGAAAAGCCTTTCCTCACTCTGGGTCCAGGGGAACAGCAGGTAGTGTGGAGGCTGAGTGTCCTGCTGCACATCTTCTGGCATCACAGGCCAGGCTTCAAGAAATGAGACTTCCTTATGCTTTTAATTGTGCTACCCTCTAGTGGCCGATCCCATCCCCTTGAAGTTCAGATCATTGCTTTTGTCAAAGACGTGTTGGGCTGCAAACCTCTGAAACCAGAAACCAGCTTGGTGCTGCACAAAAATGACTTTTCTCCTTTGAAAGGATGGCAAGAACCGGAGAGTTCAAGCACTCGCATAGGCAGAGCACGGTGCACCAGCCCGTCTCCACTTCGGCCTTAGGAAGGGGAGGTAACCCTGCTCAACCTGATAGGTCTTGACAGGAGCAGGATGGAGCTAGTTCGGTATCAAGTGCCTGCAATGCAAAAACCACCACCAAATTTGGTCTCTGGGCAGGATCTCCAAGAGAACATGCTTCCTTCCTCATTTCCACCCATTTCCCCTCCTCTGGCACACCAGGCACTCCTGCAGTTTAGATGTGGAGCAGAAGCCCTATGCACACGTGGAACAGAAACTCTTTGCACATCAATAAAAATGGGTTAGAATTCAAGGTACGTCCTTGCAATTACATAGATAATTGCTACATTTCAGAACCAAACATTACTTAATCGTGCCCAATTATCCTGTGGCAGGCCCTGCAATGGCTGCAACTAATTGCTTAACTGAAGACTTTCTTCTTTCCACCCTGTGTCAACATGTACATGTGCAATTAGGCCACTGGTGCAGGGAGAAGATACCTCTTACAAGAAGAGGAGTTAAGCAGCACTCACAGTGATATTTCTACACTGAAAGGACAGGTGTCTTGCCTTAATGCTACAGGACGCAAAGCAGAGCTGGAAAGGCCCAAGAAGAAATAAGAATGTAAGTTTTTGCTTCCTATCTCTGAACAAGGGACTCAAATGGCTGCATAATGTGCCTAGTGTCACAGATACATATACACTGCCTATACATTCCTTATCCTGACTCAGGTGCATTTCAATAGTCTTTAAGTGGTTTATCAATCTGGAGAGTATTTACAAAATATTAATTGCCTAACAAGAGAAGACATTGTTTTGGTTACTTTCAAACTTGCAGAAAATGCACTGTATGTTTCTCTCAAAGGAAAGAAAAGCAAAAAGCAAATAGCAGTATTTTCCACATAATTTGGTATTTCACCCTTACATCACAGTCCTTTATACTGTCCCCACAAACCCTCATAAGTAAAGTCTTTCACTCTACTTTGACACAAAATATTCCTTATTGTCTAAACCACCATCCCTTCTACCTGCTTTTCTTAGCTTCTCTGATACCCAAGAAGAAACACATGATTCAAAATTAAGGGGTTGTCCTTATAAACACCTCAGATCCTAGTTTTTACTCTTTTACTCTTTTCTGTTATGTTTATTTCTTTTCTTTTTTTTTTTTTTTGGCCTTCTGATCACAGTTTCTCACAGAGCCGTTCCAGGTCATGTCTCCTGGGCAGCCGGTCCTCAGCAAGCCAGGCTGTGCCTGTTCAGCGTCACTATCTTTTCCAGACTCATATGTCCCAGGCCTGGATTCACAAAACCTTTTTGTTGACCAACTACCAACTCAGCTCTCCACCTCTGAAATCCTTCTTCACTGACTTTATTGCTACTTTTTCTACAGTTTGACAATAGTTTCCACAGTACTAGCAAATAAAATTGGGTTGACTACCAGGCTCAGAGCTTTCCCTGGGGACCTTTAGCTTTATGGAAAATTTTCTCTTTTCATCTTGTGTTTTTTTTTTCTTTTTATTTTGTATCTAGACAGTTTCAAGTCATGGTTTTAGTTTACTCTCATCATTCTAGTTAGTTAATGGCCCTATAAAGATCTAAGACAAAAGCTTCAAGACCTCCAAATTATACCTTTCAAGTATTTTTTTTCTCTCCATTTGCTACATTGCCAACTCACAGGGACTAAATAACATTATTTCCTTTCCAGAATGCCAAGCTAGTGTGTTCCCAGGGTTTTCTCCCCCTCACTTAAGTCCTATGCTTGAGCCTTGGACATATATTTCAACTACAAGCTTAAGAAAGAGAAAGGTGTTAGCAGCACAACAGGTTTTGTGAAGTTGGTCACTTACAAGATGCATAATTCAGGGAGGGAAGAGTTAACATCCCTTAAGACTGACAGCAGTTTTAGATCAGACATTTAAGTTTGCTAGTAATGCACCTTTTCCATTTTCACACGCGTGCACACAGGCTAATTGTTTCACAGTAGCAACCTCACCTGCAATTAGACAAGGTTTAAGGCTTTGATCTTTGTAACTCTCCAGAGGACAGCAAGATTCCCACATAAAAGCCTTTTATTATTCTATACCACACGTGGGAGTGACCCCGTATTCCCAAATTATTAAAAAGGAAAGTTCTTACCTGATCTCAGAGATTAACATGGAGGTCAGTGAGGCTGTGGCTGGGGGCTACATCTCCCTTGGGAGGATGGCTGGCACAGGTGATAAGGAGAGGCAATTGCAGCCCCTCCATGATAGCCTCATCTGCTGCCCTGCCTGAGCAGGGGCCATCAGGTCCACCCGGGGACAGACTTCTTAGGAACAGACCTTGTCTTGCTGATTCAACTTCCCAAGGTTATTTTTCTTTGTTTATGCTGGTTATTACAGTTAAAAAATCAGCACATGTTGTCCCTTTTTAGGAGGATTTACACAGCCAGGAGACCTTGGCTAGGCTCCAGGGAAGAGCTGCCTTCTCCTCTCCAAGAGCCATGCCAAGGCAGGAGGGAGCACGCGGCTCCTGGAGAGCCACTTGGTGGATTTTGATCTTCAGAGCAGGGGTTGGAGCAGAACAGGTAGCTCAGAAGCCCAAGTCATAGTTCTGGTCCCAAAGCAAATAAAATATTAAGGCCTAAAGGCTCGTAATTAACTCTATTAGAGTGATAATGAAGGCCTGCTCAGCCCCACGGGAATGGAAAAAAAAAGAAAAAAAAACAAAAACGCCTCCAATGTGAGAAGGCACTGGACTGTAACATGAATATTTTTACCCACTGTTAGTGGTTAGAAGGCAGTGAGAGTGAGGGCGGATGGAAAAAAAGAGGAGAAGAAAATATCCTGAGATCAAGCACCTTCTGCTTTAGTGCCAATATGAAGGAAACAGAAATGATAGCACAACAGATACTTTTTTTGTGAAATGCCTTTACTTCTTCCTGGGCTGCTTTCGAACCACCTGAATAGTTTAGACTCTATATTCTTTACAGTTCATTAGTGCACAGCAAAATGTGCCATTAACCACTTCCTTTTTCTTTTTTTATTATTATTAGATTTGGCTTTAAAATTAGTCTTCCTCAGCATTTCTTGCAAAAGAGCTGATGGGATGGTTCTTTAGGAAAGTTAGCTTTGCTTCTACATCTCCTTGCAAGTTCGGGCTCCAGTGACATGCCACTGTTTGCTCTTCCAAAGAAGTGCTTCTGCATACTGGTCTGAGGGAACTGGAGACACACTTGGGTCTTGAGGCCACCCGGCAGCTTCTGATACCTCCTAGAAAATTGCCTCTTACTACAGCCAGCTGATGGAGCAGATTTGACACTGGGAAAATAAAACATATCTGTTGAATTTCTCTTACACAGCTTCCTGCTTAAGACACGAGCAAGAATCTTTTGCATAGTTTTGCATTGCTTGGATTCCCATACGTCTAATAACCACATCTCACAGCGGCAGGCGCTTCTGTGTCACTTGAGTGCCTCTTCACCACTCTCTAGCTGCGAAAGATCTTGACACGAACTAGGGAGAAGCCTCCCTATAAAAGGAGGGCCATGAGTCTGAAACAAGAGAACCCTTTTATCTGACAGGCTGTAGGAAGTAGGACATTCTCATATCACTCAGACTGTGTGGGTTTGGGGTTTCAGAGGCAACCCTGACAAAGATGCCTTACTTAGAGTTGCTTTAGATTCACAGAATCACTAAGGTTGGAAAGGACCTTTAGAGATCATCTAGTCCAACACCTCTGCACATGCAGGGTCACTTAGAGCATGTGTCCAGGATTGCATCCAAGTGGGTTTTGAAGGTCTCCAGAGAAGGAGATTCCACAGCCGCTCTGGGCAGCCTGTTCCAGTGCTCTGACACCCTCATCATCAAGAAATTTTTCCTTAACTTCCTGTGGAACTTTTGGTGCTTGCGTTTGTGGCCTTTTCCTCTAGTGTTATCTCTTGCCACCACAGAAAAAAAGGCTAGCCTCATCCTCCTCAATCTCTCCGTTAAGGTATTTATATACACTGATGAGATCCCCTCTCAGCCTTCTCTTCTTCAGGCTGAACAAGCTTTAAATGATTAAATCTGCTTGTCTACTGCCATTAGAAGGAAGAAAAGCTGCCTCTCTCCATCTGAGTCTACAGCTGGCACGTGTTGTCCTGTGCCATCCAGTAGGATCAGCACAGTCTTTCCCCCTGCCATTTGCAGTTGTGCACCGCTCCCATCCGTGCTAACAGAGAACTTTTTAGAAGACAGGCTGACATTTAGTGCTTTTGGGATGCAGACATAGCCAGCTTCCCTGGTAGCAGTGCCTCCCACCAGCTGTCCAGCCGCACAGTGCCGTTGTGTTTTAAGCACATTGCAAATGAATGCTGTTGAATTCAGAAACTTTTCACCAACTAAGCATCCAGCTCTGACCACAGTATGATCCCCTCAGATGTTTCTTTGGCCTTCTTTGATTGTAAACCCTACTATATTAGCGCATGATGCAGAAAATATTTTGTATCACAAAGTCCCCCTCAGGTATCGTTTGTCTCACTTGTAAAACTCAGTGGCAAATAATGTGTTTACAAAATCATCAGCTAAAGGTTTCCTTTGTTTTTTGGTTTCTTCACTTTCAGGCAACACAAGCTTCACCCTTTCAAACTTTTCTTTGCAAAGCTGAGAGCTAGAAATTCACTTTGATCTTAGTGAATACTAAAGTGCAAGTGATCGGATGGTCCTGGCTTAATGCATAGCTGTTCCCCAGCTGAACCACAGGCTCACCACTTTCCCACCACTGGCCCACCCCGACTGCAACATGATGGTTTGGTTCATCCAAGGTTCTCTAGGCTGCACCAGGGGAATCAAGAGCTTGTATGCCTACAGTTATGACTGTCCCTCCGCTTAGGATCTGAACAGGTCTGCTACAGGAAATAAATACAAAGTCAAGTAACATGAATTTCCCAATTAAAGTCACTGAACGGTAACACAGGAACTCAAAAGTTCAGCTTTATTTTCAGCCTTGACTGCAAAACTCTTTGGCTGTGAAACAGGTAAGGACAAAACTGGAACTTCTCCTGTGGGGGTGGCTCAGCAAAGGGACTCTCTTTCCTCATGAAAACCTGGAAGTGCAGTGGAAATACTAAGAAGATACGTGGATATGGAGTCATCTGGTTTGCTTGTGCTGTTACCACATCTTGTAGAGGGCAGCTCCTGCCAGCTGCTTCTTGGGCTCTCTGCTTTCACTGTGCTGGCCCCTTCCTTTTGCACTGACTGGAACAAGACGGTATCAGCAGGGTCTGTGCTGTGCCGGTACCTGCGGGCAGAATTCAGCAATAGGTGCTCTGAGCCCAGGGTGGCTCTGCCCTGACCCTCGTGCCAGAAACCTGTCAAGCAGCTGCACTGTCTAAACCATACCCTGCTTAACAGAGCACAGCGTCTTCCTTTTTTCCTCCCCTACTTCTCCCCCTCTGGGAGCTCATATTTCTCACCTCCCACTGTAGCACTTATTGGAAAGTATATCCTTCACCTCTGGTCTCAGTGTCCCCTTCCCCAGACTGGAAAGCCACAGATGATGGGGGAGGAGGGTGGCAGCTTGTTCTCAGCTCATCAATCCATCAAACATGTCACAAACCTCACCAGAGTCAAGTTGGCTCTGACCCTCATTTATTTTCAAGCATAGAGGATGTTTGTCTTTGATCGGATATGCTGGATCCCATGGATTTCGTTTCATCACTAATCATGGACATGGGTTGAAATCCTGTTCATGAAATCAACAGCTCAACTTCCACTGACCTTGCTGGCAAAGTGGGACATTGGTTATTCTGAGACAAATAATAATGTAAGTTAAAGCAAGGAGGCCACGGGAAGGGGACATTCAAGGAGAGCATATTGATAACACTCGAAACTTTGCTCCTGGTCTTTGGATTCACATATTTACTTTCTTGTATTGTTAGCAGCGCTTCAGTATGTGGTAGATCATTAGACACCCTCACAAAATTAGCCAAGATAAACCTCAGGACCTTCTTAATAAGCCCCAAGATGCTCTTATAAGAACAATCAGACCTTTTAGCTTAACTCATAGCTCTGTTAGCAATAGATAATCTATCTCATTCGGCTTCAGAGAAGACTTCATCGCCTCCCGTGGAAATCCTTCCAGGACCTGCTCTGTCCTAAACACTGCTAAACGCTGACAGTCTCAGGAGGTTTGGAGTACCTGGGCTCCTGCCAGGCCCCTTCAGAGCAGCGCCAGCACAGAAATCCAAGCTATGGTTGGTGATACAGCTTTTTACCCTCAGTGTCATCTGAACGACTCTTGATCTAGCCTGCCTGGGCATGGAGGGAGTGCAGGCTAGACCAAGAGTTGTTCAGTGCCCTGCATGGAACAAGTCGCTGAGTTCTCAGTCCAGCTCTTGAGTAGAGTCATCTCTGAATAAAGCCTAAGTATCAGACATAACATCACAAGGGAGAGACAGAAGGGAAAAATAAAAAAAAAAAAGAAAAAAGAAAAGAAAAAGAGGTAGATGGGTAGGAGGAAGAACACAACAGATGGAATAGAGAGAAAAGATCATGATCAGGGCTTACTGTTAGTGTACAACACGTATCAGCATTTCATAACTAGTAGTCTATGCTGTAGAGAAGCTGCTCTAAAGGCCCTCTCCATCCAACAAACCTTGCCTTTTCCTGTGCACAGCAGAGCTGGGATGGAGATTTTAGAAAAGAACCACTGCAGCACTAGTCATAATTCCTATACTCAGCAGGCATTGCCTTTCTGTCTTTACAAAGGCAAGAACTCAGCATTGTAACGGCCAGAAACAGTCTCCTGCAGCCATATCATGGCACCTCGCTGGTCTCCAGAGCCTAATTCCTGAAATTAAATACGAGGGCAGAGGTTTTCAGTTTCCAAAACAGCCAACATGCTGGAGAGTGGCCAGAGGCTGGTGGGTACACACAGCAATGGTGGGGTGAGGGGGGAGAAACTTTCTGCCTACAGGGAGGGCAGGATGCGTGACAGCAGGTCTACAGCACTCAGCTGGAGCAAAATCACCAAGAGATCATCAGCCTGATAGCAGGACTTAGTGTAGGGAGGGCCAGGCTCAGTGAGTCACCATACTGCTGCTGCCAATCGCCGGTGTTGCTGATGGCTTTGATATGCCAATGAATGCAGATCTGGGTCTGGCAGGGAGATCGCCAGGTTAGTTATGCAGCCAGGCGCCCTTGAATCCTGGCAGCTGTTGATCATGTCTGTGCCCCTCAACCTTTGCAGTGTCTGACCTCCTAGAAAGGGCAGAGAACAAACAAATGAGATCTGCCAACCTTTGCCACTTGTTACTTGCATGGGCTGTACCCTGCATGTGGCATGGTCCTCTTCAAGAAGGGGATGAGGAAGCAGGTTTTGCTTCCCCATAAGCTCCTCCTCTGGGATCCACACAAGGAGATGAAATATGCCCAACCTTGGGGTTGCAACAGCTGATCCTCACTCGCTGAGCCATGGTCAAGCATGAAGGACATATCTCCAGCTAATTTTCAAGGCAAATCCAGACCAAGATTCTGAAAGAATTAGAAAAAAAAGAAAACAAAATAAACAAACAAACATACATAAACAGTCACTTCAAGAGCACCAAGGCCTAGTAGGAAAGATGCTCCAAGGCTCTACCTGTCAACTGCTTGCTATAACAAATGAATGAGTTAGATACTTGCCCATCACTTCAGATGATGCCTTCTTAGCATCCTCCTCACTCCGGAAGGTAACTTCACACGTTCTGACACAACAGTATTTTATCCTTTTTTTATGAGGGTCTAAATAGCACTGGGATGGGCTCCCAGTCAGACTCAGTCTGTTAATCAGGGATCACATTGCACCAGAGGGTGTGGAGAGGCCCTTGACACCAAATGTTTTGACAATCAAACAAACATCCCCAAGCAACTCTAGGCAGTGAACACAGCTGATGCAGGGTAGCCAAAGCAGCTTTGAACTGTCTAGCCACACAGCCACATAACACAGAGCTCCGTAAATCCTTCCTGAGAAGCCATGTGAACGCTTGGTTTGCTGCAGCACACGAAGGCAGTTGTCCTATCTGCATACTGAGCACGACCTATGCTGGCTAGTCTGACCGTAGCTGCAAGCTAGCTGTGCAAGCTGAAGCCCTAGCTCAGGCCAGTGCTGATTCCTGCATGGTCTTAAGAAATCATACTCACTAACAGAGCAGAGCCATCATCCTCTGTGTGTCCTCCAACACAGTCAGCACTGCTCTGCAAAGGGTAAAATGGACTCTGGCTGCTCAAAGGTATCTGCAAAGAAAAGACTACACAGACTAGGTACAATGGCCAGTAAGCAACAGGTAGAATTTAGATTCTTTGGCTAGCAGTCCTCCAACTCTGCTTAAGAACAGAGGTAGCGAGTTCCCCTACTTTGCAATCAGGGTCTGTGTCCCACCATTGCAAACAAAGCACAAATGCATGACCTACCTCTTGCTAGAGCTAACAGCTTCCGTTCACTCCAGGTGGAAGTGGTTACTGGATGCAGTGAGGTGGTACTCGGGCTGCAAAGATGTTGCAATTGGGTGCACGGAGGCTGCAGCTGGACTAAATTAAGTTTGAGTGGGCTAACCAGAGGGATTTTTGCGGGGTTTCTCCAGCACGATGTTAACCACAAATCATAAAGTAGCTAGAGAACTAAAGAAAACATTCACATCTGAAATGCTTTCTCACTGAGCGGGTCCAAAAAATAAAAAGTCCCATGAGGTCAAAACAGAAATGAAAAGTAATCGTTGGGGTCTGAGGTTCTATAACATGCTGAGTATTGAAATGACTCATCCAGCCACATTTGAGCTACCAGATTGCGTGTTTGTTCAGTCCCAGTCTTTGGGTGATTTTTAGCAACTGGCTCTATGAATTAAACTGTTACACTAGAAAACAACTGGCGGTAATGGAGGTGGGGTAATTTCATTAGATAACTATGACACACCAATGTGAGAAGGCTTGTGATCCAAGTTTTGGGTTAAATTTGGAGACTAAAGTTCACTTCAGTCCTTATTTTATCTAAACGGCTTATTCAGCTCAAGTACATATTTTGCATCCCTATTTCCCCTACTGCACGATGGAATATGATTCCACACACTCTGGTTGTCATAACTCAGATCCTGTCTTGCATTTCTATAATGCCTTGCATTCTGGAGGGTCTTGGCGTGCTTCACAAGCTGCTGTATACGTAGCCAGAATCGGCCATGTGGCCGCATCTAGGGAGGAAAGACAGCAATAACCATATGCACTTCACAAGGAGGAATAAAATTCTGTCCCGGAAGAGATACCTTTGCATAATATGTCATTAATGTCAATCTAGGAGCATCCTTGCTAGCGAGCAAGCTGCTAGTTACAAGTTTAGCTGCATCTGAAATACTCAAAATACTACTGCTGGGATGAGAACCTAGAGTTCCAGTCAATCTATTTCTGCTTAACCTGGTAGACTGTCAGCAGTTGTTTTCATTGCTTAGGTACCCAGCAGACCAATAATAGATAAGTATCAAAGTAAATCACAATTTCCATGCCCTCTAGGAAGGGCAATGCTCAAAGGATGCTTTCAAGAAAGGATCCAAGACCAGCTGGAAGAGAGGTGGCACGGCTAAACCTGTCACCTTCCCTGTCCCTTTGCCATCAGCTGCTGGCCACTACTCCTCACTGTCTCACATTTCTATTCCCCACATCTGAGGCTAGATTCCAGGTAACTTCAGTAACACCTATCTGGAGCCAGTCCTCACAACTTACCCTCTTTGTCCCCTTTCCCTCTCCCAAGACCCAGGTGCCAAGAGCATGTCCTCTGGCAGTCTGAGAGAGAGGCTCCACCAAGAGTCCTGCTGAGATGCCAGCCAGCTAGCTGTATTCTAGCACTTAGGACAGTGCCAACCAAAAGGCAGGTGACACTCAGCAGATAGGAGATGGCCAAAAGCACCTGTGACCTGCTCCCAACACTGCTCCTAGCTCCTTCTACAACCTGGCTTCAGTCTACTTGGGTTTCTCATTTTTGATGAATTAGAAAACTGCCCATTCTGAACAGAGGAGAAAGAAAGGAAAATACCCTTTACTCAGTGCCAGCCTTTCCAAAAGCCAACCTTGAGCAAAAGAGCAGGGGGTGGACTCCCTTTCTCCTGCACCCCAAGCATGGGCAGAGGAAAGCGCAGTTCTCGCAGCCACAGGCACTGTCCGGGACAGTGCCAAGCAGCCACAGAGGGCCTGGTTTACAGCCACTCACCCAGTTGTTCTGGTGTGCCTCTACATCAGACCGAATCACAGCTGCTGCCGGGAGTGAACACCCTGCCATGCAGGGGAACGCTGCCTGTAGCTGCACCCAGCTCTTGGCTTTCAGGAAAACAC
Organism: Nothura maculosa; assembly: GCA_032353885.1. Classification (NCBI taxonomy): domain Eukaryota; kingdom Metazoa; phylum Chordata; class Aves; order Tinamiformes; family Tinamidae; genus Nothura; species Nothura maculosa. The sequence continues at coordinate 11,966,063 of JAUBOD010000633.1, read as the reverse complement.
AGCCCTGTTTTGGTGTTGTAGCTGTAACACGGATGACTATCTTGAAGCAGGCTCACAGCTGGTATACTACAACTGCTTTTTAGAAAGTATTTACATTTTGATGGAATAACTATAGAAATGCAGAATCACAGAACAGTTTGAGCTGGACAGGACCTCTTAAGATCATCTAGTCAAACCCTCCTGCTGAAGAAGGGTCTATAGCATGTTTCCAATGATTGTGTCCAGATGACTTTTGAATATCTCCATGGAAGGAGACTTCACAGCATCTCTGGGCAATCTGTTTCTGTTCTTTACCACCCTCACAATAAAGGAGTTTTTCCTTGTGTTGAGATGGACCTTCCTCCTTTCCAGTTTGTGACTGTAGCCTCTCTCTGTAGCTCTTGAGGTCCAGTGGAGGGTGGGCAACTGAAACATAAGTGAAGAATAGCTGATCCAATTCTGCATCCACCTGTGAGTTTTAATTTATTCATACCAGTATCACACAAGACTTCATGAAAACAGAGAAAGTGTGTTGTGCTAGTGAGCACCAAATGCAAGGACTCAGTTTGTTAGCCAGTGGATGCTTAACAGCTCTTCCTGTTCCAGTTCAACCTTAAATCAATTATGGACATCAAAGGCCCAGACTTTTGCCTTATATCAGGGTGGGATTTGAGCTGACCTAGGAATGACAGATCCAACAAAGCTCAGACCAGTCTATCCCCGTATGATGCTGTAGCTAAACAGCGCTGGTTTGCTCCCTGAGGGCTCATTTCCAGTAAATCCTATGCCTAAACATTAAGCCTAAAGTCAATAGAGAAAGAGAGACAAAATCAGATTCAATCCCAACAGCACCTTTGTTTCCCACTGCATACGATCGTAGATTCTGCCTGCACTTTAGCAGCACTTTCTCATCTGCAACATCTAAAACCTTCCTTCTCCCTACAGCTAGTTGTCCTGGGGCTCCAAAACAGCTACGCTCTTGCCTGATGTCTCAAAGGTGGTCACTTTTGTGGTTTGTACATTTCTTTGCCAAAAGATGCTGAGGCAGATGGTTAGGGGTATCTCACTCCTTCAGCTCTGGGATCTTCTGCCCAACTACAAGCAAAACCAGCACTGATGAAGGACCAGTAGTCGACACTGTCATTTCTTCCATTGCCTGGGACCTGTTGTTTTCAAAGGAGCAAAGGGCCAAGGGATATATTTGTTGATGGTTGTATGTTGGTTGCTACTAGGATTGGCAGTTTTAAGGATTTTCCATGTATCGCCTGTCTCTCCAGGTTGCAACGCACTGACCCAGACACAACACTGACAGCTGCAGGGTAAATAAATAAAAACAGAGTATTTTGATCTCGGAAGGGGAGGTGGTTTGGAAGAGAAGGGGGGGCTGGGAGTGTCAGACAGACAGAGCAGGATGGCCACAGCTGTGGAAGGAACAGATGCGGCACAGGGAGCGGGGAATAAAGTTCTGCAAATGTAAGCAATGCTGGGAAGTCTTGGAGAATGGCATGCATATTTGGGACAGGTGGGAAGTGTTTACGTAGAAATAAGAAGGACAACGGCCTGAAAGAACACTGGTCACATTACCTGTGACCCAAACTGACCGATCACAAATCCCATGGGCCAAAACATCTCGGACCACCATTTCTCTGGTTCATAAGAGCCCACTTAACGCAGGTAGGCCCTACTCGGTGCTCTGCACAGCTTGTAGGAGTTTTGTCCCTCTCAAAGCAACTCTAAACTAGCCCTTATACCTATCTTGGTTATAACATGTCTCAATGTAGCACTGCAGTCTGGTTCTTGGGCTCATGAGTATGGAGTAGCATGGAGACCAGGCTCATTCTGGAGCCAGCAAATCTGCCAACATCATCTCTGGCACAGCTGGAGCACAGCTGGCAACACATTAACACAGCCTCAATGCTGGCTGTGGTCTGCCATTGCAGGACTCCACTGAGGTGGGTTCCCAAGATTGATCAATGCTGTAGAGACACACATTTAAAAAAATATTTATATATGCACATATATATATATATATATTTACTTTTAACCTAGCAGAAGCTAATTCTCCACTGTGGAGAGTGTGGCATTTGCAGTGTAAAATGACTGCAGAGTTGCATGCACTGTTTTAATTCCCCGAAGCTGCCTTGCTGCTGTGAGGAGCTTTGCCAGGCTCCTACAGGGCAGGTAGCCTGTGGCTAGCTGGCTCCCTAATCCTCCGAGCCACTGGCCCCACAAGCCAGCCTTTTGCTACAAAGCTGTTGGGGCACGTTTGTGCTCTCTTTGCCAATAGTGGTTAAAGAGGAGAAATTGCATGGCTTGTTCTAGGAGATCTTTGCTGTGCTTGAGTGAACTGCCTTTACCTCTTTGGAGAAAGGACTAGTCAAAACCAGGAACATTAACAAAACCCCTTTTTCCTCCTGTCTCATTTCAAGCTTTCCATAAATCATTAAGGGTTGGATTTTTAAGGACCCTGGGGCATCTGCATCCATGTTTTAAATTAATAGAGCATTAGGAACCTGTCTCCCTAAGGTGCTATTGAAACTCCAGTGCAATGAGCTTTACTGAGCCCAACATAGGTGCACCGTCCAGCTCTGGTTTGCTGCAGGATGAATGCCTACATCACACCAGCATTACCCAAAAGTGGTGAGGAGACTTGTCCAAAGCCATTTTGTGGGTCAGTGTCATGAGGAGAAACAGAAACCAGGGTCTCCACCTTCTAAGCCTGTCTCCCAGATCTGTCTCCCAGCTCTGGTCTCCTGGATGACCTGTGCTTCATGGGACTCTCTGGAGAACAAATCCTTCTCAGCTGCAACTGTGTCACCAAAGGATGCTCAAAGGCAGCTTGCAAGAAAGTTTGAGCATTTCTAATCTAGTTAAAAGGAAGGCTTATGAACACAAAGTCACGCTGAGAGACATTCTCTGAATTTATTCACACCCTATTCCCTAGATAAAAATAGCTTTATATGTTAAGTTTAGGACCCCAGAAAGCCCAAAGGATAGCAGAGGATTATCACAAAAGGGCAGCAAGGCAGTCAGAAAGAGCCCAGAGGACATCTTGTACAATTTACATGAAGAAAATAATTAATTCAAACTTTATACAGACTTCTATGGGAGCATCCACTCTCGAGATGTTCAAAGAATCCTTTGCTGCTTTGGTCTCACTTTAAATCAAGTGTCCTAAAAAAACACTTCGGCTGTGCATTTCATTTCAGTTATACATCGTGTTTAAATGCCAAGGGATCAGAGAAAATATGGTTATTAAAGGCTGCAAGACTTTAATAAGGCACACAGTCATTAGAAAGTTGTTGAGTCATGAAAATATTCTCAATAATTTGAAATTAATGTTTAGTGCACGCTGTACCATAAAATGCTTAGATGTTGTGGCCATGGATACTAAGCAAAAACCTTAAGGCCATGACTATACAAGCAAGTTACCGCAAGGTGAGCTAGGGTGTAATTTTGGAGCACACCACTCCAAAGCACTGTAAGGTAACTTCCCATTTGCCAGCTGCCCTCCTCGGAGCAGCGGAGGCAGCCAGTTCCCTGCTGAACACGGCACAAGTCTTCCTTTGAGCACTGTTCACTGCAGGCATGCCTACCTCCCAGTGACTTTGCACTCCAGTGCAGATGCAAGGATGGCTCAACCGTGTGTAGCAGCTGATGTAACAGAAAAAAAACCCACAGAATTACATAATGAAAGCGCTCAATGCAAAAGACCAAAAACTTCATGTGGGAATTCTGTTTGATCGTAACAGTAAATACATTACCAATAAATTGTTGCAACTAACTGTTAGGGCTCTTGCTCCCCATACCATCATCTGTATTGAAGATGTGGGGAAGGATGTTTAACTACCAAGAATTCTCTCTCTTCTCATTTTGGGAAAAACAAAACAAAACAAAAATACAAGAATTGGAATTCAGTCAGCTTCTGCTGTTTGATCTGCCCCTTCTTTCCCATTGCTGGATCTTGCTGCACCCTGCCAACAAAACTCATTGAACTCTGCTTATAACTTCAGTGAAAACAGAAGTTCTGGATGTAATTATTGTGGACTTTCCTGGTGCATTGTAGAAAATCAGGATAGCAGGGTTCCTTCTCCTGATCAGGCAATTCATCCCAAAGCTTGCCCTCAGTCTATCCAACACTAAGGAAAAAAAAAATCAGTCTTTCTAGGTCCAGTAGTTAGGGACACCCTAAAAGCTGAAGATTTTTCTTTTAGACTCACTAATAATCACTGCAAGATGTTCTCTTTTCTCTGCTCCCACTAGTGGAATGAAAGAAGAGCCATAAGTATTTTTACTCTCCTTTTGGAAACTGCTTACATGTACTATTTAAGAAAAGGGATTGGAGCTGGCACCAAAAGAGCCCTCTTACCGCAGAGGATACATAAAGCTGGAGGAGTTACCAAAGTCCTTCAGACTGGCCCCACTCCTGAAATCCAGACCACCTTTCAAAGTCCTTCCTTCTGTCCGGGTAGATATGATAAACCTTGAAGAGGAAGCAAGAGATCAGAGAAGAAACAGGAGCTCACAGAATTCAGCATTTAACATTCACAGTCCCCTCAAAAGCCAGGATTTCATCAGGTGAAGTGCAGTTTCCCAGGATGACTTTGGAAGGGTGCATTATAGCCAGTAGCTGCACCTACTTGGCCTGCACATATATTGTTTCAGATGTAAGCATTAACAGTCCAATAATCCAGGTTTGTCTACTTCCCTTGAGAGATGACTCCCAAATCAAGGTTGTTGTTATCTCATCGGTTCCCCAATACTGTACCTAACTCAAGACAGCAGTATAAATATATGCTGCTTATATCCCCCAACACAGGACAGAACTAAGGAGCTTGGTCTCAGCCTCTTTAAAGTCTATCCTAAGAAGTTTTGTGGCACTGAATACCACTTTTAGGTGAAGGCAGATGATGACTGGGAAGAGGAGGCAAAGTGGCCTTTTCCACACCAACTAGTTTCTTTCTCATGTGTCTAAGTCCCACTTCTCAGCATGAGGAGCAGAAGTATTCATCACTATGGGTTTTTCCCTGCTGCAAGGGGAGATAGGGGACAGAACGCACATCTCACTCTGGTATGTTGTAGTCAGTAAAAATTATGGCTGCCTCACTAGTAGAGCATAACCCGCATTTCTACTTTTGCCTACTTCTACAATGAAGCGTCATTCTGATGGAGTGGGCAATACTCCATATGTCCACCAACCTGTGGCTGTCTGTTTTAGGTACTTACTGTATCAGTGTCTCAGGAGTTAAACTACCTGGAAGAAGGGGATTTTAGCAGAAGATCCGGAGTTGCAAACATTATCAGCAGTATTAATCTGTCACATCTTTCCTGGATTGTACATACCATGCTCCATCACTCTGGCATGTCATGGCCTGCATTGTTACAAGATGTACTGAAGTTGTAGCCAGCCACAGCTTGGCATCTCGGTGAACCTTCTGATCCAAAGAAAAACAGGAAGAAAAAAAATAAAAAGCAAACAAAAACAACCCACAAACGTCTAAGCAAGTGCTAAAATATAATTCAAGCAAAAATACTTTGAAATAGCTCCAAATTAAGGGAGAGACAGACTCTTTAATACATACCCCTTATGTGCTGCAAAATGATCCAGAACCCAAAAGCCTAGAGCTTTCTTTGTCATGGCTCTCTCTTACTGAAAGACATACAAAAAAAATTGTTTTCCTTGTTCCTGTTTTCCTCATCCTGGTCAAAACATGGCCAGCAGCCAGGCAGTCTTGAAAACATCCAATATTATCAGAGACTGGAAACTCAGCAGACTTCATCTGGATGAGTCCTTAGGCTCAGTGCTACTGGAGTGCTCTGAGCCCTGCCATGGAGCACATACAGACGTACAGACACCAGGATACAGGGAAGGCTCTTGGCTCTATTGTTGTTGTTGAGCTGTTGGAGGGGAGCTAGGGAAAGGAAAAAAGTTCTGGATAGGTCAAAAAAAAGCCTCACAGGAATGGATGATCTCACTTGTCAACACACACACGCCCAGATGTACAAATACATATAATCAACTATAAAATACTGTGTGGTATAAAAGTTTCTTCGGCTCAAGCTCATTGCAGTTGGGATAGTCAAGGCTGATGTAGCCATGACAGAGTACTTTGCAAACACTTCCTACTAAAATCCCTTATAACTAGCTATGAAGTATGGCACTTTGTTATGCATTTATATTTTCTGGTAGGTGCATGTATTTTTCACATATACAGAAATCTGGATATGATATAATTAAATGTATATGTAAACCCTACATAGTCATTAATATAATACATAAGCTCTCTGTGCACAGCATTTTATACAGATCTTTTAAAATCCCTTTAAATTGCCCCATGTATGTATGAGGAGCAGGAGTTGAGAGGAACGTCCCATTCACAGCATAGAAAGATGACAATCCAAAATAAACAAACAGAAATAAATGAAGGCATCCTCTCCATCTGCTTATGCTCCCTGGCAGGGTACGTATGGGGAGGGGAGTTATTCTAAAAGCCAGTGCTATGGAGTTTTCATGCAGTTTGTCACGAAACAGCCACACAAAGCTCCTTCTGCATACATTTTTCCTCATTTTCTGGACTGTGCCACCTAATGGACACACACAAAAAGAAAGCACTCCTAACTTTTCCAGCCCTTTCCAGCATGCAAAGTAATGACTCTTTCCAGCATGCCAAAGTAATGAAGCCATTTCCATGCATTGCTGCAGTGATCTGAGGGCCCTTGCTCTATTTTGTTTCCAAACAGAATTCTGAACCAGGCTTCATTACTGTAAATAAAATACATGGCTTCAAACACAAGCTTTCTTATGAAAATCCTGTTAAGTATTACATTCCTTCGCCTGCGGATAAAGTTGGGTCTCTGGACACTGCTTGCAGTCCCTTCTTCTTCCACATGGGCATCCTGAGCTGGCCAGGGCCTACTTAATACTCAGGAGCTACAGACAGCAAGAACAACCCTTTGCTTTTCCAAAGCTCTAGCACCAACTTTAAAACTATTCAAGAGCCACATCTTAATAAAACCAGTAAATGAATGACAGAGAGAAATGAGTTGTGCTGCTTGTTGTGCTGGTACCTCCACAAGCCAGCATAAAGTTGTAGCATTAAATGGAAATAGTTAACTACCTCCACTGCCTCTCTAGAATAGGAGCTGGTATGTTGTTTGCCTTAGCCTCTGAAGAAGCAGGCTAGTGTTTCCCAACAGGAAGGCCTGTCTGGATTCCAGACAAAGAGGGCTCAGGAACACCAGCCCTCAAATAACCTACCAGTAGGTCATCCCAACACTCAGATATTCATGAAAATTTGCCACCACAGTTGCAAATTTGCTGCCAGCTTCCCCACAAAACAGTAACAAAATCCTCAAGGAGAGATACTAATGAGAGAAGCCAAAACTAGTTATTTTTTAAGCAACAAGAATGCCCCAAACCTAACTGGCCTTATATGACTTCTAATTTTTAGTTCCAAAATTTAAGCCACTGAATAACTTGTCTGTTTCTTTTTTTTTCTAAGACTCGAGGTCATTCCTTTCTGTATCCAAGCTGTTCTTCCAATATCTTTTTAAATTGGCTGCTTGTTTCCAGCAAGGGGGATCTGAGTGACAGGAAAAATTCTGTAAAAAAAATTGTCTTCTTGCCTATAAATCTTACTTTGAAAGGAGACGGTATTTTTGGAATTCAAGGCCTCATGTTTTTGTTTTACCCATGATATTTTTTGTTCTGCCACTTACAGGAACCCTATGTCTCAAGAAGGAAAAAGCTTGTTCAACTCTAACCTGAAACAAGAGTCACAAGATAGAAATCTCCTTTTCCTAAACATATTTTCTAGAA
>JAUBOD010000633.1:11914020-11935569 GCA_032353885.1 Nothura maculosa | reverse complement strand
TCTGGAGGTCTCCAAACCCGCCTGGATGCCGCCCTGTGCCACCTGCTCTGGGTGTCCCTGCTGGAGCGGGAAGGTTGAACTGGATGATCCCTAGAGGTCCCTTCCAACCTGGAATATTCTGGAATTCCATGATTCCATGGTTCTCCCGTCCCTGCGCAGTGCTTCAGCTCCGCGGAGCTCTTCGCCATGCACAACCTGAGCGAGGCCTCGCGCCTCGGAGCGCGCGACTTGCGGGAATTCTGCCCCGCCGTCCTGCAGCAGCTGGAGTCGGGAGCGTGCGCCGCGGAGAACCTGGAGAACGAGGAGGACGAGCGGACGGAGGAGAGCCGGCCCAGCGCGGCCGAAGGTGAGCGGCACCGGGCGCGCGCGGAGCACGAGGAGGCCAAGCCCATGCTGGATCCCATTCCCATATGGAATGGGATGCTGCCGGGAGCCTCTGTGGGTTTTCCTCGCTGTGTTTGCACCATGGGCTCCGGAGAGGTGCTGTTGGCTCCGCGCTTCCAGCTCCGGAGCCTGGTTTGTTCCCACGTGCGCGTGCCCGAGGTCGGAGCTGTTCCATGGGGACCGGGATAAGGAAGCCCTGCGGATCAGCGGGGGGGTCAGCGTGGTTGGGAGCCCCCTGGGCGGATGGGTCCTGTCCCGCCAGCCTCTGATGCCAAATGGGCTTCCATGAGCCAGGCAGGCGCTGGGATGAGCTGTCCTGAACCCGGATCTGCTGCTCCCACCCACCCGGGCTCAGGGAGCCTTTTCCAAGCATCCCAGCGATTCCCTCATCCCGCTCCCCAAACGCTGGTTTATGTCGCAGCCGAAGCAGCCGGAGCGCAGGGAGAGCCGCTCCGGTGCCGCGGCGCACACCCGGAGCGATCCGTGTCCGCCCGCCCGGACCGGGGCCGTCCCCGGAGCGGCGGGAGCCTCGGTAATGTCTGGCCCTCGTTTCTTCTCGTTCCGCAGTGTGGGGCTTTGGTTTTCTCAGTGTGTCCATGATTAACGTGGCCTCCCTGCTCGGAGTCTTCATCGTGCCCTGCACCCAGAAGGCGTTTTTCAGCCGGGTCCTCACGTTTTTCATCGCGCTCTCCATCGGCACGCTGCTCTCTAACGCGCTCTTCCAGCTCATCCCAGAGGTGCGGTAGATCCCTCCTGGCCCGAGGGCGACGCTCCGGGCGCCTTCCCCGCCTCCACCCTGCTGAATCCGTCCGATCTCTCCGGGACCTGAGGCTCAGGGGATCTCTCTCCACGCTGGCTCCCTGTGCCGGGCTCTGCAGGGCTTGTGCGCCCCTCTCCGAGCACCAGGAAACGCCCTCGAGTTGCCCCGGCTCCGGTGGCCACGAGTTGCTCCGGTGGCCACGCGGCCACCGATATGGGAAGCTGTGCACAAAAGGGGAAGGATCAGAGTGTCAAAGTGCAGGGAGCAGCAGCGTTCCCTCCGCAATCAGCAGCCTCGGCTAAAGCTTGGAATTGCTTTGCTGGTGCGGATTTTGTGCTGACTCGCCAAGACGGGCGCTCCCGGGAGGATTTGTGCCGACGTTGAGGCTCGAGGTTTCCTGGTGCTCGGATGGCTCTGGCCGATACATGGCAATTTAATTGTGTGGTAATTGGGCGCTTCTGGAGGTGAGCGGCTGCATCCGAGCGGATCTCGGTGGCGCTCCGGATCCGGAGGGGCTCTCGCCTCCGCCGGCCGCAGCCAAGCGCCGGTTTTCCCGGCTCCTTTGCAGCTCCAGAACTGCAGTTCTTCTTTCCCGAGCGTGGGACCGTGTGTCCCGGCGTGCCGGGGTGTCCCTGGCACCTCCATCCCGCAGCGAGCCGCTTGGAAGGGCTCCGCAGGGATGAGGATGGAGCGTGCGGGACGCTCGGGGAGCGCGGGCTCCACCGCTCTGGAACAACCCCACGGCCAGGAATTCCCTCCTTGGGAAGCCAGGGGAAGTGCTGCTAAGGGACAAGGGGACAGCAGCTGCCTCCATCCCTTGTATCCCGGCTATCCTGGGGCATTCCCAAGGGGCCAGAGCGCTTGTTCCAGAGCCCCGCGGGCCCCGCTCCGCAAGCAGGAGCAATGATGGATCAATCACTAATGAATGTCCTCTTCTCTCCCCCCTCTCCCTGCTGTCTCTCCCATCCCTCCATGGACTCCGTTGCCCCCTTCCCCACGTTGATCTGCCCCCTTCCTCTCCGCCAACCCCTGTCCCGCTGCCCCGGGGTGGGTTTGGCTCCGGCCGCAGTCTGGGGATACGGTTTCCTCTGCGTCACCGTCATCTCCCTCTGCTCCCTGGTGGGGGCCAGCGTGGTGCCCTTCATGAAGAAGACCTTTTACAAGCGGCTGCTCCTCTACTTCATAGCTCTGGCGATTGGAACTCTCTACTCCAACGCCCTCTTCCAGCTCATTCCCGAGGTAGGGTGAGCGCCTCCGGCTCGCTCCGGGTCTCCCTCGGGGGCCGCTTCTCTCGCTGGGCGCTCGCTGCCCTTGGTGCCCTCCGTGTCACTCGGCGGGCGGCCCCGCTGGCACCGAGAGCGAGGTAGGGCGCCCGCCACCCCCCCGGCACCGGGAATTGCGCGGAATTCCCGCTTTCCCGAGGCATCGCTGTCCCACGAGGGCCCTTTGGCCACAGGTTGGGATCCTGTGGGCTGGGAGCCTTTGTGTGAGACAGCAGAGGATCCGGAGAGCATCCGGACCGATGGATCCCATGGTTTTAGCATCTGGACCGATGGATCCGATGTTTTTAACATCCAGACCGATGGATCCAATGTTTTTTAGCATCCCATGGATCCAATGTTTTTGACATCCAGACCGATGGATCCAATGTTTTTATCATCCAGAGCGATGGATCCAATGTTTTTTAGCATCCAGATCCATGGATCCAATGTTTTTAACATCCAAACCAATGGATCCAATGCTTTTTAGCATCTGGATCCCGTGTTTTTAGCACCCAAACCGATGGGTCTAATGTTTTTAGCACCTGGACTGATGGATCTGATGTTTTTAGTACCCAGACCCGTGGATCCCATGTTTTTAGCATCCAGACTGATGGATCCAATGTTTTTAGCACCCAGACCAATGAATCCCATGTTTTTAGCATCTGGACCAATGCATCTGATGTTTTTAGCACCCAGACCAACGAATCCAATGTTTTTAACACCCAGCCCCATAGATCCCATATTTTTAGCCCCCAGCCCCACGGATCCGATGCTTTCAGCCCCCAGCCCCACGGATCCGCTGCACAGGCTGCTTGCCCGGGGCATGGGGGCAGCCCTTTGTGCGCCGCCGGCAGCACCAGCCCCTCACTCGCTCCCGGTGTTCCCAGGCCTTCGGATTCAACCCTCAGGAAGACTACTACGTGTCCAAGTCGGCCGTGGTCTTCGGGGGCTTCTACCTGTTCTTCTTCACCGAGAAGATCCTCAAGATGCTGCTGAAGCAGAAGGACCAGGTGAGGATGCCGAGGGGCGGCCGCGCGCCGAAGGCTGCGCAACCCCCTTGCGCCGCCTTTGCCTACGGAGCGGATTCCTTGCATTGGGAATTTTGGGGGGCTTTTGCAGCATCACCACGGGCACAGCCACTACGGCGCCGAGGCGCTGCCCTCCAGGAAGGACCAGGAGGAGGGAGTCACGGAGAAGCTGCAGAACGGAGACCTGGACCGCATGATCCCGGCGCGCGCCGCCGAGCCGCAGGGCCCCGCGGGCGACCACAAGGCGGTCGTGGGCTCGCTGTCCGTCCAGGTGAGCGCCCGGGCACGGGGACACCCACAAGAAGTGCCAGGAATGGGAGCGGTTGGAGGTGGGTTGCGCCCAGCCGGGAAGAGCCGCCGTGGGCAGAGGAATTCCTGCCCGGATGGGTCAGGAAAAGCCCCGGTTGCAGCCGGGTGGGTTAACCCAGCTGGGAGTTTGTTGGGTTGAAACCCCTCATTTTAAGGGCTCAGTGGGCAGAGCTGCAGAGGGAGTTTGTTGGGTTAAAAACCCTCATTTCAAGAGCTTGACGGGCAGAGCTGGAGAGGGAGCTTGTTGAGTTAAAACGCCCTTATTTTAAGAGCTTGGCGAGTAGAGCTGGAGAGGGAGTTTTTTGATTAAAACCCCCTCGTTTTAAGGGCTTGGCGGCAGAGCTGGAAAGGGATTTTTTTGGTTAAAAACCCCTCATTTTAAGAGCTTGGCAGGCAGAGCTGGAGAGGGAGTTTGTTGGGTCAAAACTCCTCGTTTTAAGGGCTAGATGGGCAGAGCTGGAGAGGGAGTTTTTTGGTTAAAACCCCTCATTTTAAGAGTTTGGCAGGTAGAGCTGGAGAGGGAGCTGGAGCGGGAAGGTTGGACCAGATGATCTCTAGAGGTCCCTTCCAACCTTGTAGATTCTGTGATTCTGTGAGTTTTTCATCAGGGAAACCAAACCAGGTGGTGATGCAATGGCAGAAAACAAGTAAAAGCTAGACAAGTTAATGCTGGAGAATAAATAAAATACTTTCTAAAATTGGTGAGAAGGACATCCCTGGAAGAAGTACCTATGCTCTCCATCACTGAGGATCTTTAAGCTGAGTCTAGATATCTCTTTAGAAAGAAACTTTCAGGATCCTGCAGAAAAACAGACTACAGGATAACAGTTATTTCTTCTAACCTTGAAATCAATGCAGATAGCAGAGAATGTCCAGCAAACCACATCCCTACAGCAGGGGAAAAAAGGGATGGAGTCAGGCTAAGCCACAAAGAATCACTGAATCACATCTCCCAGGTCTGCGGGACAAGTTCCCTGCATTGCAGCTGTTCCAGATGTATGTGCTCCCCATAGAACAACTCCTGACCTGGTCTTCTGTAAAGCCATCTGCTCCATCCTTGTGGTGGAAACAGCCTTCTCTTTGCTCAGTTTAATTTGGCTTCCAGTGCACAACTCCTCTCTCTTGAGTAATAAGCCTCCAGGAGATGCTGCAAGAGGATACGCCCTTAATACCGCGCAACCAGGAAGAATGATAATTGCACTTTTAACAGCACCATGTACAAGGCAGCCACCAAAGCAGAGGAAGCATGAATTAAAGCAGAATAAAAAGGAGGGGCTTTACCATCTACCTAATAAGGTGCTATTCATGTTTTTGGAAAGCTTCCTTGCAGAGAGATAGCAGGAGACATAATGGGGAGTCAGAAACGACTGTGTCTGGAAAAGCACAGACCTCCCTGCCATCTTGCAGCTCCCCTGTCCTGCTGGACTCAGCTGCTATCTTCCTAGTCTCATTCCCCTTACCTAACTTTTTTGTCATCTGTCCCAATTTAATGCATTTCTTACCCAGTTCACCCCCCCCATACTCATGCAAACAGCTCAAGCTCACTCATACACACATCCAACCTTCACATCCATTCCCTCCAGGCCCCCTATCCTTACCTAAAGACTTTTTTTTCTTTCCTTTCTTCCTTGTTTCCTTTTGCCCTTGTCCTTCTGAAGTGCATTATTCAGAACAGTGAATAATTTTAAGCATCTTCCCTTGACTAAATTAACCACTACTCACTTGTACAATACGTCACTGTCTTTTTCAATTCTGTCAATTGGTTATGACAATTTATAAGGATCTTCAGCCTCTGCCATTTCTAAAGATGTTTCTATATATGTTCCATGGCAGAGCTGCACAGGACTTGTGCTAGGATGTTTACCTCTAGGAGCCTTTCCTACCCAGCAGAAAAATAAATATTCTGTCTTCCTGTTTATCAGGAAGATCATTTTTCCTAAAGTTCTTAGGTGCACAACAGCATGGGAACAGTGGGAATCTCAGAGGACCCTAAGCCATTGAGGCTGTTGAGCCATTGAGTCATTCAGCCCCATCAAGATGAGAGTAATTTGGGTATCCAGGAAGCTGAGACCCTGTGAAAGCTCAGAAACAAAATCATCTTTGGAATATGGAACCGGGTGAAGGGATTGGAGAGATGAGCAAACTAAGTATGTACCCAACTTCTAGGGGTCTATTCCTAAATAAGATTGGATGCTTTCATGTGCTAGATAAGACCACCACACCAGTAGCTGTGCAGCAAACACCTTCTCAAGGGTGTCACCTCTAACAAGGTCCTTCCTCTAGCTCTGAACTCCTAACACAGAAATGTCATTAAAAAACATGATTTTGAAAAGTAGAAACAAGTCATCTGTCATCGTTCCTGAGATGAAATAACAGCTATGAAAAAGTCCTCTTAGCTGAAATAGTGAGAGCAAAACTGGAAGAAAACACGGCACTAGCCAGGTACTGCACACGGTGCCTGCGGTCTCTCAGTTGTAGCAGGAACTCTGAGTAATGCCTGCACACAGCGAAGCTCCGACTGTCCAACCCAAGGACATCGTCTAAACAATGCCTCACTGTGATAATCCCTGCGAGGATTTTCAGCTCTGTCCTGTATAGCATTTTAATTGCTCACAACGTTTCAGGAGCTCAATCATTTACCGAAGGTATTTTCATCCCACTAATTGTAGGTTTCCCAGAAGACTCAGTACAGTATTTCACATCCTCAGTGCTATTAAATGTTTTAGGAAAGCATCCAGACTTTTAGAAGTTTATTTTTCATGTGGACTGGTTCTGAAGAAGAAGTAGGCAAATCAGCAAATGGAAGATTTTACGTCTTAAATAGAAAAGCCTGTCAACTTACAGAGAAAAAGGAAGTTTAAAATGTCAATATTTAAGATGATCTTGTAACAGTTTCATCGAAGCCATCAGCAGAGCTGCCATTTCTAATGTTAATAGCATGCAGCTCTCTTCTGCACCTGGAAAAGTCATTTCATTTATTGGTAGCTAAAGGTTATGTCTATATTACTAACGCTATTCACCGTAGTGATTGCCAGCGTTCCAAGTCAAGTAGTGCAGAACATCTCATGCCGACAACACTGCCTGGGGCTAGCTTGGCTCTGGAGCAGACTGACCGTGCCCACACTGGCTAGCCCTCGGCCTTGTGGCTATACCAGGTAATAGTTACTTGCTGGAGTGCTTTAAGTCAACATGCCTAAAATAATACAAGAGTTGTGCTGCAGTCCATGAGGGAGGTGTTTTTATAGCTCAATACTGGAGGGCAGTGTTGCATGCCCTGCATGATGGAGTCTGCCTACAAGTTGGGGGCTGTCTCTGTGGCTGCAAGATCTGAGGTAGCATGGAAGGACTGAAAGAAGAGGGAAAAACAGGGAAGCTAAGACATCTGGCAGTGTAGTTATATCTAGAGCAGAAAAGGCATTAGAGACTTGAGGACCTGCAGCCTCTGGGGCATTAAATAGAGCTGGGTAGTTTGAAGGTAGTGCAAAATGGAGACTTCCAAGTATATCTATAGAGCATATCTGAAAAGTGGTAATTGTTCGCAACGGCACTTCCCTGGAGTGGTGGTAACATCATCCACTCCCTCCATGCCAAGGAAATTTAGACAGCCCAAGGAAAAAAAAATGCAATTCCAGTGGAAAAAAATGTTGAGATCTGCCAAATTCCTTGTAGCTCACAGCACTGGAAGGAAAATGGAGATGTAGGGGGGCTGTAGCTCAAAGGAAAACTTTTCTCTATCCCCTTCCTGTTAGAAACAAAGCACTCTAAAGCAAAGGTTGCATTCAGCCTCACTTGCTACAATCCTCTAGTGGAAGAAAAGGGTCAGGCTCACAAGTGCTGTGTCACAGATTAAGACACTATTCTGCATCAGCTGAGTCATGGGAATCTTTGGTACATGTGCTCTTAGTTACATCAGGGGTAAGGCTGGCACCTTGGCTTACAACAGGGGCTGAAAGCTGATCAGAGATAACTTTTTAGGTTGCTGTGCCTTGACTTTGACCCTGAGTTCTCAGGAGAATCTCCTCATGTTTATGACCTCTGGGATGTTGTGCTATGCAGATCCAAGGATTCGAGTCTGGCTTATTCTGGCTTTTATTTGGGCAAACAGTAATCTGCATTAAAAATAAAATGATTACAATTGGCATTATCCAGCTAGCATCTTGTTAACTATTTCTGCAAAAATATCCAGTCAGGATATCCCATACAAGACAAAAGACCTCTGCCATGAGAAATGTCTATGCTAATGTGAATTGGCTAGTCAGGACATGAGAACATGCAGCATTACTGCTGAGAACGAAGGGGCTTCCTTCACCGGCTCCTAGGGTAGCTCATTGTACATGTTTTCCTAAGAAATTTAAAGGTGATAATATTGGTTATGAATTTATTAAAGGGACACCCACCAAAAATAAATAAAAGGACAAGGGACTCCCTAGGGAACTGCAATGATACTAGGATTCTGAGTTGGTTCACACCCAGAAGGAAGATATAGCTTGAGAAGACATGACTACAAATCCAGCTACTTCAAGTAGTGATCCATAGGTCACTACCCCATCTCCACAGATGGAAATCTCATCCAGAGAGAATTCACTGGCACTATCAGCAGCACTACCAGAGCCCCAGGACCCTAGTAATCCTACTTGGCATCTCTGATAGGGAGAACCAAAAAGATATCCCCCAAATAGAACATTTACAATACCCACAGGGGTACAAAGCACAGAGCAAGTGGCATGACTCAGTTACTGCCTGGAACATATAATGAGGATATTAAACTAGATCGTCATTTTATAGGTTACTTTATTTTTAATTGGGAAGGAGGGAAAAAAAAAAACACAACAGCAGCCAACCAACCTACATATTTGGCCTTCAGATGAATTTTTGGTTTTACGTGACAGCTTTTTCCCCTACTTAAAAAATTTGCATAAATACTGTCAAGACAGGACACGCATGGTAAAGAATATGCAAAAGCCAGAGCTAAGCCCAGCTGCCTGCCTCTCCCAGCGCGCTCTGCCAGGACAGCGTAGATCAGATGGGGCTGGGACCGAGAGCGGTCCCTTGTACTGCTTGTCACAGCATCAGGGGCTGGACCCTCCCAGCAAACAGCCTTCCTTTCAGTGACTCTCTCAGGTAAACAGAGCTTAAGTTTAGGGCATAGGTTCAGTTCTCTCAGCCCTTTCCCCTGTGTGGTCACAGTGGTAGTGGGAGTCCTTGTTCATTTTTCTGCAAGAGTGAGGAAGAATAATGTGAATGATGCATCAAGAAGTTGCCAAGAGGGGAGAGAGGGAGCTGTGGAGCAGAGAAATAACAGGAGGATTGAAGGAAGGCATCAATGCCAAGTCGTACTTACACACACAGTGCTGCCCCTCCAACTCATGGTGATTTCACAAAAATTTCCTTCATTGGAAAGGACTGCCTTTCCAATTGGTGCAAACTCTGGTACAGACACTTACTGCAGGGGGATGAAGCAGGTTTATTTCCGCTAACATGATTAGGGAAAGGTTTAAGCTAAACCAAAGGAGAAGAATCCACACAAGCACTTTCACCACTTACAAAAACAAACACAGAGCAAAACTGCTTTTAGACATTGGCCAAAGCAACCAGAGCTCCCTTCCCAGCAGTCCTCCTCACAGAGAGGATTTTATCTAATGCCATCCTCGTGGCTGCCTTTCTTGCTGCAACCCTACCTTGCCACCCACTCAGTACACAAAATTACTGTACTTTACGCCTACATACTGCTAAATAACTTGCATCACTCCAGAATTGTGTTCAAGGAGCCACAACGGCACATGAAGTGTCCAAATTGATTAAATAAATGTTCTCTGCCCTTCCAAGATGGCAATGGGCAGTAGAGCTTGCCTACACCTTGAGTCCAGCAAGGAACTGCTGCAGAAAGAACCAAAGGCAAGGCGAGGGAGGCTCCAGCTGCTATGCAGCGTACAGCAGAATGCAGCTATTGCTCAAGTTAGGCCCCACTGAGGCTTCCAGAAGGGAGGAGGAACACACTTCCCATTTAAACAGCCCCTTTTCACCAAGAACGCTTGCACAAGTTACTTGAAAGGGCATTTGTTACTGTCTGAACCATGCTGCTGCCATCTGCACTGAGCTCTGCAGCAGTTCAGCTGGAGGTGCAACATGACCCAGTGGTGAAAGCAAAGTTTACTGCATCCTCTGAAAGGGCAGGGTGGATCTCCATCTGCAGGGTGCGGTTGCCGAGATGGAATTTGGTTGGGGCTCAGGGGTAACAGCAGGAGTCCCGTGATGTTCAGTCTCAAGAGGTGAGGATGTTGGTTTTACATTTCTTCCAGAAGGTTGAGAGTTGTGGTGAGTCTAATCATTCTGGCATGCCAGCCTATGCTATCTAGGGGGAAGAGCACCACCTTCTGAATTACCAAGTCAAATTGACTGCAGCAATCAACTTTTCCTTCTAAGTCCTCCATCCAAAAACAAACAGGCCCAACCCTGCTTAACTTATGAGATCATAGCCTAGGGCGCTGCAGCTCTCCGGGACATCACCGCCTCACCCATCATCTACCAACATCAGATGTGCAGGGATGGTACAGATCTCTCCCAAATTTTACTTACACAAAGATCTTTGACCAATGACATAGGTCCATTAAAATGTGCCTGAAGCACCTCTCCAAGGTGGTAGATAACCAGCAGCACCATGGAAATCAGGACAAAGCAGTGGAGTCATCAGGAACATGTACTGCACAGAGCTCTAACCAGGGCTGGTTGGCACCCCATGAAAGCCTCTTGCCCAAGCTGGTACTTGTCACTCAGGAGCTGCCTTTTGTGAACCCTTCCCGCACCAACCCTTTGCTGCTGCTCAGTTCTTCTCTCAGGAGCATATTCATCTTCCTAGCATCACTTCAGAACCAATTTGCATTGTTAAAAATCACTGAGATTGTTTTCCCCTTGATATCTTAAACTAAAACTGCCTAAGCTAGAAATCTATCTTTTGTCAAAGCAGAGTGAAACTTTGCATTTTACATTTCAGAAGCCAAAAAGTCTTTATTGTCCTGAGGCCTGACCATCTTCTGAGGTGAATGCAAAAGATGCTCCTTGCTTTTTCCTTAGGCCTGGCCTTTATGTAGTATCAGCTCTCTGATCTCAGTAGAGAAAAGTTTGTCATTGCTTAAAGGAGTAGCTTTTCTCATCCATACCTTACACGTGACAAAACACAGAGATGACAAGCTGCAGAGGTTTGCGAAAGGTCAGGTTGTGACTCTTAACTCTATGCTGAGATCAGAAAGACTGAACTCTGCATCCAAGATATTTCCTCTAACTCCTACCTACCAATTTCTGTTGGTTGCATTATCACACAGAACTACAAAACACAAAAAGGAAAAGTGTAGCTTGTGCTATTAATTCTCTCGTAGGTAAGGCAAAAGGAGCTGCCTAAAGTATGCAACCTTTACATCTTATGACCACTTCATAAGTTCTAGCACCTTCTGGTTAAAATCATTATACCTGAAAAATGGTTCTATTCAAAAGTTCCATTAACAAAACCAAACAAAATAACTAAGGATAAGAGCACTATCATTGCAGGCAAACTACTTTCTGCAACAAAGTTGGAAAGAGCTGATATTATGTAGAGTAGCGGGTGAGAAGTCCAAATGATCCTGATAATCTGGAAGAACTGGGTAAGAGGAAGAGCATAATTCAGTACAAATCAGTGCAAGACACTTAACTTGTGCTATAGCAATCAACTTCACAAAAAAAGGCTTCAGTGGCTCATGAACTGAGCACCACTGATCAACCACATCGGCAAAGCCAGCAAGGCAAAAGCCACACTGAGATGTATAAATAGCAGCTTGAGCTACTACTTGTATTAAAGTCCTTCCTGCTCAGCACAGGTAAGCTCTCAGGGCACAGCCTCTAGCCTCAGCCTTGCATTTCAGGAGTCATACATGGAGTGGAGATGTTGATTGCCACTACAATTTCTATAATAATGGTATATTACATGGCTAAGAAGCTAACTTAAAATGATTAAAGGATAACCTAAAGGTTAAAAAGGTTGAAAAAAGCAAAAACCAACACCCTTGAACAAAGTGTATCTTGTGTCATGGTTTGGCTCACAGTGGATGAGAACATCTAAAACTTTTGATTACCAGTTGCCAAAACTTGCTGCCCTAAAGGGTTTTTAAATGGCACCATCACTGTATCAATAGTGGCATCTCCTCCTTGTCTCTTTCTGTACTGACAAGGATATCTTGAGCCTAATGCAGCTTTCCAGGGCACTCAGACCGCAGGAGGGGTATGAAGCCCCTCTCTCGGGCGCCTGGCAGCCTAACAGCTTTTTCTCTGCAGAGCTTTCTAAGCCTTCTAAACACCTAGGGAAAGATTTCCGCCCAGGTATGAGCCTGACTTTCTTTCAGAGTAATCTCATTTCCTTGCCTTCATGCATGCTAGTATTTCTCTAAAGAGCTTGAACTCCCATTAAATAGGAGAGTCTAAATGACAAGTGTTAAATTGATTGGTTTAACCTATTCTCCTTTAGTGCCTTCCCTGCAGACTGGGCACCATCTCCAGCCTGCTCAGAAAACTATGCCCTTACAGACAGCAACGTCTCCTTATCCTCATTTTCAGTTCCTTGTAGACAACAGAAAAATAGCAAGTTGTGTGGATCACATCTCAAATCATGTGCATAAGTTCAAAGATAATTAGCCCTTTAGCTGTTAAATGCTGTGCAAAGCACACATTTAACAGCTAAAACTGATTTTAATCTTTGCTTAATTCTTTTGCCAGAGAGTCCCATTCATAGTGAGGCAGCTGTCTAAATAACTGGGCCCCTTGGGGCGAGAAGACAAGGGAGCCTCTTCCAACACTCTTGAGTGACCCCAGCTGGCTACTCCCCTAACAACACTCATGGTCCACATCCAGGTCATTTCTGAGTAGAGGGCACAAGTGAGGCTAAACACCAAAAAAGAGGATTTATCACAATAACATATGAAAATTCTCCTTTTCATCAATGCCAGTAACACTTCTTAAAGCATTAACTGAAAGTAGGGTAGACAAAGTGGTAAAATTAAAGCAAAATTCATGACATAGGTATATTCATGGATTGGTACCATACTACCTTTGCTGCAGATAAGCACAAACCCACCAGCCAGTATATCCTGTGCCCTGTATAAGGTACCAGGGACTTCCCCTTTGCTCAAAAAGGCTCTGACAGACCAGAGTGCAACTAAGTGGTGGGATAGTTAATCTTCACTGAACCCTAAAACCACAAGAGTGATTTTTTTCTGTTTTTCTTTTCCTGATAACTTGTATACGCTCTGCCTTGCTGTGAGTGCCTGCTTATAATTATATGTCTTGGAAGTAATACAGATTTTTTTAAATCATCTTAAACATTTTTCTACAGAATGTGATTAGGCATTAAGTGCTTCCTCTATCTAGGCAGCATATACATATTCACAAAAAGAGAAGACTCAGGGACACATACACAGACCTGTATCCTATCTAAAGGTTAATTTACTCCAGTATCTTAATACATTAGAATATTTAGGATACCAAGACATTATTGTGTAACCAGATGATCATCCTGGCATGTGGAATATAAGATGAGGGAGAGCTGAAATATGTATGAATGTGCTTTGCTCCTTCTCAAGAAGGTTACTGCATGCCTCAGCTGCAAATTAAGGCTATCATTTTGGTATTAAAATGTTCCATCATTTTTTGTTTGACCAGTATCTCTCTGACTGTCCCCTAGGTTCTAAAATTTAAGGGAAGCAGACTGTAATTTTTATGCTAAATGTGTGTCTGATATTCAAACGGGCAAGACTTTTGGTTAAAAACATTTGCTGCTTCTTTCCTCACTCAGACATCAGCGGCCCAAATGGACGGTCTTGCGCAAGGAACCAAGATGAGTGCCAGAAAGCAAGGCGGGGACAAGGCTTGGATCCCAAAAGATGTTTGGAAAGCAAGCAGCCATCACAAAAGGACATATTTCAGACCCATGTTCAGACAGCCTAGATGATGCTTCAGCCCCTCTGCCAAAGCTCTCAGTTGTACCTTGCTCAGGACTGTACTTCAGACCCAGAAATGACTCCACAGAGACTCTGCCAACGAGGAGGGATACTAAGGGCTTAGGAGTTCAAATGGGCCATGCTCTCCGAGTGGCAGGGAGTTTTATTTACCTAGTCATTTACCTAAGCTATACAGTTAGCTAATAGCTTGCATAACACTTCAAAGTTGGAAGGCTCTAGACAGAGGTGCATTAGAAGCAGTCAGATAAAAGCTATCCTGAAGAAAAGGCTATTTCTTCTTCACCCATTCCCTATAAATCAGAATCTCTGGGTCTAAGAGAGTTGCTGCAAGAATGATAAAAGCATGATCCTGAATCAACCACCCACTGGCTGAAAATCAGAGCGCCAGAAATCACACTCAAGGATTATACTGAAACTTGCACAGAGGCTACCATTTAAAAAATAGCAAAACCATTTTGGATCATTCAGACTTGCTTCTGAGGCTTCCAGTCACCTCTGCAAGGATTCACACCTGCAGTACAAGTGAACTTCTCTTAAAAAATGTGGAAAACAAAAAACTATCATCACAAGACAGGTAATAAAAAAGGGATACTGACAGCTAAGCTTGGATCATCGCTGCTGTTTTCAGTTTAAAGTGTCTTTACCAGACCCTGTCACTTAGAAAATTCTACTCTTTTCTCCTCACGTGAAGCTGATAGGTGCTGAGGGCCTCCAAAGTGCTCAGCACTTGCAGGATCTAGCTTTTTGATCAATGTGCTCAGTCTTGTGGATAAAAACACAAATAAATCAAACTGCAACCAAAAAAATCCCCAGCAACCCAGAAGAGAGCTAATAGTCATTATATTCACCTGCAGGAAGTGAACTTCCCCTGTCCTTACTGATTTTTCTTATTAAGCAATCATTGAGAACAGATAGGAATTCTTTGAAGGAAATGGGAGTACAATGTGTTCATAAGAAAACACCAATAGAGCAGGCAGCCAATATGAGCCACTTGACATTTCAGGAAATTAAGTTATACCATGGTCCCAGCTTATAAGTTCAGCCAGGCCCACGAGGGGACTCTTCAGAGACCTGCTGTGATTTCATTTCAAATACGACTGCCACGTAGGCTAATTGAGGGCAGTGGTTGTGTGTGCTCCCTCACAGCCATCCCTCTGCCCTTCTTATCCCCAGCAGCTCCTGCTCCAGGCAGTCTGCATGTCCCAGTCAGCTTTGTCCTTTAGATGCTGAGTGTGCTGTTTAGGGGTGAGAAAAGAGAGGATTTGGAAGGTCAAAAAACAATGAAAACAATAATATGATTTCCAAGGAGGTCTCTGAGGTCTCAGCTGAACAGAGCTGAATATATTTTATTAGGATGTTAAGTTCAAAGCCTGAAGCATCTTGTCCCTAGAGTATACACCATTTGGGCATCACAGGTATTGTAAGTACAATCTGGAGAGCCAGGGTCAAGCACTAAAACTCAGATACTGAATCTCTTTTAAAGCTACTTTTGATTGCATTATCATTGCTCAGAGGACAGAGATGAGCAACAACAGGATTTGAGCAAAAAGGTGCAGGAGATCCTGCACTCAGCAGACACATCCTCTCGAGACAAGGCTGAAACTGGCTGCTGTGAACTGCCCACATGGACTGGGCACACACAGGGCTCTCATCATCAGCTACAGTGGCAAGAAAAAGCTATAGTAAGTGTAAAACACACCTTTCTTAGAAGGGAGAAAAGTGAAAGAGGGAGTGTCAAAAGCTTCAGAGACTGTTCAGACACCTCTGCTCTAATGCAAACGGTATCATCTCCCCTTTGCCAAGGGCTGCACAGTCAAAAACAATTTTGTCCCCAAAGTTGCTCTCCTGGTCACCCTATCCTAAAGGCTTGAAGCATTTGGGGAGCTTACTTTTAACTGTAAGAGTAGCCCTGCTGGCTGCCATCCTGTATCTTTAAAGTGACTTTTAGGAAACTACTCCATGCTCCTCGTGCCAGTTTGGTAGGTGTTGAAAATCTTCCTTTTAACCCACTGAAGCAGTCAGCACTTGCAGCATACAGACTCAGATGGTGGTGCCTCAGTACAGATTGAGGCACCACCTCAATGCCCCCCATCCCTGCAGAATCTTGCTCTTAAAAGAGGAAGTCAAGGACAAACTAAATCCATCAAATTTCACTCAAAGAAACACTGTGAGACTGTAAAGCAACACAGGTGCAGACCAACCTGACCAAGGAACTGCCAAAAAACTTAGAGGATACCCAACATCCCATCCCTATCATCTTCTGTCCTTTGCAACATCTGCTCCATCACTTGCAACAGGCTCGTACAGGGAAGTTACAGGAAGGTAAAACAATTAAAACACTAATGCTGAAAACATTCACCTCCACGTAGGCGTGGAAACCTTTAAGTTTCCTTTTTATTATATGGATGGGATCCTGCTTTTCATTGGAATAATAGAAAATAGCCGCAAAAATTCCATACACACAGCATCAGCTCCTGCGAACCAGCCTCAACACGCAGAGCGTCAGTAATAAAACACACCCCTGCAGGGATTTAGCACTCGGGTTTGTGCTCAACTAGGGGACTTGGGCAGGACTTTCACTCTTCAGACAAAAAAAATATTAATTATAACCTGCCCTGTCATTATTTCTACCCCCACTTCCTCTTCTTTGCTGTCAGCAGAGGGGAAAGGAGCCATGTGCCCACTGGACCGTGGGTGTCGCATGAAAGAAATGGGGCCAACTGTATGTGTGTGTGTGTGTGCATCTGTCCGAGAAATCAAATGGGAGCTCTGGAAAGGGATCCTGGGAAGGGCCCCCAGGTGCAAAAGAAGAAATTTAGGGAAATATTCTTCTAAATGAAAGAATTACAACCACCACCGCATATACTTCCTTATAATACACACACCCCTTCTGTCAGACACATCCCCTCTGCTGCATACTCTTACACAAATAGGTAAGCTTTGAGTTTAAATGTCTGCAGGAGCCACAGGCCTTTCTCTCAAAATGTCACACATCCTTGGTGTGTATAACCCCTTCACACCTGCCATTCTCCATGAAGGTCCTTCCCCAACCCTTCACTAGAAAACAAGGGGGTCTCTCACACTCAAGAGAAGATTTCATAATGGCACTGCAAAAGGTCCTGCAACCAGAAAGGGACACTGGAGGAGTGAGCAGTGTCTGAAGGAGCAACGGGTAAAGCCAACCAAGCAAGGAGCTTCTAAGGACTCCTTACATACTTTCCTTCCTTACTGACCTTTTTTTTTCCTTTCCTTTTTTTCCATAAATTGAAGTAGTGGTGTCCTGCAGCAACTCCTAAACGATCATTAAGTGAGAGGAAACAAACACACACAAAGCTTGAGACTAGTTCTTTGCCAAACACCTCCATGCTTGTTCCTATGCACAGGAAAATAAAACAACAACAAAATAACAACTCCCCATCAACATTTGCAAAGCTGTTTCCATAGTGCCTAGAAATCTTCCCCCATGGGGTCCTGGTTAGACTGGTTGCAAGGTGCAATTCCTGATTTTCCACTACACCCTGCCCACTTCATTGCCATTTTTTTCTCCTTGGAGCTCTACTCCACCCATAAGTGTGAGCTATCCTGCTTTGGCTTTTTTACCTGGTATTTAGACTGAGTTTGACTGGGGTGGCCTCCTTGTTAGCTGTGAGTGTAGCAGCCTGCAAAACAAGGCATGGATCCACATCCAAAGGTTTCAAGGGGCCTCCATGAATCTGAAATACTGAAGGGACATGTGGCTGTACTGTCCTCACATGGAAAAGCCTGTGAAGAAAGAGAAAAGTGTAACACATTGGTGTGTTTGGTCTCCTTGCATGTGCTCTCCACATTTCCATTTTACCTGCCATACAAATGGAATTTGGAAAAACTTCAGGACAGTCAGGCCTGCTGAACTGGCCAATTTTTGGGACATTTGCTGCCTTGCATCATTCCTATTTATTCCCCATAGATGGCAGCAGGTCTTAGTCTGCAGATTGATTCAGAAGGACAACTACCGGAAAGATGAGGCTAGAATACATGATAGATTGAAACAAATTGGAAAATTATAGGGTTGCAGGGCTGTAACCAAATAGAAAATCCATGATTTAAGACTGCCAGCTTTATTTTCACCTTATACTTTCACCCAGCTCTGCACCCTGTCACGGTTGAACAGGTACCAGATGTTGCTCTTCAGGTCTGCTCACATAACGTCTTTGCCTTGTGCAGGTCTTGACAAACACATATAAATGCAAAGCAGGACAAAATTCAGCCTGAAGAAAAATGCTTCAAGGTGATCACTTGGGGCTACATTTCATCTTGCAAGCCTCATCCTACATTGGGGCTATAGCATATATGTCAAACATCTCCTTGCTCAAGCAAGGCCCTTCATCTGGAGCTGGTCCATTCATCACAAAGACACATTCCTTCTCCAGTGAGCTCTGTATTTATTTGGGGTACAGCAGCAGAAGCAAGAAGCCTTGTTCTATACAACCACAACTTGGCTTTGGACAGTATATTAACTATCTTCAGATACTCCAGAATATTTCAGATATTCCATTATATACCAGAAACAGAAGAATACTCTGGTGAAGACCCAGACCAATAAGAATTTCGGAGTATAAGCACATTCCCAGTTATATTGCTTGAGATAAATGACTGCAACTCACTATTTGCCTCAGCTTCTCTACATGGAAATTAGACAGAATGCCAGATTTCTGAAGAAATCTTCAGAAAAAATCAAGTAACAAGTATTAAATAGCTGATGGTTGTCAATATAAGGCCCCATCTATCTTAACAAGGTTATCTGACTAGCCTTTGTAAAAAGAGGTCAATAAGAAGGCAGGAAATCTTTTTATCTTCATGACAGCCATCACTTCGACAGTGGATTTTACATAGCATCCTCCCTGTGTTCAGTCCCCAGCCACCCAGGGAGCCAAGACAGACTCTACAAAAGAAGCCTAACACCTTCAGATGAAAGTGTTAGGCTCTTTGCAACAAATATGACCAGAAACAAGCCATGGAAATCTGCAAAACAATCAAAGTTCTTCCAGCTTTGAGATTTGAAGAAGGGCAAGAATTGCATCTGCAAACTGGCTCGTGGCAGGATGCATAAGTCTCCTGGAAGCACCACACCTGGCTAGGCAAAAGCATTAATGCCTGCAAAATGTTTCTGCAGAGGCACAAAATTGGCAGCTCAGTCCACTGCCCAAAATAACAAGGTAGTGGCATCTGGGATCCTCCCCCACCAGGCCCGCCAGCAAACGCCCCAGCAATCCCAGCACACGTTCACCCCTGTCATCACGCTTCTCGGGGCATTAGTAGTGGACAACACCCCACCCTGAGAAAACATGGGGCATTCTTGGCTCTTTGCCACTGAAGGCAAGGTCATCAGACACTATGATGAATTCTTTGCCTGCCATATCCAGAGCGGTATGCAAGGGAACATGATCCTGCCCTAAGCACCAGCCAAGTTTGATCAGGACTCATCACTCCAAGATCCTTCCTGTGAAGATCTTGCAAAGAAGGGGCCATGGAGAATGAGTAGAAAGAAAAACATGAAGGCTCACAGGGAGTTCGGGCAGTCTTCTGGAGGTATAAAGCAGAGCTCATGAGAACAGACTCTCTGGCCAGAAGTATTGTGGAAATCAATGCTTCTCCTGATGCCCTTCAACTCAGCATGCCCATGTCACCACAAATGGACACAGCAGAGTCACCCAGCAGTCTGTTCCAACTTGGCACTGACTTGGACCATGGAACAGAAAAAGCTCTGGCCTTTTCCAGAAGGATTTGCTTGACATGCACCTCGAATGTTTGGCTGAGCAGACTCAGAATCCACCCTCATTTTCCTTCAGGCACCTTCTGGGGGCCCTTGAACAGGTCATCTGCTCTACTGCATGTTTCAGTTCCTCTCTAGGGGCAACAGTCCCTTCTTAACTCAGAGAGCTGTGACCAGAATTGTCCTCTCAGCATTAATTAGTTTAGTGTAACACAGTGATGATCTCATCCCACACAGTCAGCTCTGGAGTCCACATCTTGTCACAATTTCCCTCTTCTTTGCTCAGCAGTGACATAGGAAATGCAATCGCAGTTCCACATAGCCCTGCAGAGCTACATAAGAGTCAAGAGGCAGGATCACATTGACATGCAGAGTCTCTGTCTTGTCTCTGTACCTCCTCCCACCTGTGGATGAAGAGGGTCCCACCTAGACAAAGGTGCTCATGAAATGACAGTGCAAGTCCAGACTGTATTCTCCCTGCATGCAAAACACATACAGTCTTTCTTCTCCTTGTGATAAATACCCACCCATCTCAGGCTTATGAACAAAGGCAATTAAAGAAGCAGCAAGCATTAAGAAAACCCCATATATTTGCCAATGGGTGTCCTGTCCTATAGTCTTCCCCCAACATGCAAGAGAATAAACTCAACAAATCCCCAGTAGCTAAATTCCTCACATCTCAGAAAACTACATGTATCTCAGTGCCAAAGAAAACAAATCTCACGGCTAATTTACATCAAAAAGGTCTACTACCCAAATTCACTATAAGAAGCAACAAAACTTAGTTCAAAGCCTGCCACATTAGACTCTGTGGCAACTTCATCCAGCTGAAACAGGAGTAAAATCACCATAGTGGGACCTTCGACACACTCTGTCTTGCATCCTTACCTCCAAAACAGCTAAAAAGAAGCAAATCTCCCCAAGTTGATTGCCACACAGCTTAAACACTAGCTGCCTACTATCACTACAGTGCAGTGATGGTGCAGTGCAAATGGCACAAGAATCATGCACTTAGCATAAAACAGGGGAAAACACAGCATTCTTGGCTGTTACATGGGCGAGATAGTTGGGGTCTGGGGGAGAGCTGCATTAGCAGCATAAAGCCATTGGCTGTGCAGTGTGCCAACACCTACTGAGGAAAACATGGCAAAGCAGTGATGGAGAAAAAGAAACTGTGCTTTCTTCTCAAACACTTTTTCCCTCCCCAACATTTTCACAAGCAAGCCACAAATTCTAGGATGTAAAAAAATCCTGAATTGCTCACTTCAAAGCTGACCTTCAACCAGAGACCATCAAATAGAAAGGGCAGAGAAGCAGAAAGGTGAGTCTTCATAGCAGGCTGCAAATTGGCCGGTTTTGGCTCTGATGATTCCTGTGTTGAAGAACTGTCTCCTTTGGGGAAAAAATATGCACTGGAGTCATGGCTTGAGATGGAGTCTCAGGTTGGGCAGGATGCAGGCTAAAGCCAATCCTGCTTGACCAGGCTGCTCCAGAAATCTCAGTTGCCCTGCAGTTTGGCTTGACATGCCCAGGATTTCCAATCCACTCTCTGAGAGTTTCAGCCACCAAATTCAGCCTTTTAGGGTGCATTAAAGTAAATTCTTGTAAGACAAAAGTGCATTCAGATGAAAACCTAACCTTATGCTGAAGGAAGAACACTGAGGCAGGCTTTTGCAGTGGTTGAAAGCTGGACTCCAGCTAAACTAGTGCCATTTTCCTCAAACAGCAGTTCTGTGCAGCTCAGACTCAACAGCTCTTGCCAGAGCCCAGAGTTGGGAAACTGATGCATGTCAGCCTGGCTCAAGTATTAGCTTCTTTTAAGTCTGCCACGTGCACAGCATGTTTCTGTTACCTGAACCCACACAAGCCAGTCTTGTGAGCTGGCCTGTAGAGAGCTGCAACCTAAAGGCACTCCTGTAGAGCAGAGCTCACCGATGCCACTGCCAGAAGGCGCTCTCCTGTGGAGCAGAGGCAGGTTTCTCTGGGGCTCTCCTGCCATAGATCACTGTGGTGTTTTTTGTTGTTGTTGCTGCTGTGTTCTCTCCATAGAAGCTTTACAAAAGAAAAAAAA
>JAUBOD010000633.1:11891850-11903710 GCA_032353885.1 Nothura maculosa | reverse complement strand
ATGCAGCCCTGAGCCATGTGCTCTAGGTGACCCTGCATGTGCAGGGAGGTTGGACTAGATGACCTCTGAGGTCCCTTTCAACCTTAAGCCTCTATGATTCTATGAAGTAGACTTCTGTAAGTGAAGCTGTCCACCACAGCAACTATCCATGCCCTTACTGGTACAAAAGGTCAACTACCTGCCTTCCAGCCACATCAGCTTTCACCAGCTCAAGATCAGGTGGGAACTTCTTCTGTGCTCCCCTTTAGGGCAACAAATAGAAAGATGGCAAGGGGAAACAAGGGGAAACAGTGCTCAAGACATGGAAAATAAGCCTTTTCCCAATGGATGACATTTTACAGATGATGTCTTATGCCAACGTACAGCTGCTGTTCAGCACAAAATGGCTTTCCAAAGTACCTAAGCCTGGTCCTCCCAGTATCTACCTTCTGTGAATTCCAAATGGCTTTGGGAGACCTCAGAAGTGTCAGGAACAGCAATAGATGTTATTCTTGTCTCTGCTAAATCTAGGGAGCCACCTGCAAAGATCCTTAAGTACAGAACATTTACACTCCCAGACATGAGTGATGTACTACCTATTAGACTGAAGAGTTGTCATTTGCCAACTGCTAGGATTTTCTTAACTAGAAATAGGTACCGCAGAGCAGCACTGAGCTCCTGCAAAGACAAGAGCTCTGGCATAAACCTTTATTGTTTCCTTTAAAGAAATTGCTGGCAGAGACTTTTAAAGTTAAATCAATAGTGATTCAAGTTCCCCTCTCCCCTTGCCAACTTTAAGCAGATTAGAGATTCACTGTCATTGGCATGTCTGTTGTTATAATAATCTTGGCTAAACAAAGAAAATAACTTCAGGAATGCATCTAGAACTTGTAATCAGTAGGTCACCAAGCACTTTGCAAGAAGGACTGTGTAATTATCTCAGTTTCATAGGTGATAATCTGCATTCTATAGTCAAGTGACTAAGGCACAGGAAGAAGAAATAACTCGCTCAGCTCTCCAATGAAATAGCAAGGAAGAGAGCGAGATGTCTTCAATCCTCAGATTACCTCCAGAAAACACTCTCATTGATATAAGCAATTAGAAATACTACTATCACACAAATTCACAATTAGTGAACAGACATCATTTGTATCAAACTACACTGTGCCTCTGTTTACCCTACCACACCACCTACACATCTTTGCTCTATACATAAAACTAACATAATTAATAGCTCCCATTTTAAGAGAAGTAAAATAATAGACTATCAAGCAAGCATTTCAGAAGAATATTATTAGATATAGGCCTACAGTATAGACAAAATACCAACCTCTGTGTTAACCAGGCCAAGTACCTGTTCCATATGACATCACATACAGGCAAATCTCAGTATGAATTAACCATTTGGGTCCTTGCCCTGTATAAGCACACCTCACACACGTCACTGTGTTGCACCTTGTCCAGGCCTTCTACATCAACGATTCATTGCATCCATCATCACTACGGCCAGATGACACATGTACCTTCATGACAACTCGGTCAACGTCTAGAAGCTCTGACAAGTTGCCTCTGTTATTGTGAATCTCTATCTTCAATGGTTTGGTCAAATGCTTCTAGCTAAAGGGAGGAAATATTGAAATAGATAAACCCGATAGTAAGAAGTTACAGCTAAAATACAATAGTCTATGCTTCAAATCCAGGTCTTCAGATCGATATCAAATGTGTAGATGTTGACTTCGCTACAAGTCCATTACATTAGTTGGCTTGATACTCTGCACTCCACAGTATCCAAGTCAAAATGACTCAATCTTTCATCTGTTCTCTGTCTGGCTACGTTTGCAGAAAAAAAATGCTGTGCCCCACTATATCTCATACAGATGGCAACAAGGTAACCATGACATTCTCTCTCACTGCCCCTTCTCCTTTGTCTTTCAGACATAGTACCTTATGGGCAGCTTGTAAATATCTCTGCACGTGAGCACAGTCCTCCTAAAGCACTGTTTCTGACAGCAGTCTCCAAGATGCACCTCACAATCCACATTCACAAACCACAGCATCCATAGATTAGCAGAGCCTTCCAGAAAGGCTCTCTGCCCATCCCTTGGATCACTATACAAATTAAGGAGGGAATCTTGCAAGGTGCCAAACAATTCTAGGAAGGCAGCAGGTATTCAAAGCACCCAGAACTGGGTCCTTACATTAAATAGCTAGCACAATAAATGGCAGGACTCAACCAGTCACATTCAGTACCATCCTTGGACACTCCTACATTACATCCGCTGACAAAGTGACCTGGTGCTGCAGTTGGCCAAAGTAAGTTCTGCTCCCTCTATCGAGCTTTATTTCTCAGACAGTAAGGAATCAACTTCTGCTAATACAGCAAATTAGACAGTGATATACGTTCGGAATTTGCTGCAAGTCCAGCCCTCAATAACTAGCATGGCTTCAAGTGTAAACAAACAAAAGCTGCAGTCTGGGCCAACAGTTTACTCTCATTTTAAGTCAGGGTTAGCTTTGCCAACACGAATTATTGCCTCCCTTTGTCCTCAAGAAAACTGGCAATCGATTACAGGATTTGAGACAAATCCTTGTATTAAAAGGGATCTCTTCTGATTAGAAAGATCCTTTTTTTCCTTCATCGCTTTTACTTCTCTATCAATGACCAAAGATTTCACAGCATTCATTATACTCCTTTTTTCCACTATTACTCAAACAGATTTTGCTTGCATCCCCACAAGAAATCAGGGAAACAAAGGGATCCATCAGCTGGTGCAAATCATAGCATAACTGTCAGTGAATGAGATCAAACTCTTGGGTACATTTTCTTCCTGTTAATATAAGTTATGAAATTCTAATTTAAAACTAGATTCACTGTAGCAGACTGAATATAATTTTCTTGGTCCCCAGAGACCTTAGTATTCCAAATGGGACTTCAGGGCCCAAACAATGCCCATCACCAATGGGCTCATAAATGAAGGAAGTTAAAGAGCTATGCGTTTTGCTTACCCATATAATAAAGAACTTCATTGTGATATGTTGCTTAGCATAAGGGCTAGGACAGAAGTAGACTTCCAAGTCACAGGTGAGGATACAAGACTCTTAGTTAAGTTATAACGTGAAGCTTTCCCATTACCATCTTTGTCATATTACTCTTCCAGTTGCCCCATCTGGAACTCTTGCTTGTTTTTACCATCTGACATTTCAACAGCCTGAAAACAAGCAAAACAAGCCTTTTAAACAACCAAAATGTTTGATCAGATCTTTTGTATAAATGAAACACTAGTGTATGCCAGGCATCTGAACTTGGTAAAAATAAATGACAGCTTCAAACCCACTATTGTTCTCAAGGTCTCTGACCTTCAAAACATCATCATTCTATTCTATTTGTAAACAACACAGACATGACAGAACATGTGAATACCACTTTACCCTTTGGTAGCAGCATCTACCCCAAAACCTCAAAGTGTTCTGCAAATATTAGCTAAGACTCATATGCCTCTCAAGAACTCCTACTCTTCTACAAATATTAGCTGAATCTCACCCCACGCTACTCAGCTCATGAGTTAGTGCTCTCCATTTCAAGAGCAGAAGAGGAATGCTCAAGCTAAAGGTATTTGCAAGTTTGAAAGAAGAGTTAAGCAGTAAAATTAATAAATTTAATGTCTTTTACATAGGCTTGAACTTCTGGAAACTTGTTCAGAATATCATCCAAGCTTGTCCTCTTCTTTTGAGGATTCTAATAACACAGAGCACAAGTCTAAAACAATTGAGATTTATACAAGAGAAACCAGACAGGAAAACTAAAGCCTATCTTAATTGGCAAACATGAGTTTAACTATACATATTCTCTCCCCCATCTTTCTAAGTCTCAAGGTTTATGCACAAGCATGGAAGAAAACAGATAGAGATCTCAGTGGCACTTTTAGTAAACAACAAAGCAGCACAGAGGTCCAAGAGCAACATGCTGTACAGTTTCAGTGAGAAGCAATGAACGTAGTTGACCTCACCTGGCAAACAGCAGCCTAACCTAGTTGGGCTGGTATAGCCTGACTGTTTACCAGTTCCTGATGTACAAACATAGATCTACAGAATACAAGGCCATGGCAGCATCCACATGATAAACAACAAAAACTAAAAGAGCTTGCTGAGGGCAATTCATCTCCAAGGCCCAGAAAATATGCTTGCCTTTCACTCCTACCTCATCTGGATCTTTTGTCTAACTTAGTCATGAACACTTGCTTGAAAGAAACTTTAGATTCCCTCTGGCTATGCTTCCAAAGAGTAGGAACACCTTTCCTTTGACACTGAGTAAATTCCACACTTCTCACATGGTCCTTAGACCTCAGGATAGCCACAAGTAATTGATGAAACTCAAAGTTCAAAGTTCCCAGCCTGCAAACTATGACTACAGATAATATGTTGATTTCTACCCCTCTTCAGAAAAGTTCTTACACAGTCTACAAATTCTTTTGTCAATCTGCAATGGGAGAGCTGAGTGATGATGACAGAAGCAAGCAATAATGACAGTAGCAAATGGGAGGTTAAAGTCTTCCAGGTGGTTATTTTAATGTTGAAAGGAAAGGTCAGTCCCACACAGGTGTTGGCTCTTCGCCTTTCTACAACGCCTTTTCTTGCTCTTTGAGTGCACCTGACAATTACACAACTGTTGATAATGAGCATTTCCCAAGCCTTCCAAGCACAGCAGAAGCCAAAATAGAAGGTCAAGGGACTTCACAGCAGCATTCAGGCACCATCTGGTTTGTCCAGTACAGAAAATTACCTGTTACTACAGTGCACTTGAAGTCACAGGTGAAACAGAACAAAAAGTAGTAGATACAAACCTGATCCAGCCAGGCAAATTCAGAAGGAAAATAAGAACTGAAACATTAACTTGGAATTGAGGAGGTTCAAAACAAGTGAAGTGATAGAGTGTTTCTCTGAGCTTTACTACCTTGAGTCTGGGTGCCTCTTCTAGACTTTTCCTCCCTTTTATCTTTTCCCATGCTGGTTTCACAGCCTCATACCTCAACACACACTGAAGGCTTCTTTATCTTGTGATTCCCAGCAAATGGGCTGCTGGGAATCATCCCTGCAAATCACCGCATTAGCTGGTGCAATACACAGTGCCCACCTTCTTATTTTGCCCTAGTGTGGTGATGACAGAGATTTACTCAGTTAGATTTAGCGTGGCCCAAGGCACAGGGAGAAGGGCTGACTGTGGCTGTGCCACACACACCCCTGGGTCTGCAGAGTTCCAGTCGGAATTGAACCTGCTCTGCTGGCTCCAGACAGGCCAGGCAAGTCCTCCATACTCCCATATAGACAGTTCACAACCAGTCCTGCTAAGAAGCCCCAATGCCACAAGGAGATTCCCATTCTGCAGGCTCCTATATGCGTACAAGCCAAGACACTCCCTATCCTGAGAAGTTTTATATTTAAGCAGACAAGAAAAAATATAGCAAAAAATCCAAAATAAAGGAGCAGTCTTAGCTAGTGCACAGTTAAGATAAGTGAGATTTTTGTTGCAGTGTAAGGCTTACATTGCTGTTTTTTTTTCCTAGGACATCAGTGGAGCCACAACACACCTGGATGGCTGATGCTTCCCAAAGGCTGCATGTGCATCTAGGGACAGCTTTGAGCTAAGTGACCGTCTTTGACGTTGGATGTCAGGATGAAGAGAGGATGAATCTATCTTCAGAGTGGTGTCTTCGTACCTGTCAGTTTATGACACTGCAGACTTCTTTTGAAGTGAGAACATTCGCAGAGTATTCTCATCTTTGCTCTCCTATTGCCCCATACATCTGTCCATGAGGTCACATTCCCTCTAACTTCTTTGCTATGTAGCTTACTTCTTATTTAAGAGGAGCTGCCAGTGTTCTTTTCAAAGAACCCCAGGGAACTTCTAACCTCAAAATTAAGCAAAACAAAGTCTTTTGAATATTTTCCAATTAACCTAAGATTGACACTAACTTTTCCTCTCAGCATTCCCACTATTTGAACAAATGGATGTCTTCTACATGCCCCAGTTGTCTGGCCTTCTGTGGCATCAAAGATTTAAGTAATTCTTTTCCCAGAGAACACTCTAGCTTTAGAGCATAGAGACCCTTTTCTGCTAAGTTCACTCACACACTGCTCTTCTAGATTGTGTCATTTAGCTGTAGAGATCAGAGAAGTTTTGCAGCAGTGGAAATCCAGGGATGAGATCAAAGAAGAAAGAGCGTGGCAGGTTTCTCATATATGCGCAAGGAGGGTGAGTTAACACTGCTGAAAGGCTTCAGGGTTGCGTTCTGCTCCCAGTCTCACAGCATAAATATCCAGGGAAAAGTCATGCTGTCATGACAGAGGGTTAGTTCTGAACCTCCGGAGCCAGCAGAGAGCATAATTGCAACACCATAAAAAATGTCAACATTTGTAATTTGTGCAAGGGACTGGAGCTTGCAGGCGCTGTCCCAGACTGATGCTTGCAAAAGCACACCAGCCTTGGAGAGCCTGCAGGCACTGTGACCCCTCAGCCACACTTCACTAGAGCTAAGGATGACATTGGAATATGCAGCCCTTGGAATAAGACAAAAAAAAAAAAAAAACACTCTCACTTGGCTAAAACAAGACTTCTGACAGCAAAGTGGCAACTGGCTTAGGGGCACCCAGTGTCAAAAGGAGAAGGCTCTCACCGTGCAGTAAAATGGCAATGCTCCCTGCAGATACACAGGCCACACAGGTCCTAGGAAACACCCAGCAAATTAGAGACTACATTTATATCATTTATTGACCATCATTTAGGTAAGGCACAATACCAGGCATATTGCCACTACATCCCAACTGCTGAGGTGGGGAATTGGAGTACTATGCCCATTAGCCTGCAAATGTCCCTATGTAATACGTGAAATAACTGCTATAGACACTTTATAGTTTGGAAAGTAATGGGGTACAGAGAACAAAGCATCACAATTCTCTCTCCTTTCATTCTGAAAACATAAAAAAAAAACACCCTACCTTTTCCCCTGTTACTGAAGACAAAGTTCTCCTCCATGAAAGGGGAACCTGCCTCTTGCCTAGAGGAGTGGCCCAAAGTAGCTGAGGAATAGAGCTTAGGACTCAAGTTTGATGGCAAGTGCCTGTACTTTGCTCCAGTAAGGACTGTGTCATGTAAGAGAAAAGCAAGAGCAAAAACTCAAGTCAAATGCTCAGGCTCTTCCCTTCTTTCTTCCTCAGATGCTCCCACCACAGCTTTGAAACTCCAGCAGCAGCCTGAAGTCCATGCACTGCCTGCTGTGACTTCACCCTGTGAGACCCTTTTGTCCAGCACACTGCTGGGGTCCTTGCTTGTACTCAGGAAAACACACGGTGCTCTGTATGCTCAAGGAGTTCACCTTCAATAAATAATCCAAACAAAGGGAGCCAGTGCTGGCACAGTTGCACGAGTTGCTGCAGGGAGAATTTGCAGCAATGTCAAACTCACCTTTGTTGGTGGCTGCTGCCACTTGCTGGGAAGGAATCCAGTCCCCAAAGGGGAACACTTAGGAATATCAAAAGCCAAGAGCAATTTCAGCCCCATTAGGTAATATCAAATGTAAAGGACACGTTCCAGCACATAAGAAGCAAGCATTGCCTCCTTGAAAACTAGAACTAGGAAAGATCATTTAAAGGTCCTAAACCCCGGATAAAATAGCAATGCACAGCAAAATTGTTTTCTACAGCATGACTGCAGGACACTGTTGCTCAGTAAGCATCAGGAGCACTCAGCTTTCTGCCTGGAGTTCTGGGTCAGATACAACTTGCTGGTCAATCCAGTGAGGACACAGTGAGACCCAGAGGCAGTGCTGTGCAGGATACTAGACAGAGTGGCCATTAGCATCCCTTCCTGGTCTTTATTCAAGTTGAGTGACATTCATTCTCACTTAGCCTTTGAAAACAGAGAGAAGGCTACAGATGACAAGTCATTCTCAAGTAAAAGCAGGAAAGAATACAACAAAGACATGTCAAAGTGCTGCTGAAACTCCCAGGGGTGATAAAGCACTCACAAGTATGAAGAAGGAACGTGCAAGTTTTGAAGTCCAGATCCCTAGCCCTTGGTCTCCTGAAGCCCTGAGCAGTGGTAGGGTTTTGTCAAGGTACCAGCATCTAACTGATGTGCAGGCTGCTGATTAGTCTACAGTGTCCTACAAACCTTTTCAGCAACAAGGATGTCACTCCCCCATGCTGAATTTGACAAGGCAAAAAATACCCTTTGAAAGTTATTGCAGCCTCAAAGAAAGTGAGTCTAATCTACTCTCCAGAAAGTTGTCAAAAGGGACATAAAAAGTCACGGGGCAACAAAGGCCTTTTGCTAAACCTACTTTCCCTAATCCATCCTTTTCTCCTCCAAAATCCTTTGTGCCTCTACCTGGAAAATATGGGAAAAGTATCTCTCTCTTCCTGAAGTCAACAAAACACTGACAAAAGAACATACACTGTAAACCAGAATTGCCAGAAGACAGAAATTCTCTTTTAATCCCTCATCCCATGTTCCTGCTGCAGATTCCAAGTGTAGCCATTCCTAGCAAAATCTGGAACAGAAACCAATTCCGCTAGCTTAGAAATGCTAGTAGCAACAGGTAAACAGCTTTTCCCTCCTTCACGTGCCCTGGAAGATGGAGTGCACCTGCAAAGGCAGCACAGATTCTCCAAGCAGTATACAGCCAGGCAATCAGAGCAAACAAGGATTTGAAACTCCATATGGCAAGAACCCTCTTTGGAGGAAGGGGTGAAAACAGTTCTGTCAAAAGAGGATGTTCTCCCCTAAATACACACTTCTGTCTGCTTCCTCAATCCTTTCTGACCATTTACTTTGCTAAATCTAGTACTTGTGGAACTTGTATTTGAGTATTTGATATTTCTTTCTATTAAATGCTGACTGTGTCCACAGAGTGGCCCGGTAAAATTTATCCAATCTGACAAAGTGCATTTCCTAGCTTGAAATACAACCACAGTGGGTTTTTATTTTTTTGTTTTGTTTTTGTTTTTTAACCGAGTGCCTGGCCATTGATAGTCCTGGCAGTCATCTATGAATTCCAAAGAAAGGGTGTGTTGCATGGCACACAACAGCACTGTTTCCTCCAATTTCAGCCTCTCTTGAAACTTGCAAAGAGAAAAATAGCTCAAGGAATTTTTACCTGTCATAGGTGAGGGGCTGCAGGGGCATCGTTGTTAGTCTCAGGTGATGTAGGAAGAAGTAGTATCCAAATTCAGAGAAAAGCTCTTGACAAGAAGAACTATGAAAATCCTTGGGACAAGTGGGCCTTGGTCCTTTGACAGCATACTTCACCATGAAGTATCCCTCTTTGGGGGTGATATCTGCATACATGGATTCAGAGATCATTAGCAAGGCAGCTGGTTTCTGTCTGGTTGATTTTGGAGTAACAGTAGTTTTGGGACATAACACCCAGCTCTTATCAGAAAGGGCCTGGGGCAAGTGTGTGATCCCGTAACAGGAGGTCTCCTCGGGGAAGAACTCCAGGAGCAGATGCTGACCTCACCCAGGCAGCAAGAAAATAAATCTCAGCATAAAAGGGCAAGTTGCCATGAGAGAGATAGAAACAGAAACAAAGGAAAAACTAAAACTGAAATCACAGTGCTACTAGGAGAGGTGAGAAGGGATAGACATAAAGGTTGATATGTGGCTGTCATAGGGTTGCTTGAGGGATTAAAGTGCAGGTGAGGGTCTGGGTAGTGACAGAGGTCTGGATCAGCAAATACAGCAATCAAAGGTGGCCTCCAGTGCAGCCATCAAAACCTTTGGGCTCTCATACACTGCTCTGTCCACCAGACCTGCCTGAGCAGGCAGACAGGACTCATCCTCTGGTGTCTGCCTCGGCAGTGCCCAGCGCTACCAGAGTCTCATTCTGCTTGATGGGAGAGGAAAATCTTTGCCAGGAAAGTGGGAATGAGACAGGCATAGGGCAGGTAAGCGGCAAGCAGGCCCATATTGCTTTCCTGTCTTTTCAGATTAAAGATTTTTTGAAGGAAAGTTTCCCTGGGAATGAGCCTCTGTCCGGGATTAATTCAACTCAAATCTGTAAGCAGCGCAGGCAGCAGGGAAGCTGCAGGAGCTACTAGAGGACAAGTCCAAGAAGTAAAAGCTCACAGAGACACAGAGTTGCCCTTGCCCATCTCCAAAAACAGAAAGGAGACACGGGAGATCC
Source organism: Nothura maculosa (assembly GCA_032353885.1). Classification (NCBI taxonomy): domain Eukaryota; kingdom Metazoa; phylum Chordata; class Aves; order Tinamiformes; family Tinamidae; genus Nothura; species Nothura maculosa. Next base: position 11,893,550 of record JAUBOD010000633.1, on the reverse strand, counting down.
AAATGGAAAAGCAACTATTAGCCATCAAGACTAGTAAGTCACTGTGGGCTGGCCAGCCGCAGGACAAGGGCTCCAGCAGGAGCGTGGGCCAAGGAGCAGCTCTGGCAGAGGGAACGTGGCACAGCCTGCGCATGCCTGCAACCACAGCCCAGCGGCCTGGCGAGGCCTACCTCAGCCCAGCAGCTGGGAACAGCAGCAAGGACAGGCAGAGAGGAGAGGGCTCCTGCTCCCGGCCCCCCATCACAGCCTTGCTGCAAGGGATGGAAGGGAATGACCAGATCACCTCCCTCCGCTGTTGCTGCCTGAAGCAATTCTTTGGTGAGGAGGCTGGAGCCACCACAAAATCTAGGAAGAAAACTCTGCAGAAGGAAATAAAGCTGTTGCACAGCAAAGACAGGAAAACCCAAAGCACCAGCACCTCAGGGTCACACAGACATCAAGATGTCCCCAGTGCTGCAGTCTGCGGAGCCTTCATGAGATGGCCGTCACCCACCTGGAGGCTACCAGAGGCATTTGCCATGAGCCCTGCTGCACTTCCCAGGCTGCCAGCAAGCACAGAGAGGAGCGGGGTGGTCGTTCCTTGAGTGTCGTCACCCACTCGGACGGGAGGTGGCAGCAGATGGCCACTGCAGCAGGCCCGGAGCAGGGCAGAGCCTCTTTGGAGACACCCCTGAGGGACACAGGCATGCATGGCCAGGAGCTGTCCCACCACCTCCTCTGGGGCATTGGCTTCATGCCCATCCACACTGCATCCATCATCCCTTCCCTTCTCCCACACCCCAGCAGCGCTTTGCTGCAAATTCCAATGTTTGAAAAACTCTGCCCCTATGGAGAAACCAGATGGCAGCGGCTGGGAAGCTCTGGCTAGGTTGGCAGCAGGACATCAGCATTAGGAGCAGCAGAACCCAACGTGGACATTAGCAAATAAAGAGGGCAAGACAGGTAGAATAAATATCAGAAAGGAGATGCAGATCATCCAGTTACCCCCCTCTCTCAGCAACTGGGAATGATGCTCAGATAACACTATGAGCCACAAATGTATGTATGCACTCTGCATCATTTGTCGGCCCTCACCAGAAGAAAATTTCTTAGCTGTTTTTCTTTTTTTTTTTTGTTTAAATGTTACTTCAATTATTTTCCAATATTTTAAAATTTCCATTTCAGTCTGCCAGCTTAGGAAATACCAATGGGCAATTAGACTAGCCCAACCAAAACAGGGAGTCCCAGAAATCCCTTCTCACTAAGTCTGCCTGTCCCAGGCTTTTAAAGCCTGAAAAACAGCCGAATATTCGTGTTCTTACAAACCTGCTCTCTGGAGCTAAAGAGACAAGAAATTTGGGACCTGGTAAAACACTCTGAAACAGTGATACAAAACAGCATGGGAACTTGCACCAGGATGGCACTAGGACAACCCTTTGGCCAACCACCACTGTTCGGCCCCTTCCTTTCCTCCCTCCCATAGTTCATCTCCTCATCACTCCAGGCTCCAACTCCATTTAGATGCCATCTGCTAGTTGTTTCACAGCAGCCAGCCTCCAGACTGCCCCACTGCTTTAGTTTGTCCTGGTAGCACTGAGTGCAACTTCATCTTCTGGGTAACGCTGTGAAATCACATCTTTAACCATTCCCTTACATTTCTGTGTGCTGGACCACACGTCTCACATAATGTCTATCCTTCCAACAGGAAAGGGTCATACAGC
>JAUBOD010000633.1:11838750-11850463 GCA_032353885.1 Nothura maculosa | reverse complement strand
GCACCAGCAGCTCTGTGTAAATAGCTGCAGCAGAAGGAAACTGGTCATAGCCAGAGCTTTTCTATTTGGGCTTTGGGTCACTGGAGAGCAGTTTGGCCTGCCTAGCTCACAGAGTGCTCCAGATTGCTGTGCACCATCAACTGAGCCTCTTTTTTGTCCGTCCCCTCCACCTCTATCTCACACATTTATGTCATATGCCCTTCCAACCACTGATTTTCTGTTTTCTTCTTGGTCATTCTTAAAAAGTTTGATCATAGGGTCCTAAAACAATCTCACAAAGCCCATGAGAAATCCTCCCCCTCAGTTATGATTTCCTGTTTACAAAGGAATCACATTTTGGGATAGGATTCCAAGACTTCTACTCTGACACACTGATTTTCAATCATTCTAGTTTCTTAGACATTATACTGAACAAATATTTTTCATGAGTGTCAAAACCACCAAATGTCTTTATCGATCATATTTTAATTTCATCATAAAAGACCCCCAGTCTAGCTTGATAAGCTCTATCTTCTCAAGTTACAGGAGGTCTTCTAATTAAGAAATAGTCTCATGAAAGCAGTCACTTAATGGAATTTCAAGGTAGCTTTGAAAAGAATAGATTTAGAGGCCTATCCCACAGTAAAAATAAATAAATGCCTGTGACTCCCTCCAGGAATGCAACACTAATTCTGGACTTAAACTCATCCAGATTTACATTCTAATGCATTAGGTTTCATTAGTTAGGAAAACAGGGCTGGCACTTTCCCAAACATACACAAACTCATTCATTAAAGGAAAATGAAGTTTCTTGAAGGGCCACTGGGTCCTCAGACTAAATAGAGTAGAAATCAAGAAAAAAAATAATAAAAAGAATAATAAAAAAAAGGTGGTCAAGTACTGGTTTCGAAACATTTGATGCTCGAGACCTCCTGCATGTAAACTGAAGGACGTATTCCCATACATAGGAATGCCTTGGGATTCCCAAAGACAGCTTCCCCACATTGCAAAAAATGCAATATATTTTCTCTGTCAACTGCTAAGAAATTGTGATTCTGGACTGATGTGGCCCAGCAGGATAAGTTCTCTCAGTCTTTTGGAACTCAATTTAAATACTGTAAGTTGAAGGGAAGAAAAGGAAGCCAACCTCAGATTGAGTTGTGTGTGCCAAACCTCACCATATAGACATGTGCAATTATGGAACTTCCTGAAATATATTTTTGCTAGAAAGAGAAATGGAGAAAGGTTACATAGATACTAAAGAGCTTCAGGAAAGGATGAAGAATTACACCCAAACAACCCACTGAGTGGGGAAAGGAAACCACAGTGACCAATTCCAGGTGGGAACCAAAGTCTGAGCTCTAAAATATGTATGATAAAGGAGGTAGCCACATGCAGTGCATGCCCACAATTTTTTTTTTTTCATGTACTGGTTATACCGGGAGCCAGCCAGTCATATGTGCCCTGCTGCAGATTTGGTGTTGCTGGCACAAACTATCTCACAAACTATCTCAACTATATATATATATTTATGTGTGTGTGTGTATATATGTGTGTATGTGTGTGTATATATATATGGATGTATATGTATGTGTGTATATATATATATATATATATATATATATATCTTCTAATATATAGCCATTCTAATGCCAAACCTCCTTGGCCTCCTCCTAAACATCATCACTTCTGGTCCACTTCTCAAAGAGAAAGAGACCTGGAACCTTTCCCAGCAAAAGTGCCCACATCTCACCCCCTGTGGGGACACATGGCAGCTCTTCAGCCTTCATCTGCCTTCCAACATGCTCACTCACACTGTTGTTTGTGTCCTTCCTTTTAATTTTTTTTTTGTTTTGTTTTCCTGATCCTCATGAACCCTAATTATGAAGCCCGGGTCATTATCAGCAATGTCAATTATACAGTGGCTGAACAGCTGCTCCCCCTGTTGCTGGCCTAATCGTACCATGTTGAAGCAAACAGCAGAATTTCTCATGCCGTTTAAAATTTGCTATATCATGAGTTTCCTTCAATTGCAAAGGCAGAAAAACAGCTTGAGTACTTTTCCTTCTACATCTTTATTTCAAACCGCTTTTACAATCCTCAGTATATCCTTCAGCATCTCCTGCCTTAAATACATATCCCAAGGGGAATAAAAGGGAATTTAACACAGAACAAATTTTCCCAGATGGTGCCCGGAATCATCTGCAAACACAAAGCTAGGGACAGCTGTAAAATAAATTCTAATGGAGAGGTTGGCTGTGGGAGTATAGGGCTTATGGCCATTCACATGTTAGGAACTGCTGTTTTCAGAACTAAAATACCATTATTTCAGGGCAAGAACTCAGTAGCAGCTTGAAAGTGAGGAGCAATAACAGATAGTGTCAGAATACAGGAAGCAGAGCAGTATTTAGCACGCAACTGAAATGCAAAGGGCCTTTCTTCACCTTGACATATTTTATAGCAGTTTAGATAACTAGAGTGAGGTAGCCCCAACAACAAACTATCACAGTTATCAGCTATTTCCTCTTCTGTGCATGGGGTGAAAAGTGTGGTGTGCCACATCCCACCACGTAGGAAGTGTTAACAAGCACTGACTTTTTCAAGGCAGGCACTGCATAGCTGGCAAATATCAAAGAGATCCAGCTCTTTCCCGTCTGCATCTTTCGCTTATTTTTTTCTTCCTCATCTGAAAACATGAAAGAGAGTACTCGAATTCACACAGGGTGAACTCCTATCTGACTTCCCTTGCAAAGTCTCACACTCTATCACCCCTTGGAAACACCCATTTGCCAAATCTCGAGTTTGTGGAGGAACCTACACAAGTGCCTCTTTTAGTAAAGCAGCACTAACTTGGTGTTTCACAGAGGAAAGTGTTGTCATTTAGTCTGCACTTCAAACACACATAACTAAATCTCTCTTACTGAGAACTCCTGGCATCCTCTGACCCAGTCTCCTTGCTTGCCCCAAATCCTTAGAGCTGCACATCTCAGTTTAACCATGGGAGTCCCACACTGGACAGTATCTTCCCATTTGGAGACCTTGCTGCTTAGGCCAGAGAGATGCTGACAAAACAGACTTCACTGAGTGACTCACTGCTGCTTTCGGCCCTTGCCAGAAGCCAAGTGCAGAAGCATGAGGGAAAACAAAAGTTACTGAAGCATTTCAGACTTTTCAGAAAAGTTTGGGTCAGCTTTAACTGCTATAAAGGTCAGAGTATGATGAGGCAGGAAAATATCTTCAAAACAGCTGAGGTTCTTACTAGATATTCATGACTTTTAGGAGTGTTTTGCATTCCTGGTTCAGACTTGCAGAGGTCCATGTGCTGACACTAATGAGGTTATCTACAGGTAAAGCACACTCAGAAAAATGCCATGTACATACCAGCTCAGGATTTGCTCTCAAATCTACTCCCACAGTCCAAATCACTTCTCTGGAATTGCCTAAGTATTTCTGATCAAAATTCAGCCTTTTTTGTTGATTCTGAAGCAGCAGGAACATCTTTATAGACAGGACCGGCAGACACCGAGGGCTGTGCACACACGAACTCATTTGTGGGGAACTCTCCCCCAGGAACACCACACTCAAATCTAGCCAGCTTCTCACAGAATCCAAACAGGAGGATATCAGCTTTGAAAACAAGACAGTCAAAATATATTAAGTATGAAAAACAAAGCTTAATTTGCCTTAAATTTGAGGGGAAAATAACTAAAGCCTAGACACAAAATAGTGCCAGGTCAGAGCCTAGTCTGCATCCATGCATATATCTGCTAGGTTGTTCCTGATTAGCACCAGCTTAACTCCAGGGCAAACACACTCATCACCTACTTCCTCCCTCCATCCAGAAATGTACCACACACAACTGAACAGAAGAGAGTAAAGCTTAAGAGAGTAATACAGTCATCCCCAACCTCGCAATAAAGTCACAGTGACAAAGAGCATGACAAAAGCGTTGACATGCCATTTAAAACACTGATTTAATCTAAGCTGTGCCCCAAAACACTGAAGTAACTTCTTCATCACAGTGTAGTTATTTCAGAAAGGATTGAGGAGCAGAGGAATGCTGAAGTCCCCGATGGCATTTTTTAAAGTTTAACTTTTTAAAATGTCTTTTAATTGAAGCTCTGTGGTCCCATGGATTTATGAAGCTCTTACCTGGAATGGTCCAGCTTCTTTACCATTTATTCTTGAATTGTGAATTTCACATATACACACAATCACAAACATAAATCCATCTTAATAAAAATTCCCTAGCCCTAAAAACTGACCAAGAAAGCAACACAACCACAAGCAGGACTCTACAGAACAAATCCAGAAGGAAGACAGACTGCCCATTTGGCCACAGCTACGGCAGCAGCATTAGCCAGCAGCCACTGCTGAGCCCAGACAAACTCAGCTCACCTCTTCCCATCAAGGCTTCCTTCCCCCTCCGCGCACACACACAGCTGCACAGCAAGGCTCTTCACAACCCCCCTCTGCAGATTTATCTTAGATCAATATCTTAGCTTATCTACAGGTCTGTTAATCCTAATATGTACTAACTAGTGATAATGTATCTTAATTGCAACCTGGTGTCTTTAAATGCAGCTGTACACTGGGTCTCTCTCAATTTCAGCAGTACAGCAAGTCTGAAGTTGTCGTCTCATACCATCTTTTTAGTTATTCAGAGTAGAAGAAACATTTTTCCTTCCTATTAAAAAAGAGAAAAAAAAGATTCTTATAATTCAAAGTAGTAACTTGTAAAGTCTCAGAAAAATCCACATGATTTGCAAAGGTCAAAGGTTACAAGTTTATGGGGATCATGAGGCTACTTTTTTTTTATGCAGGACAACAGGATTTTACTCTGTCTTTAAATATAAAATAAGGCCTGTGAGTCATACTTGTACCTACTAACCATCACAGTATGGCCAGTTTAGGCACATTCTAAGAGTCGAGGAACTATGCAGAATCCAAACCAAACAGTCAACAAAGTTAGACCCCCAAAATGCTTTTTTTTCAGTGAGTCTGGCATAGCTGTGAAACAGAAACAGCAATTTGTTTATGTGGCAATTATAAGATTACCCTTCCCTTATCAAACTCACTGGAGATCCAGAATGGAACTTCACACATTCTTCCAATTAAACAATTTGTTTGGATCTAATAAGACATTTATTGACTCCTAGGCTTGTATTGATTGTGAATAGGCTACAGCCAAGGTTTATTAAATGCCTTGGAGATAAATGGGCATGCAGGTAACAAACTACAAATTGCATAAGCAAAAAATGCTTAATTATATTCCTATTAATATACTGAGTCTGTATAAAAATGAATTTTTGAGGCATTTAAGGATCAGTTTGACAAGATAATCTAGGGGTAGTTAATGATGGACCAGTAAATTGTTAAAAAAAACTACAGGCAGTTAATAAGTCTCTTAACTGACACTGAATTAACTTGCTTTAGCTGGTTAAATAGACAGGAGTTAATTACACAGTGCTTAAACAGTCTCACCATTTTAATATACGCCCCTCTTTGCTGTGCACTAACTATGCAGCAGGAGACACAGGAGACTCCATGTATTTCATTCAAATGGCCAAACCACTCGCCGATGCAAACGCTTTGACTTGAGCAAAATGCAGCAGTCAGGATCTTACAGTTTACAGATACAGTGGACCTCTCCTTGGGTAAGTGACCAGAAATTAAGTTGTGCTTTAATCCCTGCTAGCCATGGATGTCATGAACACTGCTACCTAGATGTTGGTGTGTATCCAAGAAATGCTCTGCCCAGTGTTGGGTTGCAGTCCCTTTTTTGGTTAAAATCTGACACTTCATGGCAAGAACTGTTTCAGCACTGACTCATGCAGAGACCATCACTTGCCACAGTGCTTGGGAGCATGGAAGAAGGGGTGCCAAGGTGACTAAGCCCGCAGAGGCAGCACTCGAAGCAGACATTAGCATTTCATTAAAGCCAAAGGGTACTGAATAAGGGTAACAAGCAATAATAGTTGTGACACCTTCCCCAGGAATAGCCTCAGGCTGCACTGACTGCTTCCATGGGCTGTGAAGACTTGGCAGTGGTGTAGGTTTGAAATGTAAAACAGTGCTGATAATCTTGGGTTGTGTGTGAATAAAACATTGTGGATCCTTAATCATCTGGAGAAATCTCATGCAAATCCTTTAAGCAAAAGTTGCTTAGGGAAGTAGAAGCAGTGTTGTTTGACTCCTGCAGTTCAGAGGCCCCAAGTCATCACTTCCCTATCATTAGCTTAAAGATAATTTTTCAAGTGGTTCTTTTAATTTATTTACTTTGGGGAGCCTTTAAGGATCCAGCTTTTTCTCAGTAATTATGCAGCTTAAAAGCCCTTTCTCCAAAAATAAATAAAAACATTCATGCAATAACACAAATCCAGGAAGAAGGGCCTTAAGAAAAGCCACCAAATTTTATGAAAAACTGGAGCAAGAACTCTTAGGACCCTTACTCTTCCAGATACTTGCACGATAGTGCAACAGCAACCCTAGAGTCTCTGTCTCAAGTTGTCTTATTTAAAATAAGTTAGAGCATTCTGCAGAGCTAGGCCATGAAAGACTGACCAGGGTTGTTGACAAATCACCATCACTGAGGCATCATCATCCAGTTTCACCCAAGTGAGAGGAAAAGGTTTCTGCTACCTCCCATTTGCCAGCTGGGCTGCCCATAGCTTGGCTGCCTGAGGAGGCTCTGTGGTGTCATTAAGACAACATCATCTGAGCTCCAGCCAAAGAGGGGACCTATTGCAGAGCTGCAGTAGGTCTGCAGGACAGGTCAGCATCAGGCCAGTCTTCTGCAAGGCCAGCGCTGTCATGATGCATCTTTGCCACATCTTAAGTGTTGCTCACTGCATGTTTAATGCTGCCACAAAGCCAAGGGGAAGGACCATGGCTTCAGCTCCTGCTGTCTCCAGGTCTGTCCCCCCTTTCTCTCCTCATACTTTCAGATTCATCATCGAGTACCCAGTTGTTTTAGGTCAGATCAAGAGAACATCAGCGTCTACGGAGAGGTCTCTCCTCAGAGAGCTGCAGCTGTGTGAAAACATGCAGAGCCTTTAGCATGTGACTGTGGTGGGACCATGGTTGACTCAGGACTGTTCCCTGTACTAGACAAAGAGGAGAAGCAGAGCTGACTTTAACCTCATGTTTACTAAAATACAAGGCAGTAAAGTGCCCTTTCTGTGCTGGCCGTGAGTCAGCCAGGGTCACTGGCAGGGCTGTTCTCTGCAGGATACTTGCTCCAGCGGTGCCCAGTTGCCTTAAGGCATGCCCTTAGTGGGAGCGTTTTGCCGGAGATGCTGCCAGATTTACCGCCAGCTCCACATGTGAAACTCAGCACATGCATCTCCAACGTGCAGCAGCGGTTGCCAAAAGCCACTTTTGGTCCCAGTGCCCCTCGGGATGTCTAGAAACAGCCTCTCGCTGCGTGCCAAGAAGCCCAAGCACAGCCTGTGGTGTTTCTGGCCTGGCTGGTGATGCAGTGGTTGCTTGTGGCACACAGCCCCTCCATAGCCCGAGAGATCGGCTCACAGTCATGGCTCTTAGGCTCCTTGACCAGTGTTGCTATGGTCCAGGGCCAACAGAAAGCCCTTGTCCTCTTTTCCAAGACCACAGTCGCTACTTCCTCCTGCCCACCCCACATGCTCCTTCTCTGTCATTTTTTTTCTCTGAGTGGAAGGGGTGCTCGCATTTCCCCAGAGCTATGCAGCCCCCTGGCCATGCTCCACTGGCAGAGGTGGGTTGTGGCTCTCACCTGTCCTTTACCTTGCTCCCCAGCACAGATGGGAGCTTTTGCACATCCCTCCTCCTCTTGCTGCTAACGGTTGCCGGGGTTTTTCTTTGGCTGCTGCTTTTGGGCCCAGCTGCAGGAGGGCTCTGCTCCAACATAGGCTCAGCTGGGCTAGCACAATGGAAGAACAAAGACCTCCTCGCTCTGAGCGCAGCCTTTTCAGCCCCGTTTCCTTTTTCCGATGCTTTCATTTCCTCCGAGCAAAACGCTGCTGAAAGGAGGGCAGTGTAGCTGAGCCTGCTGCACTAGGCATTGGGGCTTGAGTGTCACAGGCGGCTCCTTCATCTAGGGCAGCAATTACAAAGTGGGGGATCTTCACTGAGCTCCAACCTTTGAAATAATAATTCTTCTGAGTAGACTTATCTGTTACCCCGTTGAGGTGGCCAGCTCTGCTTGACCTGGGTTCTTGCAACTCGTAGCAGCAGAGGTGCTACAGATGCCCTAGTAAATGTGGACAAGAGCAATCAAGGGGACGAGGGGTCTTGATTTTGGGACTTATGCTGCGATCAGCAAGGCATCCAGCAAAATGAGATAGTGTTTGAGGAAGTCTGGAGAAACTGAGGTAGCCCCTCCTTTGGTGACTGGGTGGGAAGTTGGAGCCAAGGACAAATGTCCATGTGTAACAATGGCTTTGCTATGATCACAATTGAAACTCATTGTTTAGTGGACCTTCCTGCATGGAGGAAAATGAAGTTGCCTTTAATTTAAAAAATGTTTAGCATGGGACAAAGTTACCCTTGCTCCCAAAAAGGTGCTAATCTGCACATTCACTACAGAAGGCATTCATATTCCCTGAACTTGCGTAAGGTTTTAAGTTAAGCCAAGCCAAACGGAACCACTTACAGCTGATTTCCTGGATGTGGAGGGTTTCTCAGTGACAGATACCTCCACAAGACACCTGGACCTGTATATGCGGCTCAATCACCTCCTCGGAAAGCGGCAGCGTGGCCAAACCGGAGGCTGCGTGTCCTGGATTTCCTTCGATACCAACTGTGCTCTGCTCGCGGCCTGGCTCGCTCGTGGGGCCTGAAACTGCCACAGACTCATGCGAGGAGCCAGGCCGGGTCCCGTCCCCGCTGCTGCTGCTCCCGGGTGCAACAGGGCTGTGAGGGTTCCCGTGAGGTGTGGGGACACGACACGACATCCCACGGTGCTGTCTGCTGTCTAGGGCGGCCCCGCGCTGCCGGGCCAGCCCTGCTCGGGCCTGTCAGCAGAGGGCACTCGGGGAGCGGGATTGTGGCGCCAGGGAGCGACCTAGGCCAGCCTGGGCCGGGCGATGTGGCTGCCGCATGGCCTGTCCAGGTCCCCTAGACCAGCCCCGCACGGTGTGCGCAGCTCCGCATGTCGGGACGAGCTGCAGGGTGCCCAGGCTCCTGGTGCATTTACCCTCGGCACAACGCATGGGTCGTGCCACCCTCAAAGTGCAGCAAGGAGCCAGGAGGAAGGGCACAGTGACAGGTCCAGAGCCATGGGGGCTGGTTCTGAGACGTAACGGTACCAAGTGTCCCCAGTTCCAGGGTGTTGGGCACTGACCTGTTCTGCTTTGAGGATGCTGTTGGGCTATGGATCATTTCCACCTTGCCCAGGGAGATCCAGAATCCGAAGGCAGTGCTTACCTCTTACTTCTCTTTATCCAAACTGGTGGTATTGGCTTCCTACAGAAAGGGCAGTAGATCCAAAAGCAAAAGTAAGGTGAGTTTGGGTGAAAAACTGCATGGAGGTCCCAAAAGAATGGCATCACACAGAAGAAAACAGCCCAGGCTGCTGAGTCCCACTCAACATGGCCCAGAGACAGATCTCTGGAGAAGGGCTCAGATGGAAACAAATCACCCCTGAAGAGGAGTCCAGCCTTGTACCACACTAAGGGCGCACAAAGTGCCCCCTCTCATCCACCATTCCAGCTCCATACAGTACCTTGTTCCCTAGAAAGCCAGGGAGGTTCCCCTGAACCATGGGATCCCCTGCCTGCAGAGCCCTCTCTGCTGTTGGCACTGAGGTTGGCTCTGTTTCCAGCCTGCACCCGCTGGCATGGGCTGAACTGTTTATGCTCAGCACCCTCCTTGACTGCAGCACCCTTTTGCTGTGCTGCTGGCTCAGCTGGCCACCAGCACCTCCACCAGGAAGGCAAGTTGTGGAGATGAGGTGGCTTAAAGCATCCCACACAGTGTGTGCACGTGCATGTGTGTGTGACTGCTGTCCTGGAGGGATAAGCAGGTCCGCAGCATCCTAGAGCAGCTTGACCAAGGGTTATAGCGGCCGAAATTGAGCAGAAAGCCCTTCCAACTGTGAGTGGCAGGAGCAGCACGCCTCTGGAAGTGACTAGTTTGCTCCAGTAGCCTCTTTACAAGCACCAGGGGACAGCTCCTTTGGGATCCCTGTGTTTTTAAAAAGGCCACTTATAAGCATTAATGCTGCGCTGGGGGGAAGGGGAAGGAGGGGTGGGTCAGGGAGGGGTGATTGCAGTGACTGCTGAGGACTCAAAGCCGTAAACCTCTTCTTCCCTCTCTCATTGCTGGGACGTTTTTATTGGCGAGATGAAGGGAGACAGAGCGCAGCTCCACAACTTGCTCTTCTTCTAGAGGTTAATGACCCAGTTAGCAGCTCTTGGCTGCATTTCCCGACATTTTGCAGACATCAAGACCCGTCTCCCTGCCAAGTACATTCTGTTCCCTGGAGCTCGGCCAATGCATCTCGGATTACTATGTAATGCGACAAAGAGGGAGAGCTGGAGGTGAGGGTGGGGGGCAGGGGGGTGGGGAGATACGGGAGCCTTTGGGAAGGGAGCAGGGAGAGGGTGGGAGAAGGGGAAGCACCGCTTCTAAATTTAACATCCAAGATGGATATGCAGATCCCAAGGTGCTTATTTACTGGAGAAAAAAGAAGTGAATCCCAGGATAAATCGGAGCGATGCTTCTGGGAAACAGATGCAATCAGCGAATAATTCAGCCCTAGGGACCACGCAGGCCTGTGCTTCCCGGCTCCACTGACAGTCAGACTCCTAATTCTGATGCCCTTGTGCCCAGGACAAATATTACTCAGAAACTGAGGCTGCTTTCATGAATCAGAGAGTCTAAGATCCCAAGAGAAACCAGAGGCTTAGCCAGGGAAACAGGCAGTGAGTGAGGAGAAGAGAAAAAAATCCCCAATTGATCTTTTGGCTCCTGAGGGCAAAGATGCTGCTCAGACACTGTTCTTGGAGATCTTGGCTGGAGGAAAAACAATCGCACAGTAAAAGAAGGAGTCAAATCCTGAGGAAGGCTCTGTTGGCAGAAATGGAGGTTGGAGCTCACAGACCTACTAGCAGCAGGTGTTTGTCATCACTAGAGGCCAACATGATCATACACTTAACACGTTCCCCCAGGCTTTCCTGAATGGACAGCCTGGCATCCTCTCCAGAGCCAGACTGCAGATTTGGAGACCCCCTGCAAACTTCTCCTCTCACCTGGGATATCTGCATCCTGTGTCATGCTCCCGAGAAAAAAATGGTTCCTATGTGACAACTTGAACCAGAGACCCTCATACCTTGCTAACATCGAGAAATGGGTTTGGAGTCCTGACCTGAGAGAAACCCTGCAACCTCCTGTTCTCCCAGGCTGTGGTCTCCATCACAGCTTTCCCGTTCTACCCAAGTGCAGCACCTTCTGCTATCTCAGTTCTGGGTCATATGCAGAACTGCCCCCAAAAGCCTTCCAGCCAAACCTGCTTCATGATACCCTGGGCTCCTCTCATCCACTGCTACATCCATGTCCCTCAGCTGCAACCCCATCTGTCCCAAGGGCTCAGTCTCTCAGGACAGCTGTGCCAGTTCTCAGCCTTGACTTCCCCTCCTCAGCCTGAGCCTTCCTTCCCTCCCACCTTCCCACAGCTGTGTCAACTCCTGGTGTTCCCACTCTCTCCCTCACACAGATCCTACTCTTGGGCTCTGTCCCTGTTCCTCCTCTGCTG
>JAUBOD010000633.1:11818020-11838650 GCA_032353885.1 Nothura maculosa | reverse complement strand
CAGCCCTCTCACAATGAGATGAGCCCTGTGGGCCACCTCCCAACGAGCGGGCAAAGTGTCAATAGATGGGGTCAGGAGGTTTGGAAATGGCCAGGGCATGGAGGTGGGACTCCACTAAGCAAAGCAGAAGGTCCTGGGAGATTTCAGGTGTCAAAGCCTCATCACTGGACTTGAGCTCCGGCCAGATCCACATTTGCAGCATTTCCAGTATTGCTCTAGGACTTGCTCTTAAGCTAAGGCATGGCAGGAGCTGTCAGGCAGTGTCTGCGCTTTGGGGCTCAGAGCTGGGGTAAGTCCTGCCACTCAGGTCTGCTCTCCCATCTAAAGGAGACTGATCTGCAGTCAGAACCCATGGCAGCAGCTTCGGACCCTTACCTTGTTGGCGCAGCCTTGGCAGCCCTTATTACTTATGCCCTCAGGATGCTGTATCATGTATTGGAGGAGCAGAAACTTGAGAGGTCCAGCTGAAGTGGATTGTTTAACTCCCTAGAGAGGAGCTCTCCTTCCTCTTCAGGAATTATTTCTTTGAAAGACCAAAACTCCCTCTTGCTCAGCTCCATCTGCCGCATGGGGCCTGGCTGCCAGAGGGCCATGACTGCTCACTGCAGTTGCCACATGTGCATTTAGGAAGATTTTTCACCATGTACAGCCCAAGGAAGAGATAAGTTGGGTTTACCTGTAACAGGAGGTGCTCAGGAAAGTCCTGAAAAAGAAATGTGTGTTTACGTGGAGAGGAACTTCCTCCCAAACCACAGAAAATGCCAGCATCTAAAAATCTGGCATTGCTTACTTCACTGCTAAACATCTTTCCTCAAGGCCAGCCTCACAGAGAGAGGCAATCAGGGGCCAAAGCATCCTCTAAAACATAAGCTGAGGCTAACCACAAATATCCAACCCTCCTGACTTCTAAGCCACACACCAACCTCCTCCAATGGATGAGAAGGTTCAGGCAGAGTCCAGGGACGTGCGACAGCTGGGAAGAGCAGGTTGCAAGAAGGACCATTGCAAGAGGAACAGAGTAGGGATACACAAAGGTCTCAGTTCTCTGGCAAAGTCCACCTTTCTGGCTGGCTCCCTTCTTTCCAGCAAATGCAGCGCTACAAGGATGAAGACACTTCACAGCACACTGTGCTAGATGCTGTATGAACTCAGCATGAAATCAGAGCCCTGGCCTTAAAGCAGCTGCCTTCTTGATGCCCATCAGAGCTGACTGCAAGTGGAACAACTACCAATCAGCAGAGAAAGCACAGATGAAGAGAGTGTGCAAACGGGGGGAAAAAAATGCCAGCAGCATCTCACCATATGGCACAATGCTGAGAAGATTTAATTTGGGACTGTTGCAATTTAAATATTGCTACTATTAGGAGTGCCAGAAGGAACTGTTGCCCCCTTCTCAGGGTAAATAAGAGCAGGTAGATGACTGGTAAGTTCATGACATTTTTTCCACCTCTGCTTTTCCCCACTGAACTGAGCTGGAGTAGATACCAGAGCAGTGAACATGCACCACAGCCAAACTCCATGAAGAGAGTGAAATGCTCCAGACCTATTCATGAAACAGGATCAGCTAGGCAAGTAGTTGTGGGGACCCCACTTAATTTTTCCTGAGTGGTCAAGCTCATCCCAAAGGACCAGACCTTTTGTGTTAGAAGACTGGCAAAGGCTCCACTCATTTGTCATCTACCTACCTAATTTCCCTGTGCGTGGAAACCATCCGGCAATTACTGTGTAACAACCACAACCAGTCCAGGCTCAGTTTCTCCCTGGATAGTTTGATTCCCCCCAATCAACTGTCCACAGGAAGAAGTAACCTCATTCAAATTCAGTTCATTAATCCCATGGGGGAAGGCCGGAGAACAATAAGTTTAAAATATAGCAAGGAAGATTTAATTTTGAAAATATCTCTGAACATCTCAAACAACAAACATAGCTGAGTATTGAATAAGTAACCTAGGAAGACTCTGGAACCTCAATACTTCAAGAACAGGATGGAGGCAAATCTTTTTGTGGACTCCTGCTTGGATCCAGCTGACTCCACCTTAATGCAGAATGTGGACCACTGGTCTTTCTCATCTCTGTTTTTCAAGTGTGTTCATTCATATTTCCCCTGTCACACATCATCCTCTCCCTGTGTATTCACAGGAAGCAGAGCAAACTGTTGAACTTGGTGCAGAGCAAGTTCAGTGGCTTTATGAAATCATGTTTTTCCTTTAAAGTAGGATGAGTTTTGAGATATACATAAATGTATAGAATACCAGAGAATTTTTATTAGAGTTGAAATTAACATTGATTGATTTGATTTTTGCTGATTAGGTAATTATGAGAACTAAAGGAGTAATCACCTTTTCGACGAGGAAATGAAACAATCATACCAAGTAGACAAGTAGTCCTGAGTTTCTAATTTGAGCAGGAAAATAAAAAGCTACAGGTGCATATCAAAGAGCTATGCCTATGCCACTTTGTCTCTCATTCTCCAAGCCGGAACAGGACTAGTGCTTTTCCCATCATTTCCATCTCATTTTTATGTATCTAGATGGTAACTTGTCAGATTGAGTGAAAAGAGGTAAAGAAGCTAGTCCAGAGACTGAAGCAGTTCTTGGTTTACTGCACGCTCAAGGGAGGGAAAAACCTTCTCTGTGGATCTCTACCTCAGCAGAAGTAGGGCCACATCTGTCAAGTTACTTGAATGTGATCACACAAGTGATTCCTCTTCGCTCCCCTCCCCAGTTTCCTCTCCTGGAGCTGTTTCTCAGACATCTGCAGCCCATCAGGGCCTTTCTGTCTCCCAAGGTGACCCCAAGTGCCAGACTTGTTTTCCTGGATGCCTGGGATATCTCCAGGTCTCCCATTTCATCACTCCAGGACTTCTTTCCTAGTTAACAACACTGGAAAAGACTGCTGGATGTAAACCTCAGACTGACACCTTCTGCCCTACACCTGCAACCCATCTTTGGCTTGTGTATGGCTTGGACACCTCATATACAAGTGTCATGACTCTTCTTCCCATCCTCACCTGTTTTACAAGCCTCTTAATGGAAACCAGAAGGGAGGCTCTAGAGAGTCAGCTATCATCATGCCTGTAAAAACAAAACAAACAAAGGCCTGTTCTCAGCTCCAGTGGCACGAACGGAGCTTCATCCCCCTGGCCCCTCCAGGATGTGGCTGAGATATATCAGGGAAGAGCAGCTGTCAGCATGGATGTGCCTAAAATTAGCTCAAAGAAAAGGTTTCCTCCATTTATTTATTTATTTGTTCCTTAAAAGGCTCCTTCTTAGTAGATGCAAATTCAGCACAAAAGCTTCAAGCCAGTACAAAGGCACTACTAGTATTTTTCAATTATACTGAGGGGGAAGTCACAGCACTTTGTCTTTGAACTTCTTCTTAGTTCTAGCTGCTCTCCGCCTAGAAGTTATAAAAAGTGGCAATTCTTTGGATGTTTGGCTACAGGAATGTCTTTGAAAGAGCTGTACTAAATACAGCAGGTGAAGTTCAGCTGTTACATTCTTAGAAAATACATACACTGCATTCGTGGGATTCTCACGATGAGTTTGTGGACTGGTGTATCGTTTATTCAATTTCAGATGTCCAAGAAGAAAAGAAGGGATATGGGTCCCTGGCCTTAATTTGTCTCTTGTGAGATGCACAGTAACCTGCCTCACCAAAGCAGTTCTCTTACTATATGCAGTGGCATTTTCTATTCCCATCTGTTTACCAGGTTCTCCCTACCATCTATCTTTCCCAGCTTCCGCCAGCTTCAGGTTCCCCTTGCAATTTTACCCAAACTGAAAGGGGTAAGAAGGGTCAGAGAGTTCTTAAAGATGCTAGATTCCTGCAAGCTTTAGGCAGAGAGAAATACCTCAGAAATATCTTTACCTCTGGGACTGCAGAGTGTATTTACCCCTTCTTGGACAGCAAAGACCATTGGAAAGCCAACTCAATTGCTTCTGCTGCTCAGAGGAACAGTTGTTCATTAGGGAGCTCTCAGAAAAGTCTGGTCTCATCTTCCCTGTTTTGGCTCATGCTGCAGTGAGTGAAATGTGAAACTGGAAGTACCTACACAAGCATTAAGAACACCTGGAAAACAAAATAAAACAACAGCCCCCCCCCCCCACCTTCATGGAAACACAAAAACAAGCAAAGCTTCTATATGAGACTATTCAGCTATTCTATACCATAAACCCACCCCAGGAAACACTGTAATATTTCTTTATGCTTATTCCTGGAACAGTCCTTAAATGACACCAACATCTGTCTTCAAATCCTTCCTGAAATCTCACTTAGCAATGACACAGCCATTCAAGAGCTGGTTTCCTTAGGCTGGTGCTTTTTATCTTGCTGCTCTTCACTAGGTTTTTCTTGCTGCCTTTCATATTATACTCTGATTATCAGTTATTTGAGGTGAGAAATTGTCTTCTCCATTGCAGCAATAAGACTCTGGACAAGACTGGGTAAGCTGGTTCTTGCTGCAATACAAAGAGTTGGTAAATGAAGCAGAGAACAGGTAGCAACAAGAGCTAATGGGGCTTCACAGCTGGAGATTACCCTGCAAACAGTCATGCTATAGTGGAATTAAGCAGAACACAGTCATGCAGTAGTCTTTGTCTAGAGGCATTTGGACTCAAGGTTTTGATCTGTGCCAAGCATGACAGGCCATACTACAATTAAATGCTACTGCTGTATTAACAGCAGGCAGGATGTGCTGCTGACCCTGACTGGACTCTTCCATCTAGAGTTAATCTCAATAGTCAAAGCCCTGGAGCTGTCCCAGCTGCAGCTTCATTTTCTGCTGATCACCAAGTCATCTGGGTGCCAGAGCAAATGGGACCTTGAGGATCTTACAGCCTTATAATGAGAAGGCGAGAAGTATTTATACTCTGCACAAGTTTTTCCCTTGGTAGCAACTCCTGGCAGGATTAAAGGCCTGCTAGGTTACCTGCCGACCACTTTATCCTCTTCTCCAGAAAAATAGGCCCAAGAGCAGAAACTGGAGCACTTTGCAGTACAACTGGCCTAAGGAAGGAATCCTCCTTTCCTGTCCTGTATCTCTTGACCATTCTGTGTCACAGCTTTGGTGTTGCTCTGAACCACTGTAAGCACTGCTGATTGCACAGCAACAGCAGGAGGATGGGAGTCATTGAAGAGACTCAGCCTAAGCCCTGTAATTAATTAGTTAGAAAAGCATCTTGGTGGTCTTAGAGAGAAGCCTCCGCAGAGGAACTGACACCTCCATTCTAACAGGCTCACCTTCCATCAGATCTGCTGCTGTGATGTTCGACATCAGGCTTGGGTAAACAGAAATTAGAAGCCAGTGTGACAGAAAGAGAAGCACTTAGTGGGATCTGCCTTCGGCCAGCACTGTGCTGTGCTGGGAGATTCCCATGCTCTGTCCTAGTGCAGAAATTCAGATCCTGAAAACGGCTCAGGTAGGGGTAACTGCTACTCGGCCCGGAAGACCCTGATATTTACTGTGAATAAAAAAAGTAAGCCCGTGTTTTCCAGAGTGCTGAATGGAAAACTTGTTATCCCAGTCTTTGATTATAAAGTCAAGCGTACCCAGAAATGTTCCCAACTGCACTAGGAACTGGAATCTCCTGGGATTTAGACATGTGCAGGTTGCTGCTGTCCCTCGCAAGCATGTACAGGCTGGCTGCACGGAGAACTGGGCCATGCTCACAGCTGCATATTCATGGCATGCAAATGTTAAACTACTTGCAAACTCCCACAGCTGTCAACAGCACACAGAACCATGGCCACGGAGCCCCAGAGATGAAATAACTTCCTACCGGGAGCAACAGGATGCTTTAAGATCTGCGCGCTGCTGAAAATAAGGGCATCAAAAGGAAGATGGAAATTTGAGTCTAAAATAGTCAGGATTGCTTTAAGGGCTGTTAATTTCCTTTGGGAAAGCGGGCCAGGCAATGTGGCTAGTACATGGGGCGAGGAGGCAGGAGGCCTGGCTCTCCCGCTGACCTGCCGTCATACCTTTGGCAATGCTCTTTCTTCCCATGTGCTAATTTTGCCCTTTCCCCACTTGGTACTGTCAGCCTCTAGGAATTCATAAGTCTTGTGTAGGGCCTTCGAACGCCATGATTTTGGCTTAAAAATGAAGAGCTATAAATATATACCTATGAATTATGGGGTTTTTTGAATGGCCTTGTGGTTTCTGTCTCTTTAGGGATCATATTTCCAACCGAGCGGGTCAGATTTTTTTTTTATTATGATTATTATTATTTTAAATGAAAGCCAAGAATTTCACATAAACACAGGCCTCTGGCAGCTTGAGCTGGCAGCACTGCCCGCTCTTCATGTGTCCTGCCGACTTAGATGCAGAGTGTTCTGAGACATGGGCTGTCACTGGCTGTATCTGCACAGCATCAAGCAAAACCTCCCCAATCTCAGCTGGCTTCCTGCACGTCCCCAGTAGAACTGACAACAAACAGCTATTTCCCCAGCTGTTTCCAGTGATGATGGTAGGGGGTATAACTCTCCTGAGTTTGGCTTACATTAGATCACGGATGACCAAGAGAGTGGAAATAACCCAAAAGTAGGCTTTGGGGGGCAATTTTTGGTGCATCCTATTTTGATTCTGCTATTGCAGCCTTGCCAAGGAGCTTTGAGTGCTCTTTAAGGCAGCAGAGATGTTAGAAAAAATGAGAACATGTCAATACATGCATTTGCTGTTGCGTTTGCCAAGTTTCAGTCAAGGTCCCAGTCATTCTCTGGGCAAATGCCTGAGCGAAGGATTGTATTTAGTTGAACTGCCTTGCTCATCCCATGATGTTTAACAACTCAAATCCCCCACATTTTACCTTGCAGATGTGTAGATGGATCACAGAAAGCTCTCTGAGTAGCTGTCACCAGCTTCGTGATGACAAGAAGCATGTCTTCAGCTTTCGGCTCTGAAGCTGAGCTCTTTACAGTGGCTGTCAGTGAAGATGTTCTCTGAATAAATGAACAAACTGAGATCTCTAAATGAACACCACATTCTTCCTCAGGTCAACTTTGCAAAGAAAGCAAATATTTCAAGAGAATATGGTTATTGCTCATTGCTCTCTGGAGCCAGCCTGCTAACTCTGCTGTGGTGGCTGTAAATCTGGTGATGGTTCAGTTTAAGGCCCTCGCAGATGCTATTTTAGACTAATATAATGTACCATAAATGGGATTGAAAGCTCTCGTCTATAGCAGAGAAAGCCTTTCTGGTTCATTCAAACACTGAAGAAACAGCCTATTGTATATATGCACAGTTGGGATTCATCCAAAAGTGAGTGATAGCTGAAAGAATTTACACGTTCCTTGGCTAGGGAACATGTTGATTTCAGAAGGCAGCAAAGGTAACATGAGGATACTGGGAGACTCTCACGTCTTGTCTAATATTTAGTATTTGAATCGCATCATTAGACTCACCTCAGAATCACTGCAAAAGGAAAGACTCCCTTAAGGGCTAAAGAGCCCTCACCACGTATCAGATAATCCTGGTTCAGAAGCAACAAATTATCTGGGCTCCATGAGACGCTAAGAAAATTGTTAGAAGCTGCTCCCAGTCACACGCTGAATTTTAGGGGTACCTGTTTAGCTTAAGATGACATGCACACACTCCCACATATATTATATATATATATATTTTTATATATATATATATATATATATATGATATTGCAATTGGCTTGTGGAATTAAATCCCATACAACATTACGGAAAATCAACTTCAGAATGACTCCAAAAAGGAGCCTCACCAGCTCTCAGTACTAACAACAGTCACCAGACTGTTGTAACGGTAAAGGTTAAAAGCAAGTAGGTAAAACCAATGCACGCTATGACCGGATGAGTCTGCTTTCAAAGCATGAAACCTTCTCTAATTAAAGAGGGTCAGGAGGAAATGTTCTTCTGAGGCAGATCATAACAACATGGATATGGCAGGGTTTCTTGGGAAGCTGTGGAGCTGGCAGCAGTCCCGTGTGGTCCATAGACTAAGAGCGATCCTTGGTCTGATCATGTCTGGCAGTTTCTCTGCAAAATGGGGCCAATTTTTCTGAGAAGCTTCCCACCCCCAAGGAGGGAAGAGGTGGGCTGTGAGTTTAACAAACATTTTGGTATTTGGAAGTCATTTCCAGCTCTCGTTTAACACACAGACTGCATTTCCCATTGCTAACTGGCAGCAAAGAGCTCATCAACATTTAAATAAGAGGCTTGTTAATGCCAGCGTGAGGCAGGTTTGCATGCCAAGGCTGGCTAAGGTTTCGTGCCAAGGATTTTCTGAGAGAATTTCTCTAGGAACCTCCTTCAAAAGGAAGGATTCACTTCTAGTTAAAGAGATCAGGGGCTTAATTTGAAGAGGTGCTGAGCTGGTTAAGTCAAATAGATGGTGCAAGAGCTGAAAGACTCTGAAAATCAAACCCCAGCTTTTAAATCAATTAGCTGAAGAATGACATGTGGTGTTTTGTAACTGATGATGCTTTCTGCAATGGAACAACAGAAGGAAAAAAAAGACCATGCATAACCTCTTCCATCAGTGCCACCAACTTGCCTATCAATGCTAAATATGCTCTGGTTGGGCTTTAACAGCACTTGTTACTGAAGTGGGGGATTATTATTTCCAGCACACAGAAAAAAAAAATCACCTTCATGCAAGAAAGATCTGCACTATTTTGCTTGCAGAATCGTACAAATGGAGAATTTTTCACTCTGCCACCTCTTGCAGAGCCTTCCCATCTACAGCCTGAGTCCCCACTTCAGAGCCAGGGGGAAGAGGTGCACATTGACAGCAGATCTGGGGATTTGCTCTACTATACATCTCCATGCCATGGTTTATTGCCTCTCCTTGTTCTGTCATAGAACAGGAATAATGTCCATGGTGTCGGAATATGGGCACGGTAATTGGCTTTTGCTGTAATTAAATGCCTCGGTGCCAGCGTTTAATCAGCCGCCAAAGCCGTTTATTGCCTCATATACTGCTGCACCATAAGCATTACCCCTTAATTAGTTGCTGAAATAGTGATGATTTAGCAGCGTCTTTATATTTATGCTTTAAGACAGCAGATTCAGTCCAACATCAACAATATTGCAAGATAAAAAAGCAACCTATTCTGCTATGCAGTGATTTGGGCTTTTTTTATTTTTCCTTACCTTGTGGAAAATTGTCTCATGTGCCTCTTCTGGTGACACTACACCAGAGCTGGAGTTTGCCCTTGGAAAGCAGCCACCAGGTTTCTGTTCTGCTCCAGAACTGACCCTTCGCATTGAAGTTGATTCAATGTCAATAAAAGCTTTTTTTTTTTTAATCCCTAGAAACTACCAATCCCTAGAAAATACCTAGAAGCCTCACTGGGGTGGAAGTTTCTCCCCCTTTAACTCCTTGCTACCTGCAAGGGCCTGGATTTGGTCCAGATGACCAGAAGTGGAGACATCCCAGTCTTCCTTCCTGCAAGCTCTCTGAGGAAGGACCTCCTCTGTGTCACTGGGTCTGTGACATCTTTAATTTTGCAACCCTGGCAGATAGTGATAGATGACACTGACAGCAACCACACTCATACTGACAGCCTAAGCCAAACTCCTTTTCCTCTCACTTTCCTGCTTGTTTTCATAGCTGAAGTGGTGTTGTGCTACGCAGCAACTTACATTGCATGAGGAACTGACAGTAGAGGAAGGGCCCACTCTGTGCCTATTTATCTTCTCCAGTTCCAGTTGTATGAAAGTGATAGCCGGGTATATCCTGATCTTCTGAAGCACCCTAGGAGCTGGTGCAAGAGAGGCATCTCCAGAGCAGTTCACACCACCGTAAGGAAGGTGTTTGAGAAGCGATGGCAGAACACCATCTATATAAGTGTCCATCTATCACTTAGCCAAGTAAATCACTCAGACTGGACTCTTCTCTCAAACTATTACAGTGTGAAGGGAAGAATCCCATTGAGAATGTCAGTTCCACCCACTAAGACAGTTGCTGCACACAGATTTCCCTCTGGCTTCTAAAGTCTCTTACAGGTTCTGAAAACCTCTAAGCAAGCTTACAAAGCCTCTGAAACCTCCTCAAAATTGTCCACAAAGGAAAAGTTTTCTCGCTCAATAATGAAGTTCCATTTCGGACCAAGGAGCTCATACATAAAGTCAGCCCAGCTGTCTTCATGATGTATACTCTCATATTTGTTTGAAGTCAGGTGGTTAAACCTACACCAGTTGCAGATGTGTACAACTACACTGGGAGGATGCAACTGTATGAAGCTCTGTCATTCTACCAAGAACATGATCAACAGAACCATGTGTGGGGCTTCCAAGTCATCTACACCCCATTCACCCCATCCCAGCACCCCAGAGTTTTAGATATGTTTTGCTTTCCAAGTTTTCATCCTTTCAAAGGATTGTCATTGCCTCAGACTGGAAGAAAAGCAGCGCCAAACTATCAAATTAACAGCTCCCCGCCCTTGGCCCTTGCCTCTGGCCCTTGGCCTGCTAATGCGTTTTGATTTGTGTGTGGACAACATATCTCTGGAACTTTTCCATTGCAGTAAGTTTAGGAAAAAACTACCTTGTGCTGTAACGGAAGTAATAATACTGAGTTTGAATAACTATATGGTAGTTTGAATGGACTTGAAAGGCTACAATATCCCACTCCCTCTACTGCCAAGACAATGCCTTTCAAACTCCCGTGTCCTGCAGGAACAAGCTGCAGAATTTGTCCTTTCCTGAGGGAGAACACAAGCCCTCCCTAAAGTTCCCCTGGGAAGGGAAGAGCTGGGAGTGAAGCTCTTGTTTGTACCTCCCTCTGTGGCTAACAGCGGATCCCTGACTATACACAGACTACTGACAAAGTCCTTCATGTTTGATAGAGAAATAAAGGACTCAATCTGCAACCAAGGATATTTAGCCTGGATGCTAGGGAAAGCTGCCCAGTGGTGAAGACAACACAGCTCTGGAATGGACTGTCAACGAAGGATATGGGAGATCCACCTCTGGATGCCTTCAAGGGGAAGAACCAGTTCCCCCAGGCAAAATTCTGTTAAAAGGGACAGGGCAATGGGCTTAGTTGTATTTTATCCCTCAGGATATTTTTACTCTCTTTTCAGAACTGTTTTAACAAAACTGCTTTCTCTGATATAGATGGAAGGCAGTAACCATCTCAGTTAGTTCCCAAAGACACAACATGGACAGAATCCTACACAGAGTAAACAATCAAACCTGTCTTAGATACTCACTCAAGGATGACAGACCTTCACACTGACTATGGAGTTGACCAGCTGACTATCTTAGGCAGCAAAGCTTTCTGCTGAAGTTCACGGAAATGATTCCCACCTTCAAGACAAGCTTTATAAATCTGCACAAAAGAAAATCTGTGAGAGTAGAGGACCCTCATACAAGCTACAAGGATAGAGTGAATAAAGAAACAGAAGTTAAAAGCAGTGTGCAGGTACTTAACAGCAAAGGAAACAGTCACTGGACAAACTTACCTGGCAGATTTGCTGTGACTTGAAGCATGCATGTCCAGGAAGCTGCATTTCAGCTCAGCTAGATGATGGTTGGATGCTGTGCCATGTCATGTTCTCTGACCAGAGAGGTTAAGGCCGCATGATCACCTGCAGCATTCCTGAAGCAGTTGAGACTCAACTGGGAACTAAGAATAATCCAGATTATTTCCTTCAGTGACCTCCTAGAAGTAACTTCCTAACCGTTTAGGTTTGCACGCCACACTTCTTTCTGCCTTCCACATAACAGCATAAATAGTGCTCTTGCACTTGGCTGCGAAGCCAGGTGCCTGGCTCTGCGTCAGCCAACCACCACTTACTCTTGATAATACTTGTGAGCATCCTCCACTGCCCACAGGATGCATAACCTACCTCGGCAGATTTTCTCAAGGCTAAGGAATGGAGTGCTCTCAACTGCAAAGATGGACATCTTTAAGCACAGCACAAAATTTGTCAAGAGATGGCCAATATAAGCAGAAGTTGGCACCTCTTGTGACACTTTTCTAACATCCTGGCTTTACCCAACAGTGCAAGAAGCTCTCAAACTAAATATGCTGAGGAGCCACACAGAGAAATTTTGAACCTAAAAGAGAAAGACAGAGGATATGAAGCATAATTGCAAGTGGAGGTTGGGAGAAAGTAAATACCATTTGACTCGAAAAAAATAATTTCACACACTAGCAAACAAAAATGAAATTTATAAGAAGTTTATTGGATTGGTAAAAGGTAATAAAAAAGCATTTGTGATACTTCTTCTGCAAAGAAAAAAAGGCATCTAGTGATTTTGCATATTTATTTTCCCTTACAAAACATTAGAAAAGCATAACTGATAAAATAAGGATAACAACTGAAAGAGCAGAGCAAAGAGGAAAATACATCTCAATATAATTGGATAATGCATAATAAAAATACAGAAAACATGCTTAAAACAGCTTTCATTCTCTTACTGTAAAAATTCATTTTATGTGTTGAATAAAAATATATGCCAGTTGCTCTGAAAATTGCAGTTTAGAGGAGGTAACTAGCTGAGAACAAAATATATATATCTATATATATTTATAAATATAGAAAATGTGTATATGCTGCATCTGTCCTCAGAACAAATTGGAATAAATGGTTTTCAATTCATGCACAAAAGTTACCAGAGGAAAAACTTCATTTATTACTTAGTGGACCAATCCTGCAAGGTGCTGACTGCGTTTCCTGAGCTCCCCAAAGCCCTGTAGAAGTGGTCAATGCAGGAGACAAGTGGCCAAATGAGTTTGGGAGAAGGGAGGGTATTCAGCACCTCCCAGGAGGCACACTCAGCAACTCACAGGATTCAGGAAAACTCTGATGACAGAAGGATTGGGCCTCTAACAGACTTGGGTGGTGCTTGTGCTCAGCAAGGGGTAAAATTCAGGGACTCCCAAGTTCTGACAGGTAGGAGACCAGTCCTAAAAGCTCAAGTAATGTTACTTCATTAGGATTTGAGGGCATGGAGTTTGCAGAAGAAGGCATCCCTCACACAGGGAATGTCTCCTCTCTATGCCCCTCTCTTGCCCAGATAACTAGGCTAGTGATTCACATTTAAAAGGAAGTCACATGCCACACCACTGAGAGCCTCTATCTGCTCGTGCAGCACAAGGGGATCAGTCACGCCTCCCTTCCAACTGCAAGAAGAAAATAATGCAAAACCTTCTTTATCTCAGAGGCTAAACCAACTGTCACCACAAAGCTGAAATACCACCTCAAACCTGGCCTAATCTTCCACCATGAATAATACAAACCTACTAGACAAGATCACCAGCAAACCCTAGAGTAGATATACATGCAGCTGGTTGGCATAGGCCGAAGTATAGCAGCTTCAGAGGACAAATATGTTTCTGGGTGCACTCCCTCCTTGCACCGTGCAAGAACCAAGCAGCTCTCCCAGTTCTGGGGAGCTTTCCATGGCTACGGAAGAGGCGTGTAGCCAAGAGGAATCCTTCTGGAATGACCCATATGTGGTTATGACCCTCTCGTAGGTAAAATAAAGCCCACATTAGAGATCAGGCTCTGAAATACTATAGACCTCTGCATTTTGTTCTGAGTTGGAAAGCACTGCACCCAAACTGCTTAATTAGTGCTCCTGGTTTAACATATGAAAAAAATAAATGTGAAAAAACAGGCACCTGGCGACTGGCCTCTGTCTGTGTGATAGCCCAGAAAAAAAATCCTAAAAATCATGGTTTTAAAATGCTGCAAGACCATTAGAAAAGGTAAATCCAGGCAGACTCTTCCTAACAAGATAAAAGAATCCAAGTATAACTTTGTTCTGCCCAAAGCTTTCAGATACTCCCTCCTTACTCTCCAGAAGGACAGCAGAAGACAAAATGGCAGTGGAGAATTGGGTGTAAAACCATCCAAGCCCCGGTTTGAACAAGCCTGTCCGTTCTCCTCTGACTGCAGCTGGAACAACAGCTTTCCTAAAGCATGATAAAGTGAGCGCACATCAGCTCAGCTAACATCCATATTCCAAGTAGTACTAAGCACCAGCATCCGGTCCATCTTTGAATTTTCTAATATTATACAAAGAAAAAAAATGTGTAATGGAGACTAGAAGAGACAACATCAAGCAAATAAAATCTCTAGATAGGGATGAAACTGGAGCTCTGTGTTAAGATGATACAGAGACTTTTCAGGAGATATATTGAAGTATCTCCACTACCAAACAGTTGTCTGCAGGACAGTGAAGTGTGTTAAACAAATTGATAGGCAATGTTCATGGGATAAGTTTTTGCTTTACCTATTCTCAATGGAGGAGAAAGGCTCAAAATTAATCTCTTGCTTCTGTTCTGCATCTTTCGTAGAGTTTCCTGTCCCTGCTCTGCATTAGGTATTTCTCTGGTGGCCATAAAGGAGTGCTGCAGGTCTCTGAGAAGGCACTAGTGCTGAAAAAGTAGAAAAGATTTTCTGTAAAGGCAACTCAGTTAATAGCACCCTCTTCATTTTGCTGGTTGTGCTTCTTAAATGCCTGTCAGGTGCTTAGCTACATGGGCATCAGGCACATCAGGAATACTGCTTTGTGGATGGATCGAGCAAACAACTCCATCAGGCTCCGAGGACAGGCAGAGAATGTCCCCTTGCCAAACCAGAAGCACTGTCCTACCCACACAGAATGGTCAATAAAACAGTCAGATGAAAAAAAAAAAAAGAAAAAAAAAAGCTCTAGTTCTGTCTTTGCAATGGGTAAAATCTCAGCATAGTTGAAACACAAACCACAACCTCCGGCTGTGCATTTCAGTGCAAACTGCTCTTATTCCATACAACCCTGAATGAAACAGTAGCACAAAGGCAGCCTATGAGAAGAGGATCGTCTCCTCCCATCCCCTCGAATCCTAATCATTGCACACAATCCCATAAGCTAACGGCAGAGAAAACAAAACAAAAAAAAACAATAAAAAAACACCCCACGCCTGTTTCTGGCAAAATATTTGCACTGCAAAGATGTTAAGTTAAGCAAAAATAAAAATGGGACCCAACCCCCAGGCTGGACACAGATTCACTACAGGGAACAGTTCTGCATAGAGAAGAGCATGAGGTGGACTCATCCCCACACTGCAGCAATATGGGAAGCTGGAGCTGGAGCAAAGTGTTAGCAGAGGGGACCTGGCTCTGAAACAAGCTTAGGGATCACTCCAGAGGATGGCTGTTTTCCTTATTCTTGACTGAAGAGCCGTCATCAAGAAAAAATAAAATTAAAACTGCACCAAATGGCCATCTTCCTTTAATTTTCAAATGTGAGCACTTTCCAAATACATTCCTCCCACCTGGAATTCATACTTGGAAAAATTTCTCTAAATCTTAACTAGGGAATTTGTTTTCTGATTGCATTTTTCAGTCTTAAAATTTAGTTGAGCTTTCCCAGAGCTTAAAATTTAGTTAAGCTTCATCTTAATTTTCTTTTAATTCAGTGCCCAAGTGCCAGAATGACACTGCATCATACAGGGACCAGAACAAGACAAGGACACAACGAGCAGTGGGTAAAAATAATGACACCATTAAAGAGCACATGGTTCTGACTATCAGAAATGCTGAAGAAGCAAAGCTTCTACGGAATAAAATTAGCATGAGCTGCAGAAAGTTAGCTATTTTAGAAGAATCACAGCAATTACGTCCTTTAGTTTTTGCCACGTTTATTATTTTCACCTCTCCCTTCCCAGAGATAAAATGGGCCTGGCCAGTTCGTTCTATTCAGGTCAGCTTTGCTCTCTGGGCTGTCAGGCTGCTGGCGCAGAGCTGCACATGCAGAACTTCCCACACTTAGGAATGCTGAGGAGGGGCTATTTCCTAAACATCAAAGTATTCCTGCTCACTACGCACTCTGCTTTCCAAAAAAAGCCCCCAAACAAAAAAAATATCTGAGGAACCTCTTCAGGCTTCCAAACTAGTTTATTTTGAGCCTGGGGTAGGAGGGATGGAGTGGGAATCGGCTTTCCTACTTTTGGAAATAATAAGAAAACCAACACTTCTGGATGTGATGTGCTGGAGAGGAACAAATCGGAAATCTGCTGCTCAGCCCGTTCTGTCAACCAGTCCCTATGAGAAAAACACTGTGAAAAAGGCCTTTTGCATTGACAAACTTAAAACCAAAAGGGACAACACAGCGGGAGGCAGGGGGAAGGCAGGTTCATAGCAAGGAAATGCTTTGCCTGGAGCAACCATAGATACTGGCAGAAAAGTGGTGAATATTCTCCTTATTCTCCTAACCCTGTTCCCAAAACTAGTTTGGGAACGAATTAGGGGAGCGAGGGAGAGCAGCAACCTGAAAACAGTGGTTGCTCCAGTTAAACTGTGTCTTCCCAAGGAAGAACCAAGGATGGAGGCAGGGGGAAAGGGCTGTTATTAATGTCCTTCTGTATACAGCAAAGCAGACATTCTGCATAATGGCAACACAATACATCAATAATAGCCCAAGAAAAGCTTCCTACCATTTTTCCCCCTTGACAGTTAGAAACATAAAGAGAAAAAGCAAGCTGCTGAGATAAATAGCTGAGTCTCCACCCCCACCTCAAATTGCCTTGGCATATTTTAAAAGATAAATGGTTCTATGAGAAATTTAAATAGCTTTCTCTTTTCTTTTTTGGCAGCTGCAGGAACTGGGTCAGGTGTAGAAATTATTAATTTCGCAGCCTGAAAAAGCCATGTTTGAAAGTAAGGGTTTTTCTTCTTTTGAGCATCAACTTTCTTAGAAGTAGAGTTAGAAAAAATTAAAAAATAATCATGCTCTTTACAAAAGTCAGACTAGGAACAATTAAATAATAGTGCATCCTGCAGCAAAGGGACAATTTGCATACTAGTTTTATGAACTCTAAAAGTATCCATAGTGGTTTGTTAATTTTATTTTTTTGCATAGAGTGTAGTATTTGCACAATGGCTTTTGTTCCTCTTGATCAAACATAGCAGTGGGACTGTGGCTTAAAGGAAAAGACTGGGGGCACCATTCTGCAGTTTACCTCAAATTTAGCACCCCTTTCGAATGAGATTACAGCCAGAGTGACCAAGAACAAATATTTCTCAGGCAGATCACTTGCTCTCAGTTAGGTTTCAGGATTGACACCCCAATAAGCTGAATTGCTTGAGACTCCTCTAGAGAGTGTTCAGAGCTGGTGAGTCTGGCACTGAATCACTGCTTCCCCCTTCCATGAAATTCCTCTTCATTTACACGGGTAACAGGTTGTGCCGTTCAGCTCGTCCGCATGGTGCCAAACGTTACCTCCTCCTTCATGCTGTACCTGGAAGGATCTCTCTGCAACCATAAAGGCCAGAATCGCAAAGGCAAAGTCAAATCCTGTAAAAACCTGCTCTGAGCCTAGAAATGCTGATATATGAACTCCCTTGCTGGATGGTACACTAGTTAAGATCTGTAAAAGCATTAAATTTCCAATCCTACAAATTTTCCAAGATCTTGAAAGATACCCAGCTGGCAAGCAGCCCACTCCCCTCACTGCGTGGCTGCTAAAATCCCGTTTGACACGTGATGTGTTTTGAGTCCCGAATCTGCCTGATATGCACCAAAGTGGAGAACTCTCATTCAGACCCACAGCACCTCCACCAGCCTCACCATGTGGGCTGTCCTCCCTTTCGTGACCAATCCAAAATGCAAATGGTGGCAAAGGCACAGATGTAAATAGAACTTCAGTGCCTAGAAAGTCAGGCCAGAGATAGGATCAGAAGACAGACTGTAATTACAGGCCCTGCTACTTATTACATAGGCCAGTTGTGTTACATGAGCCTCCTGTGGAAACTTCCTGTGTAATTAATAAAGGAGAAACTGAATACTTCTGCAATCACTTTTCTAGATTTCACTGTGGGGGTCCAATCCTGCCATCCTGGATTAGTTCTAATCATAGTCAATCTTTCTTCGCATCAGCTGAAGGCATCTGTTCTGAAAGACTTTCAAAAAAAGAAATCTCATTGCAAACCTACACCATGCAATCAAGAAGGAAAGGAAATCGATCCTGAAAACCCCCACCCAGATCGTAATCTGACAGCGTTTTCAAGGCATCTGGCAGAAAAGCAGGAGGAAAAAGACTTCTATGAAATATTTAAAATCCTACTTCTGTCAGGAATACAAGAGAGAAGAAGGTGATTTGCAAAGGACTGTTATGCGTAAGCCAGAAATTAAAGTGGCATCTTCTGCATAGTGACATGGATGTCCTCAGCCCAAGCAGGAGCGGTCCCGAGAACCAGCACCGGGCAGGGGTTCAGCAGGGACCAGAACGATGGCATCAAGGCTGGTGAGTGGGACCAGAGAGCTCACCCTGCACCCCAGGGTAAAGCCATGGATAAGGTAAGTGAGAAAGAACCTAAAAAGGCAAGAGCTGAGTGTTCATAGTCCACAGCCAACCCTCCTCCTCTACAGCTTCCATCAGATTTTCAATGGAGGTGAGAAACAGGACAACCCAGGACAGATTTATCTTAAAATCATCCCCCTTACCACTCGCTCCTACCAAAGGGAGACATCCAAAGGAGGGGAAAACTTCCCAGTGGGATTTGAGATGCACTGAAAGGCACTTTACTTTGCTCCAGCATCCAACCATCTTGCCCTCTCAATTCCTAAAAACCCAAGAGAGCCTTTCTGGAAAGACCTTAGCTGGATCTGGCCACTGGTCCCCGAATAGGCTCAGCACAAGGTCCTGTGTGTCCCACGAGAGGAGCAGCCAAGCACAGAGATGCTGAACTGCTCTTTGCCTTGGCCACATCCACTTGCCTGGATATGAAAATGGGACCGAAACGGTTCTGATCAGCTGAAACAAAACCCACTCTGGAGCAAAACCAGCACAGCCACAATCCCCACAGCGCTTGTGTAAGAGAGAAAGACAAACCCCTAGAACGTACATATCAAAAGCCATTTTATGCAGATTTTTTCCTTCTGAATATTTAAAACATGGTGAATATTAAACTTCAGAGATTCTTAATACGTTCCAAAGCCCCACGGACCTTTGAAATGCTAGCTCATCAATATGCAACATCTAATCTTGTCAAAAGAAGAGGGAAGGAAAAGAAAAAGAAAAAGCTATTCATCCTTTGCTCATAAAGGTTACAGGAAGAATCGTAAGGGAAAAAAAAAACTTCCAGCATCTTATGCAATAGGTTAAATTTACAGTGGCTGGGAAAGTTTCACTTTCAGCAGGAAGGAGGGAAAGTGACTCTACGTGCACTGCTGCTGGAAGCTGCTTCTACAGTGTGAGGCTGAAACTGTGTAGCTGGATTACAGTAAGCAGCTTCTTTAAAAAACAAGGCTTGTGGCTTTGCATCTTCTTCCAGGCAAATGTAGTCTCAGGATCCCCCCTCCAAAAGCCAGCAGACAGTGCGCCACCTAAAAACGCCTTCTCATCCAAAACGATGTGGTTAAAATGGCTCTGCTTGTTTATGAAGTTTAGTGTTTCGTATCGCTTGCATCTGACCTTCAGCAGAAAGAAAAGCTCAGTTAAATTGTGCAAATATGTACCAAATGGGAGCAAGGGAAAGCAGCCAAAAATGCTGCATGAGCTTTTGCAGGGCTGCAGCCTTTTAGGAGCACCAGTGAGATGAACGGGATGAGAGGCCAAATTGATTTAGGCTCCAGGCAGCAGCTTAAAACACTATGACATCCAAATTCAAAAAGAAAATGTTCTGTTACTGCAACCCCAAATTTCCTGTACATGAAAACACTGTTCCCTTTCATCTTCAGGAGATGCTAGTTCTGTAATCCGACATTTAAAAACGAACAAACAAGCAGAGTCAGCTGACAGCAGATTCTTACTGCTGAATGGAAGTAGGTCACACCGAGTATTTTGCCTTTACAGTCTGGCTTAGTATTAGTGTTGTACGCAAACCAGCAACAAAACTGCACCGGAGACAGGGGTTCTAATTTGGTCGTTTCAATGGCCATCAGCATTAACCTTCTGTGTTAATGTGCAATGCCTCCCCAGTACCTGATATATGGTTAATTAAAAACTATATATATAAAAAGCAACTACATACTAAAATAGACCCAAAAAATCTCACTGGTCAGCCTTCATTTAAAGACGTCTAAGTATGAATACTTGGGCAGAGAGGAATTTTCCTGAAGGAACATAGAAGAAAATGAAAGCTCTACATAAAAGAGAAAATAAAAACTTCTCTCACAAATGCAAACTCTGGCTGTCCTTTTACACAAATACATTAAAAGAATAAAAATGGAGGGAAAAAATGAGAGAGGTAATGCTAATAAATTCATTTTTGGAGAAAAAATATTTAAAAACAGACAAACTATCCTTCAAACAAATTTCTTCATGATACCTCCCTGCAATCATGTGGTTCTAAATTACATGGTTAAATAGGACTGAAAAAGTAAGGCACAATTTCACAATCATTTTAAAAGCAATAATTACAATCATTTTCTTTGATATCCATGTGGCAGGCCACTGATACTATGGATGCACTCAACTACTTGAGTAAAGATCTGAAAAAGTTTTTCCAGCTACTGGCTAAGACTTAGGATACCTCTGTGAAGGCAGTTAGATACCAGCCTCACTACACAGCTGAGCAAAAGGAAGAAGAGGGTAAGAGAGATGGTCGAGGAGAACGGGAGGCAGAGACGTAAAGAGAACCCGAGTGTCAGATTCCCAGCAAGGGACTCCAGGCCTGGGGAAATGCAAAGTTAATGCCACCACTTGGGGCTTCTGTTTCCAT
>JAUBOD010000633.1:11786026-11800625 GCA_032353885.1 Nothura maculosa | reverse complement strand
TATACATTCCTTGCTCTAACAACATTGAAATCGTTGTCACTTTAAAGTGGCAGTGCTTACAAATACAACAAATAAGGTCCTTGCCCTTGAATGCTCGTGGACTAGAAAAAGCCTCGATTTTAGTCCTCCCTCAATCTAATTAACTGCCCCAGGAAAGTCTTGTCCATGGTCTGTGCCTCCATTTACCTGTAAATAAAATGGTTATAAAAGCAGTTGCATACCCCAGTGGGAAACAAGGTGCTCATAAGTTTCATAAATATTTGCACACAGTGTTTCTTAATGGAAACAATATTTTTTAGAGTGAAAATTACATTTTTTAAAAAGCAATAATGACCTCTCAAAATGCAGCAAGGTCTGACTTTGGGAAGGGCACTACTGGAGAACAGCAACTAAACTGCTACTCTGAGTACTCCCCATGACTAACAGCTCCCACTCACAGGGTATTTTCATCTGAGGAAATACTCTCAAATTTACCAGTAGCTTGAAAAAGCATGGAAGATATTAAAAAAAATAAAAAAACAGACTTTGCCAATATCATTTTTCAGCAACAATAATTATATTCCTATGTAGTATTAGAGTAAGGCAAACCGTTTTAAGCATCCTTAACAACTACTATGTATGGAAGCACTGTCAAATACCTAGGCAAACAGCTCCTGTTTCTTTACAGTATTCCATCCCTATTTCTTTTTTCTTCTGGTTCAGCTCCATTTCCAAACTCTACCATATCTTCTCTACTGTCATCAAAACAGAAGAGTTGCAGGTCACAGCAACTGTACGAACAGCAGCAAGTGCAGCTCATTCTGTGAGTGCTGCAGAGCATCCCGAGCACCTGGAAGGAGCCCTGGGATTGCGCCTTGATGCTGGGAATGTCACACCCGGCCGGCACCTGGTCCGGCCAACACGAGGCCGGTCACCTGGAGCGAGCGCTGGCAGAGACACCAGCAGAGCGCGCGGGGAAGCCTCCCTTGGCAGCGAGGGATGATCTGATAAGGCTGCTCCCATCTCGGATTTCTTCAATCCGAGGAGTTCCTGAGTGCGCCACCAGACCTTTGGCCGGCGTTCCAGGCCCTTGCGTAATGCAAACGCCTGGCGTAAGACGCTGATTTTCAAAGATTTCTAATTTGAAGGAAATCCCTCAAAATCCCTCCCAGAATACTGGAGTTAAACAGTTGTTAAAGGCTTCCACAGCTCAGGAGAACTGCTGGCATAGAGCTACCGGCTAAATCCTCACACCCGGTCGCGCGATGGCAGCCGTGCCGCCCAAGATTAATACTGCTTCATACCACGGGGGTCACTACCTAGAGATAAATCATCTCCCAGCTTTGCTGATTTCAGAAAGACTGTGTATAGCTGGTTCCAGGATTTGTTAGGAGATATATATAGATATTTATATACATATATATTTTACAGAATCTCAGTAGCATTAAAAGCTATCACATTCTATTAGCTTTACTCCTCAGGGAGAGGAAAAATGCTTCACGGATTTTGATAGCCTGTACTTTTACCTATTATTAATAATAACCTGTCAGGAGATAGCACCAACAAGCCATAATCAGAGCAAGGACTCCACTGTACAAAATGCTCTTGGGGATAAAGCAAAGCTCTTCCCCGTGCCCAAGGGCCTCCAGGCTTTGCGGCCTGGCCTTTTCACCGCTTGCCTTGTGTGTTCTCGCCATCAAATCCATCGAGTGCCTCCAAACAGGATGTGCCCGACCCCGCAGGCCGCTCTGGGAGCTTTGCCTAAATAAGGACTGAAGGATCTGTCCCGCTGCGATGACTTTGTGCACACGCAGCAGAATGACACGGAGCTGGGGCCGTGGCGAGGAGCGAGGAGATACACTCTGCTCCTTGTCTAGATGCAGTTGTGGACAGAGGAGATTTAGAGCCTAATTAGCAGCGCTGTGAAAGCTGCCGGGGAGGCATTTCAAACCGCTCACAGCCTCAACTGACTGGAACTTTGTGAAAGCAAAACAAAACAAAATTGTATGGCGATTGTTAGGCTAAAATTCAAGTCCAATTGAGCCACATCAAAGGAAATACAAAGGAGTTACTACAGGCTGGAAGTTTTTTTTGTTGTTGTTTTTTTGGTAGAGAATTTAATTTCATAGCCTTTAATAAACCTGATACTCCAATCCAAACTTGCCGCTCTGGCAAAGAGCTTAACCAAAATAACACTGGAACTCATAGCTGGCACACCAAAGAGACTATAAATTGGTCAAATCTGGGCAGAACACAAGAAAAAAAATCATCCAAAATTCCATTCAATCTTCCTGTTTTAGAATTTTGATGTAACTGACCATTGACATGGAAATGTTATCTTGACCTTAACTGTTAAAGCTGACTTGCAGAGGAAAAAATGACTGACTCTGTGACATTTCAGTGGTTATTTATAGTTCCCCTCACCCTCCTCCTCCTTAATATTTTTCATTAGAGATGAATTTATCCCTGCCATGTTTTTCCTGGAGGACTATCTGGACGTCGCAAGAATCAGTGACATCAAAAACATCAAGAAAATGGCAGCTGGTCAACTAACATGGAAACCAAGTTTTAGTTGACACACACTGTGTTTGTCAAGAACATTTAACGAGCGTCCTATGAAGATGAAGCTTTTTTGGTTGCAGATGGATCGTCCCCAGTCTTTGAGCCAGAGCTCGCCTAAGGCTGGTATTCTACTCCTCTTGTGCTCTCTCAGCTCAGTCCCAAGCCAGAGAGATGTTTTCCAGCCATTGGGGCAGAGCAGTGGGATCTGAGGCTGCTGGGTTTCACCAGCAATTCTTTCCAAGAGCTTAACTTCATTACTTTCCACTTTTCTGCTTCCAATTGTCTATAAAGTGGGTGTAGTGCAATATTGCCAGGCCTATAGCCATGTGGGATCCGCTGCCAGAGGCAACTTTGCCATTACAAACACCAAAGGTGGCATCCAGAACTATCAAGTATGAAAAAAAATCCCAAAACAGCCAACCCAAATCAGAAAACAAGCAAGAAGGCAACCAAGATTTTGCACAAAATTTCACAGAGCTTTTGCTGAGACATCTTTGAGAGCGAGATAATAAATTTTTCAGTGTATACATTACAGTTGTGAAATACAGGTCATGGCAGCAGCTCAGCATAAAATAGCTGCTTTTAATAGAAACATAATCCACTATAAAGCTGGAAAAACAAAAATAAAAACAAAACTCGCACAGGGTTTGAATCCTGCTGCTACCTGAACTGACAGATAGAATATGATTCTCTCAAATCCCTGATGTGTATTTTTTAAAGAGTTGCCAAACACATACAAGTCCCTGATGTGAGGAGAATGTATTGGGGCCTTCAGGGCAAGGAAAGATTATCTATGCCTGGAAGCCAAGGCTAAAACCTTTGGGGATGCTTTGAGGTCCTTCCAAAGGGAAGGCAAAGAAGGTGGTTTCTTATTTGCTGCAGAAACCCTTATAAGTGAAAGACTCTGCAAGAACACCGGGCAGTAACCACAGGCAAGCAGCCCTGGCCACAGTCAAGGGTAACAGAAAGCAGAATTTAATGAGTCAATGTAAGAAGAGAACTGTGTGTCCACACACATACACACACAGAATGAAAAGACGGACTTTTTTTTGGGCCAGGATTTCTTCGGTGTCTTGAACCGAGTTATCCCCTGGAGCGACACCCATTCTTCTGTCTAAAGAGTCACAGTCTAATTGGAAATAAAGGCAGGCTGCTGAGTAAGTCCAGGGCCAGATATATCACCTAGTAGGTAGTGGGATTATTTTTAGATGCAATGACGTCCTGTTTCTCTTCATTCAGATGACCTGGATGTTTGCTTCAGCTCCCAATCTGGGAAAGTGAGTTAGCGCTACCTGCTGAGAAAAGAGTGGCCAGAAAGGATGGGATTCAGAAAGGGAGATAGAGACAGCTGGGTAGGAAGAATCCATGGAGCAGATCAGAGAAGTTCCCTAAGAATTCAACAGTCAGATGTGACAGGAGTGAAAATCTCCTCCTCCTCCTGGCTGAACAGCAGAGACTCACATTGCACCGTGAGCACCTAGCGGGTGTTTGCCTTCATCCATCAGAGATCATCTTCACCCGGAGCGAGGTGCAGAAATGGAGATTTCCATCAGCCTCTCTGCAGCTCCACAGGGCTCCCACCTCTGCCGGCTCCTTCACTAGAATTGATTCGCCAGGATCTCCAAAGGACACTGACACAGCACTCACTGAGGTAAAAAGGATGGTGACATAATTCCTTCTAACCTTGGATACTTCTGATACTTCAGCCCAGACCCTCTGTTTTATCCCTGGTCCAGCATGTACAATATTCTGTGCAGCTCTTCAGTTCAAGGCAGAGGTGTGGGACACTGGGCAGAAGTTTTGTTGCAACACGGCTGTCCATCTAGTCTATCTAACCTTTCAGCATTATTCTTTTGCACTAAAACTACAAAAAAGAAGGCTCTCTGTGCAAAAAGAAGTCTCCTAATTTTGGACAGACAACAGAGAGACCTGGATACAAGGATCTTGGAGAGCAAAACCATTGGAATGCAAATAAAAATGGCTTGAGCTCTGTAAGTTCTCATCAAGAGCAGATGGGCATGTCTGAGTAGGTGGTAATTCTCTCGTGTCAGCAGAGTTAGTCAGGGATTTTCAGAGCAGGAAACTTTCCTCTAAAGTCATTTCTTTCCCTTTCATCACCACAAGAAATTCTGGATTAATTTGGAATATGAAGGACACTGGCCTGAACTGTCGGGAAAGCTTATGTCAGAGCAGAGCTGACCGAGAAATCAAGCTGACAGTTGGCATTTCTTTACCAGATCTTTTACATCAGTTGAAGAAGCTGCCCTGTATATTATTTTAAGTTAAAAACCCAGCCACTGTATAGCATGCTAGTCAGCTAAATGCCAGTCCCCAATATATATACTAACCAGATTACTCCGTAGTTTGTGGAAGCAACACCACCAAAGGCTTTCAGCCAAGTATTGCATTAAAAAAAGAAACAGTTGTGAAACACAGTAAAACACAAATGTGAATGGAGTTTTTGAACAGGGAAATAAAAAAAAAGGGATTCACTTGGACACACATATGCAAGTAACACCGACTCCACAGTCTTGTGATGGTGCTTGAGAAGCAACGAGTAAAACAGAGCAGCGATGGAACAAAGTACCTTGTCTAGCCTCATGGTTTTCCTGTGACACAGTTACATAAGAAATCTGCATTTATATAAACACA
Organism: Nothura maculosa; assembly: GCA_032353885.1. Lineage (NCBI taxonomy): Eukaryota > Metazoa > Chordata > Aves > Tinamiformes > Tinamidae > Nothura > Nothura maculosa. Next base: position 11,795,432 of record JAUBOD010000633.1, on the reverse strand, counting down.
CTGAATATATAATATATATTATATAACATATCCGTTCTCCAGTCTATAGTGTTCTCTTAGCTAAGGACTCTCAGGCTAGAATCAGAGTCATTATGGAACATTAGGGGAAAATAACCCTATTTCATGACCCTTCTGCCCTGTATCTGCTTTCTTCCATTATGGCAACATGTCTTGCAGTGGAACATCCAGTGTTCTGGAGCACCACATATTATTTTAAAAAAGTCTGAGATCTTTCAAAGTCATTTGCACAAATGGTTGTTCCTTATTAAGGCAACTAGTGAACTGCTATCTCCACACTAATTATAGTCCAGCCTTCCTTTCTGAAGACCAAAACTTGTCATTTCTCCAACAAAAAGCATTTGAACAGCCATACTAATCTGACCCTTGCCTTTTGCCAAGGAGTTCTTGCAAAGCAAAATTGGTATGGCCTAGACCTTTCATAGCTGCTGATGTAGATGACCTAGGAGGAATAACAAAAGAAAAGGCCTTTCTTCACCAGGATCTACCTCTGTAATGGTTCTGGGTGCAAAGGCACAAGGCAGCCCGCTAAGGACACGTTTCATGTACCTGAGAGATCTTGGCACAGCCTGCAGATGCTGTGTGCAATATTGGTGGCCTCTACTGAAAGGAACACACCTTGTTGCTTGCATCCTACTGCACCACCATGGGTACATCTCCCTCTCCATGTGCGCTGCCAGATCTGCTACCCAAAGAGACAAGGCAAATGAGCAGAGGGGAGCAAGGACTAGCAAAGAGCTAGGACTTGAGTCATAGTCTCCTTCCGGGTTTGCTGCTGGGGCAGCGTAACCCAACTCTGCCCTACCTATAAGTTTTCCATAGGAAAAGTTACTGTTGGCTCCTTCACACACAGCGCGAGTCCAGAGAGCATCTTCTTGCCAGTTCTGCAAGGGCAGTTAAGGAGCCTTGCTGGAAATCTGGCCCCGGAGAGAAACAGAAATGGAAAGCAGCCACTTCAGAAGCACATTATTAAGCCATCAGACCAGTAGCTACAGGATCCCCATGGAAAAGTTGATCCAGGCACTTTGTATAATTACTTGAGCCCTCCCAGAGTCATTTATTCCCCTTTATGGTTGGCAGAAAGGAGCTGCAAAGTCATAGTGCTCTTAAGAAGCCAGGTTCGTAGGTGAGGACATTTCTCTTAGAAAAATTTTCACTCGAGTACACTGTTCAAGAGGGATCCACACTTTGCACAGAGTCAAGGCAATAAGTTCAAATCAGCACAGCAAACAGGCTTTACCTACATATGTTTTAACGCTCACAGTTTGAGAAGAGAGGCATAAAAATAGCTTAATTGTGCATTTTGCCTACAGTACTTCTGGACTCCACCTGTGGGAAGGAACTGGAATTTAAATTTTATTAAACTTGCACATGTTTCCAGAAGGCTGCTAATTATCCTGCATGTTTTATACAGTGTTTCTGGCTCCAGGGTTTTTCTGTACTTTTCTGAAAGAAACCCAACACAAAAATATTTGAGCTGAGATCTGGAATGCGTGACTGAAAGCCAGGCATTCTCTCCAAGGTTCATCTGACCCCACATATCCTTGCTCTTACCAAGCTTTGGAAAGCACTTGGAGATTGCTGGGGAGAAAATACCACCTGAAGAGCAAAGCCCTGTCTTTCCAATTGAATTCTCCTGCTTCCATGCACTTTAAACTGTGCTCAGTTTGCCCTGCATCCCTAGGAATAAAGCTGGGCATAGAGCAGATCTTTTCAAGGCCTGATGTGGGAACCTGTTCACTCTGGGTACTGTAAAATGCTCACATTAGCAGGCTGCTAAATGTTCTCAGGGCTGGGGTGCTCTGCATTTTAAGGTAACAGTTAATGTGAACTACCTTTTCTTAAAGACTTGCCAGGCCTGCAGCTTGAATTGGAGTATGTTCAATGTGTTGGAAAAAATGAAAACAAGCAGAGTTGCCCATTCCCTCTTGCACATGAAACAAAACGTGACGACTGGAAAGGAAAACTTCTGAAGTCCCAGTTTTCATGTCCCATGACACAGGCAGCTAAGCCCCTTGCCCCCAGCCCGTCACCTCTAAGAGCCTTTCTTGGGCACCTTGAGCAAAGGGAGACAGACCATGCCTGACCTCCCTGCTCTCCTTTGCGCATGTGACAGAAAGAAAATAAAACTGGGCACCAGCCCTTCCGCCCACACCCACAGGTATGGGAAGTCCTTGGCGATATCAGAGCACCGCCTCTTTGCAGAAACCCTGGCAACCAGTGCTCTTAACAGGTTTAACATTTGCAGGCTTGGAGCTTCTTGACCATTAGTCATCTCATGTGACCTTCTGCCTATCACACACCAGAAATGAACACCCCATCTCTGACGAAAACAGAGTAAACACTGTTGACTAAATCAGGATTTCCATGTAGGTATAACATGCCTAACATGAAGACACTAAGGGAAGAAGACTATTGCTTAGACATCTGTCATTCCATTGACTAGCAATCATACTGTTTAACTCATACTACTTCCCCAAATATGACTAAGGGACAGCTGGAATACAGTAAGAAAAAAAAAAAACCTCTAAAACTAATCTAAGCAATAGGTACTTCTATGCATGTAGAACCGCATTTCTGAAAGCTGCAACTTCGCTACTCCTTTTCATTATGCAGTTTTGAGCATGTTACATATTATTATTTGCTGTAACCTTAACTCAATTTTAGCTAATGGTGATGAGATTACCTCAAGGTACTCAAAATCGGTGTATAGGGAGACTCTAGCTATTCCCTCCACCAATAACACACTGCTCCTGAGAAGAGAACACGTTTTCCCTGAACAGCTTTGGTTAGCCTATGAAACACTAAAATGCAGAGGAGAAATTTATCTAGCAGCATGCCAGAAGTAGATGCCATCCAGTCAGCTAGGCTTTCTGAAACCATTCTATGCATATCTCAACAAACAAATCTTATTAACATCTATGGTATCAAGCCCACTTCTCCAAGAGGGGAAACTGAGGTACAGTAAATCAAGTCAAGCTGAGCAAGAATTGGCATCAACTAGCACAAGAATTCAAACCAGGAACACGGGCTGTGGGAAACAGTTTTAGGTTATGTAACTGAGGCTAAGCTATCTGAACTTTAAGTCAATCAATTTCCTTCTTTCTCCTTGCTCCAGGGCATTCGCAGGAGCTTTAGCAAGCTTGGGATTCACTGTGGCCAGCACGTGCACCTACTGCATGACGGGTCTGGGAGCTAAGAGACAGCTCTGAGGGAAAGAACCAGTAGACACTTCTATGGGGGGTAGAGATGCTCAGGGTGAGCTGGAACACAGTGAAGGTGAAGGAAAAAGCCATACAGTTTTCTAAAAAAATGCTTCCCTCTGCCCAAAACCTGCCTGGAAAAGAAATCTCCAGAGCAGCAGCTGCACCTTGCAGATATGCACTGCTGAGGATCTTTTATGTAAGACTCCCCCTGACCGTGTGGAGAGCTGTTAAGATGTCAGATCATGGTTTGTTGCTCTCGGGGAAGCTGCTGCAGCGCTCAGTCAGAACAAGTTTACATCTTGGAGGAATTAATTTGTCTGAATAATGTCATCCCGGTTAAACAAAATGTTAGGGAAAATATTGCAGCGTTCTGGTGCACCTCCCTGAACTGATGCCTATATATGGGGATTAACCAGCGTGAAAGGGATCGTGCTGAGTCAAACTGGATTATAGCAGCAATATTTTATAGAGACAGAAGAAAAGGCGGGGGGGAGGAGGAACTAGGGAAACTTGCAGAAATCTCAGCTGCTTGACATGTTAAGACAAACAGCACAGATGTGAAAACGCTACCTGCTTACACAGGTATATCAGATCCAGGTCAGCAGAGAGTAGCCTCCAAAAACAAGTTTTTACCCCTCAGCCCTGCAGGCAACGCAGCACCCAGAGAACAAGGCGCACTCTAGCCCTTGCCTGGGCATTGAGACGCGTTGGCTGCGTTCCCCTTGGGCAACGTGGCCATGACGGCAACCCAACGGTTGAGAGGGTGGGAGGATGTCCCTGAAAGGATCCCCATGGTTGACAGGTGCCCCAGAGTGTTGATGGGCCTGCAGAGCTGCTGGAGGGGTGCACGAGCTCGCAGGCTCAGCCCTGAGAGCGCACGGAGCAGCTGGTGCAGAGGGCAGGACAGGAAAGGAGGCAGTGTCCGATCGAGCCCACAAGGTGCCTCCACTTTTCACCATCAGGCACCCACTGACAGCTCAATGCTGGGCACAAGCCCCAAGCGAGACAGTCCCCTGCTCCTCGCTTGCAGAGCTGATCTGCAGCACGTTCTGCGAGTGTGCCTGGAGGGCAGCTATCCTCTCTCCCCAGCAAACAGCTTAACCTTACAGCGATAACATCAACCCCTCTGTCTGTCTCTCCCTAGCTGGCAAATATTTATCTATGCAAAGCAGAAATCCTTACCCAGGAGAAGGCAAAAGATGCTGACACCAGTTCCATGCACCCTGCAGTGGGAAGGGCTGCCCTGCAACTCCTACCTCAAAATCAGCCAGATTAGGTACTCTGCACATCCTACATCTCAGGCCAGTGCTCTGAACAGTGGGGTAGTGGGGAAAGTGAAGATACCCCTACCTTTGCTCTGATCATGTTATTAAAGGACAGAACCTGCCTAAGCACTGAAGAGCTGCAAAACTCAGGCAGGGGAGGTACCACTTTTCAGGCCAAAACAAGATGCCAAAGTAAGAGGGAAGACTTACGCCTTGCTCTTGGTAGTGTTCCTATTCAGCAGTGCTGGCCTCAGTAGATCAAAATCCATGTGCTTGATCCTCCTGGGAAACATCCTAGCCTAACTGAGTGTGGTGGATTGTGCTAAAAGTTGTGCTTTGCAACACGGAGCTGAAGACCTCTGTGGTAGCAGTGGAAAAACACTCCTCCATCCTCCCCTGCCCCATGCCAGAATATCAAATGCAATGTTGGGCTAGCAGAGAGTACAAACACATCGTTCAAAGGGAAAAATTCAAATGGATTTGAGTCATGGGAGCACAAAAAAATAATTCTGAAAAAAAGAAAAAAAGCAAAAACAAACAGAACAAATCAGTCATGTTGTAACTTCGAAAGCCAAAATTTCCTCCCAAAGCTAGCAGTGAAACAGAAAGTTTCCAAGATTCCAAGGTGCATCTCTGTCTGGAGCTAATATAGCTCCATTTTTTAAATCCAAGTTTCAAACCTGGTAAAACCCAAGTCTGACAATAAGAACTCTTCCCTGCCAGCTCGCCAAAGAAATCACTCCGCTCCTGCCCACCACGCATCTTCCTCGCAGGCAGCAGCAGCGCATGCAGTGCTGCATCTCTTCAGCTTGGCTGCTTCCATCGTAGCACCCACCACACCTCTCCCATGGAGTAAGTCCATCCACCTCCCTCTAAAGCCAGCATTAATAGAGTTGGGCTTTTTACAGGCAGGGAGCTGGAGCAGCCTGGGAAGTTGTGGTGGGATGGAGCGAGCCAGGCGTCTACTAGCCCCACATTTTCACACCTTCCACCTCCTTTCCTTGGCTGTCTGTGAATCCCAAGGGACTTTCCATGAGCCAGTCAGAGCTGGAGAAGCAAAGAGCTCTCCTCCAGTGTCTCCATCAAGCCAAAGAAACGCTCACTGGTGGGTAGGACAGTGTTTTGCCCCTCAGCTTAAGCAGTTTTAGCACCCAGGTCACCCACTTCCAGGGACAGTTTCCCAATCACACAAAAAATATCTTATACAATGGCCTGGTCATGCCACATCTCCACTTCCTTCTCCTGGCTGCATCTTCCAAGGAAGCGGTCAGAGCTGCCTGTTCTGATGAAGCCAGCCCTGAAGGAGGGGGAATTAGAGCATGACTAAACAGCCAGGCAATGTGGGAGCTATAGGTGGAAGAATAATCCAGTAGCTCTGGATATTCAGGCTGAGCTTCCCTTAAACATACAAAATCAAGGTAACCTTGACACAGGGTAGTAGCAGAGGGCTCTAGGTAGGGCTGGGCAGAACACTGCTCCTCTGGTCCCATGAGGGGACACCAACTCTCCCAAGAGTCATACAGTGATATTCGTCCAAAGACTCAACTTCTATCTACATCAGGTTAGCTGGAATGCAGCCCAGTAAAAAACAAAACAACCTCCTCTCCCACCAAGACCTTGTGCGTAAACATAACAGAAGCTAAATTGATCAATACATTTTATAAAAGTAAAACCAGAATAAACGTGTTGCCTCCAACACATAAGGAACATATTATTACCACATTGTCCTCAGTGATTATTCAAGCAATGCATTTTAACGTTCAGGGAGAAGAATGTTTGCTAAAATATTGTTATGTAACATGGAGCAAATGACTAATTCTGTCCTTGATCTCCTCATATTTTGCTCCAAGTAAGAGTCACTAGAACTTCTTCTTTGGTTAAAGTAACATCATAGCCTAAGTCTCATCTAACTCCCCCAGTGCCTTTTGCAGTGGGTCTCTCCTATCCACCGTGGCTCCAGGCCTGTAGACTGCATGAGATCACTTCTGAATCAGTCCTTAATGGTGCCACGCATCCAGAGAGAGGTGAAATGAAAAGCACACATTTCCCAGTGCCTCCTGGTGAAGGAGGTCAGAGATCATTTACTTCAAGTTCTTCATGACTTGTGCCTGGAGCCTTAAGTACATGCCAAGCAGGGCCCACTCAATAGAGCAGTGAAAAGCAAACTTTAGCAACTGCTGGCTCACAGAGAGGGCCTGCTACATGAATTCTTCTCTTCCTACAGTAGAGGCAGAAGTTATTTAAGATGTATCCTGCGGGTGCCCTTATTTCCAGTTCACTTGCATCAAGAGCATACATGAAAAACAAATGGGCCTCTCTGATCTGATGGACACACACTACAAGCCTTCACTTCCCTATTCTAGTGGAAAAAATGGAACTTTTGCTGTCTAAACTTTCAGAGAAAACTGGAAGTCAGTGTTTCAAGCTGTGATGTAATTCAACTTGTACTGGAGTGAAACCAGCTCTGCATACACAGCACAAAGGTGACACTGACCCCGCGGGGTATTCTCACAAGGGTTGTAGCTAGGGCTCATAAAATATTTTGTTTATAGCTTCTGAAATGCCCCCAAATTCCCAGCACAAATGGAAAGTTCCACAGGAAATGCTTGATGCTGACACACTCTTGAGAAGCAACTCAACTTTCACAAGCACAGGAAGTCTTTTTTTTTTTTTTTAAAGAATGTTGTCAAAAAGCTTTCTAAGAACATGCGCTTAAGATATTTTTGGTTTCATAATTTTTTATTGGGAGAGAAGGGTGAGGGAAGGGGTATGCAGTGGAGTGACAGCAACAATTCTCTACCACTTCCAGCCAAAATCTGTACCTTGAACTCCGAGGACAAGGGCCTAAGTCATGGGAGCGGCGGCGATGAGATTTAGGCCTGACTCATTAATGCTGGCCGTGCTGCCCCATCAGACCGCACCATCATGGCTCAAGTGTGTACTGACAGCCATGGCCAACTCAATGGCCTTGTGTTTCTCCTTGCCTAAGTTCCAAACAGAAATACAATACCGCACATGAGGAAACGGACAGGACAAGCCTAGACCTTCTGGAGCTTGGAGTTAATAAATAGGGAGGAGAGTAAAATGAAATGCCTGAGATTTATCCTGACGTTGCCACAGCCGGAATCCAGCCTTTAGGGCCAACCCTACAATGTTCTCTCTCTTTGCTAAGGACTTCCTCAGACTGAAGTTCAAAGGTACCCATGAAGCTTTATCACTGTATTTACCCTGTACCAATGTGATTTACCCAACCTACCACAAGGGCCCTAATCACAGTCCACTGAACAGCTACACCAGCACTTCTGTTATTTTAATCAGCAACAGCCAAAGTAATCAGTTTAGTCCTCACCGAGTCCAACTTGAATCTACATCTCCTTGGTGAAAGCTCCCTTGGCTTTAAGTGGAGGAGAATGCAACTATTTGCTAAGGGGTAGCGGGGCAGAAAGCTGCTAACCATAGCAGAAAGTTTCAGGAGGGCATATGAGGCTCCCTCCACAGCCAGAGCACCAGGGCTTATTTTGCAATTAGGTAAGAAAAGATAAAGGGATGAGCGAGTTTCCTGCTGAGAGGGGCCATTTGCAGCACGGTCCCTATAACTACACCTTGTTCCTAGTGGTACCAATCTATACAGCACTGGGTTGTTAGGCAGCGTCTCGGACTGCTTGGAGGTAATAAGCATTCACTGAAAATGGACTGCTATTAGCCACCGGCAAAAGCTGATTATAATAGTGCCAGTACTGGAATATGTTTTCCACCCATTTACAAGAGGAGTAAAATAACAGGAGGAAAAAAAAAAAAAATCACATTTGCCAGTGTTTGGAGCGTAGTGCGCTCTACATACAATTATCGAGAGAATGACAGGAAATTGACCCATTTACTCGGAAAAGTTCCTATCGTGTTCTGCACTATTTCATTTCATGCCCATTTGAGAACAAGTCATTTCTCTTCAGGGCAGAAGATAAATTGTCAGCTCGTACACACATCTCTCCTCATTGCCAGGCACAAAAATATCACAAAGAAACATTTCCCTGCCCTCTGCTTAATTTTCTTCTTCTTCTTCATCTTTTCTAATAAACGGTGCTAACTATAAAAGTCAACGGACTGTAAATAAACTCAATTCTATTCCTACCTTACCTTATGATTGATTTTTGGACATAATGTATTCCACCCACAAGGTCTCTTGTCTGATTCAACTGCTTTTCTCAGTACCAGAGAAAAATCAGATAACAACCTCCACGGAATAGCTGTATATGAAAACAGAAACGTTTGGCAAACGTGGTTTTTCTAGTGGCAACACATGCCACAGCGTAACACGTGCCAGGCTGCATGACGGCCTAGGGACCAGGCCGCGGGGCAGGCCGCAGATTTGGGTCGCACCATGGGAGGTTCCCTGCAGTGCCTGTCGTGGGCATCTTGGCAGCAGTGCTGTCAATACTGCCACTGCAACGGGGGCAGGATGAGGTGGGCATTAGCCTGGGGCAGGAGCACAGGGACAGGGTGCAGGGAATCTGAGCTCTCTTTTGAGCTCAGCCTATGGGCCTGAGCGCTCCTATTATTTCACCAACAACTAGCAACTCTGCAAGTTCTTCCACAGCATGGGCAAGAAGCTTCTACTGACATCAATGGAGTCCCTAGGACAGGCAAAAAAGACAGAAAAACGGAAAAAGAGTGCCAGTAAACCCAAGAAGAGCAAGATCCAGGCACAGCAGCAGCACCCAGTAGTGAAAGGAGCAAAGGACATCATAGAAACACACACAATATCTACCCCCTGCACTTAGCTGTTTATAGAACTGACTCCTTGCTGCCCCTGCTGCTTTCAACTGGGACAGAGCATCATCCCTTAAGATCAAGGACATCAATGAATACCAAATAAAACAACATCCCCAACAGAAGCGCTGGCGGAGCGGGTCTGCAGGC
>JAUBOD010000633.1:11761272-11772864 GCA_032353885.1 Nothura maculosa | reverse complement strand
CTGATAAACACTAATAAAAAAAGAAATATAGTGTCTGTAACAGACAGGCCAAAAAAATATTCTCTGATATCATGGTCTGCTTATTGGCCTTTTCAAACAAACACTGCAAAGCTTCCAAAGGAATTTTGACACGTCTTGTCACTTGAACAGCAGGGCTCCTGCTCGTGCCTGGTGGAACAGCTCCTAGTCTCAATGTCCCTGTGCTCATGGCTTCTTCCCTGTCTGCTCTAGACTCCAATAGGCTCTATCCTGGCTACAAAGCACGTAAACTAGTTTTGGATCCCTCAGGAGGTGGGAAGATGACATATCTACACATTTGAGATATATTAGGAAAGCTTAGAAAAGACCCCAGATCATTGTGCTTTGCTATAACAGCACAGCCATAGTTGGCATTACGCAGGCCAGACAGTTCCTGACTCAAAGAGCTCCCAGCCCGAGCCATGTGGAAAGAGAAGTCACCAGATAAATCAAGACAAGCCTGGAATTCCTCCAGAAAGGAATTGATGCAAGTTGTTTTTATACTCAACTTTCTATGGCATTTGTTAGGAGTGTTTTGATCAACAGGGTTGTGCTTTAACCACTCCACAGTGATACTTCTTGTGATGCCTCCTTTCTTTTTATGAGGAGAGAAGGAATCCAGGCTTCCCAGAGCAGCAGTGAGGCGAGTGAGCCCGGGGGAAGAAAGGACTAGGAAAAAGGAGAAGAAAAAAACTGGAAGAACCATGGGATGAGTCTTGTCATGGCAGTGGCAAAAGGAGCCTGGTGCCTGTAGTGCTGGAGCTGCCTGCCCAAGGGGAGAGCTCTGCTCCATCCCGCACGGACAGGGCCCGGGGCGCTCCGTGGCCTCCCCCAAACGGCTCGTGTAACTGTGCTGTAACATGAAGAGACGCCTGGGGAGCCGTTAATATCTCTCTATATAAAACACAAAATTGAAAGCCATTAGTGTATTACTTTACACAGTGTTTTTCCAGAGGGAATATTCCGCTGAAGAATTTATTTTCCCTGGTGTGCCATTCTGTGATCATCCGGTATTATTTTTACGAGGCATTTGGACACAAAGTAATGTAGTGTCTATGCAAACACTTCTCAGCTTTCTTTGTTAACATCTGAGCAGAACATGTGGGAATCTTCCCTTCCCCTCCTCCCCTTCTCACATCCATGACTTTGCCAGTCCTTGTATATGTACATCAACATTTATCTTCCTCTCCGACCAAGGCACGTCTCCATTTGCTGCAGGAGTTATCTATATATTGGCTTCTCCTCTGGCCATGCTTCTATGCCAGGAAATCGGAGCTTGGACAGAAGCTCTTGTGATCTCCAGCGAATCCCCTAGTGCCTTTGTACGTCCATCCCCTCTGGGCAGCGAGGGCACAAAGACACCTCTCTGCCACGGAGGGTGCTCCGAGGCTGCATTCCCGTGTGTGGCTGTCGGGCATTCCCAGCTGCGCTGCTCCAGGCCAGGTACAAACCAAAGAGCAGCACAACAAACCCTGCTGCCAGCTTCTCCCCTTGAACTTGGTATTTCCTTAGGCTTTCCTTCCTCTTTCTGGGTTTTTCCACAGAAGATTCCCACTCAGGCAGCAACAAACTTAACCTACCTAAATTTATGAGAAGTCCTCCTTCTTCTGCTGTGTACACAGAGAGAAATGCTACTGTAAACTCTCATGCAGGAAAGCTTAAAGAAAGCTTCCTTTTTCATAAGTTTATATGCAAATTCGAACACTGTGGCCTGGAGCAAACCATGTTTTTCGGGAGACAAGGCCAGGGCAGCAAGAATCCAAACACGCGCTCTGTGCCTAGCAACACCACCAAGTGACTCACAAGCCTGAAGGGGAAAAGTCAGAAAGCCAAAACTTGCAAATTTGGGAGCTTCAAGTGAGGTGTCTGGATTGGCAGAGGGGCACATGAGCAAACACGGCTCGCTCTGCTTCGCACTGGGGCAGCTCTCAGGGACGGCACCTTCTGCTTTGGAGGAATCCTTGAGCTGACGCCGCTTCTGCAAAAGAACAGGTCATTTCTCCCGACTCCTGCGTCTCCCTCAAATTTGCTGGAAAATGGCTATTAATTTCCAGAGCTGTTGATGAGGGAGGAACTGACAAACAGACAGGCACATGCACTCAGGCAGTGCGATTGCACAAGCCTAATTTCCTTAGAAAACCAGAAAAAAAACACTAAAAACAATCTATCTATCATTATGTCTGATAAAAACAAAACAAAGGTCTGCTTTCCCTGTGTGCCAATTACCAACGGCGAAGGTATTTGTGGTTGGATTTGCCACAATTAAATGCCCACACATGTTCCCTATTTTAATATTTTCACATTGGTTGAAATAACCTAGTCCGTTGTGTGTGGAATACCCATGAGTGGATGCAGAACAAGTTGCACCGCTTATTGAGAAAGAAGCAGCAAAGGCAAAGCCTGCAAGACTCAAAGAACAAACAGATTGCACAAAAAAGATTACACAAATAATCTAAGAGAAAAATAGCAGGCAGCGTATTACAGTAGAAACATAGAACAACGTGACCCATTTGCTTCCCACAGAGACAAACAGCACTTAAAAGGCAGCTAAAAGACAAAGAACAAAATTAATACTAAACTGCACCAAGATGAAACTGTGTAATTTCAACATTCTTCTTTTGCCCCTCCAGCCTTTTGTAGGTCCTTGTTCAAGATCATTTTAGCAAAAGTCAAATTTTGGCAGCGCTCCTGGGAGACCGGAATCCTCAGTTTTTGCATGGAAAGGGTTCATAACCTCGGCTGTGACCTTCCTCCATCCCCACGTAGCTGCCACACGTCGGCCTTGCGCTGAGGGGACACACGGAGGTGCCTGGGGAAACCTCTGGAAAACACCACCAGCATCAGTGTGTGGACCCCAGGGAAACACTTGAGCAGCAGGAAGGAAACACCAGCTCCTGTATTTTATTCTAAAATCTCATTTACTGGGCTCTGTAGAATGAAAGGTTTGAAATATCACAGTTTAGAATCTGAACGAAGAGGAGGAAAGGATGAGAGAATCTCGAATTGTATGTGATGCCATGTCCTACTTGCTTGTTATGTTGCTGTTATTGTTATTATTATTATGTGGGTTTTTTTTTTTTTTGCTTAAATTACCTCTACTCCTGGATGCTTGAATGGTGAAACAGCCCCATTGAGCTACATATCAGAGAAGCACAGAATACAGAAGGGCCCTCTAGGAGTTTACAGTCCAATACAAGCAGTAGCAACCGGGTACAGCTGGAAATACAGAGATGCAACCAGACAAAATAGGTCAGCAAGGAAAGCTGTGGGCTCAGCACTCTAAATGTCTTACTATTAACAGGGAATCTGGGAGTCTGTAGGACGCGTGGCGAAGGAAAAAGTTAAGGCAGAATGTGAAGGGAGATCTGGAAGGACTTTGAGGAAGTTTAATGGGATGCTTCCTGGGAAAGGCCAAAGCACAAACGGCAACCTGAGCGCCTGAAGATCGAACACAGAGACCTGCAGACTGGAAGAACGGGTTGATATGTCACTGGAGAACACAAGATGAAAAAAAACGGTGGGAATGGGTCGCTAAAGGCCATGCAGGTAAAGACAGGAAGCTTCTGTTTGATATGATGTATAAGTGAAACCCAAAGAGGGATTAGGAGGCAGGAATGATCTAGCCTAAGTGACAAGCTGGAGAGTGATCTTTGTGTTTTAGTTAAGCGCAAACTGGGAGAGGCTGCATTTGCAGAAGAGGATGTGTCAGAGATTCAAGGTCACTGGAGTTTTGATGCAGGTTTTATCAGTGTAGATGAATAGGAAAGACCACAATCTGAGCTGCTACTCAGAAAGACTCTCAAGATTTGAACAGAGTCAGGGCATGATCTGGAGATGAGAAATTAGATACAGGGTGTCCAACCTTACCTTGGAAATGAGTCACTTTTCAATGTCAGATTAAGAATGTGAGCCAATGAGACAAACATCCACCACGGCAGCCGGATGATGGAACAGGTACATGCCATAGTCATACTTATGGCATAACATTCCAACAGCAACCACACTGGAGCCAAATGCAGAAGTAACGTATCCCTGTGCAGAGAGCTCGAGATGCTCCTGTTTGTACATCCAAAGACTGCATTAGCCTTTTTCAGGCTACAACGTTATTTTTCTGTCATACCTGTTTAGACAGGAACCTGTCAGGAGCACAGGCTGTCTCTTGCTCTGCCATGTGCACTGCCTAACAGACAATTCAAGCAATAACTAGAGATACTATTAGTAAAGAGAGGGAAAACGTGTGCACCTTCTCTCTGTAAGAGGTTTAAATTCATGAATTCAAAGCATGCATTCTATGTAGAGAGGAGATAGGGGATAATTTTCTGATAAAAGCGTCAAAGTAAAAAGGCTCTGCATTTGTTGAAATGTGGGGGGGAAAATGTTGTAATCTCAAAAACTTCTGCCTGATGGAGAAACTGCTTCCCACCTAACTCTACTTTGGGAACACACTGCAAGGTCATATCCTCAGTGCCTATCAATTACACAATTTCCCTCAATCAGCTAAGTGTATTCCCTGGTTCTCACTGCAGCCCTGATGCAACGTGCAAGGATGAACTAAAGAAACAGAGCTCGCCGCCTTTACAGAAGTGTACTAAGAATATTTTATAAAATATGTACAATACATTGAACAAAAGATCTCGCTAAAAGTTCCCCTGGCAGCCTCAAGACACCCAGTATTTCCGCCGTGTTATTTTTCTAATCATCTCTGTTTAGAGTTCGCCAGCGAATGCATTTTAGAGATTCATGACACATTCTGCTTTTGGACAGCTTTGAATCGGTTGGCAGTAAATGTGGAAAAATCATTATTCCTAATGAAGAAATATTGATGACAAAACAGCATTTCGAGGACAACGTTGACCATAAGTCAACAATGTAACCAGATTTACTCTGCTCTCCCTCCTCTTTCCTAGTGACTTCTATCCAAGCGTTTTCAAGCATTTCCCAAGCATGTGGGACTCTTCAGGGCACCTGTGTCAGACAGGCAAAATTATTGCATTTTAACGGATACAGGAACAGAGAGGAATCCAAAAGGATAACATTGCACAGCAGGTTTTAACTGCCACTATAGCTTAATTGAGTTAAGGAGACGCTGCAGTAGAGATCCTGCAGCTCACAGGCACCATGGGGTACTGGGTTCTTTGATTTGCCCAAATAGAACGGAATCAAAAGCTCTTCTCCAAAGGAGAGGATCTCATTCCCGGCAAGATAAGATGTATGTGTCCAGCTGGGATTATGTTAGGGAAAGATGCCTTATTGTACCTATCTCAAGGTTATTCCAACACTTTGGATGCTGACAACCAGAGCCTTACAACACTGTAAGGGAAGGCAAACCCAAGGTTAGTTGGTGCATTTTGTAGGAAACTATGGCATTTTTCTCAGATTGTTCTTATCATGCTTACCTGCCTTTCTTTGCTTTCAAACTCAGATTTCCTTTTGAGTGGAAGTGCTTGACAATGGCTTTATTGTGCCATGACCCAAGCTTGAATTTTCACCACTTGACAGTAGCAGGCTGTATGCGTTGGTTGTCCTACACAGCCTTTGGACACGAGACAGATCAATCTTAATTCCCCTTTCCTCAGCAACGTCAGAAAACAGAGTCTTTCACAGTAAACAGAGCCTCATGCTGCAACGTGTGCCTGCAACACTTCATAAATCCAAGGCTGTGATTTAATTACTGTGTCACGGCTATTCTGCTTTAACTGCATTGCACTTGTACTCCAGATGTAGAGGTCCCTGCACTGACCTCCTTGTCACTTGTACCGTGCTTGTCCAGTAATAGCTACACTTTCCTGTTGTTTGCACCCCCTTCTTCTGCCCGCAACACAACTTCATCTTCTCACTTTGCTTGGCTGCAAACCTGACACATTCTCCATATGCCCCAGAGGTCTCATTCCACTGTACACAGCAGACACTCTGCAACTGTGCAGGCTCACGCTACCAAGACTTTACTGTACCTTTTCAAATACTTTTCCATGCTGCCCACCACAGCGCTAGCTTCTATGCCAGTCATTAGTCCTAATGATGAGCGCTTCCAGCTCCACGGGGAGCTAGGGGCCTGTTGTGACACCCACCATGCAGATGGGGAACTGAGCCCCACAGAGAGTGAATTACCCAGCGAGGGTCACATAAGGAGTTTGTGACAGAGCCAGGAACTGAAACCACATCTTCTCAATCCCAGTCTAGTCTCTTTAACCACAAGACCATCTCAAAAAAAGGCTCGATAGTGAGACACGCTTGCAGCACGAAACCCTTCCATTTCACAGGGAGCTCCCAGCACCAGCCCTACGGGAACTTCCCTGCTCGTCCAAGGAATGTGCTCCCTCGGCAGCCCGTGCCGTCACGTCTGGCATGCCTGGCTGAGGACGCAGGGACGGAGCACGAAGCTGCTCCAGTTGTCCTCTGCTTGGCGAGGCAGACAGAAAGCCCTGCGCTTCCTACAGCACTCGTCCGGTGACGGTCCCTGTGCCCCAGGCATCCAGATCAGCTTCTCTTCTTCCTGGGAACACACAGGAGAACTTAGCCTATTTATGTTACATTATTAGATTACAGCAAGGACTTATCAGTGTGTCCAAGGTACCTTCCTAAAAGATCATAACCACAATGCATCACAACCACGAGATAAAGGTTCAGAGAAAAGCAATCGTGATTTGCCCACAAAATTACAAAAATACATGTTGAAAGAGATCTTGAGAGGTCATGTAATCCATGTTACTGCCTCAAGGGCAGGATCAGGCTCTTTCTACATCATTCTTGACAGATACTTGTTTAACCTGTTCCTAAAAACCTCCAGCAATGGAGATTTCACCAACAACTTGGGCAAAACATCTCATCGAGCATCTAGCCTTACCACTCACAAGCTTTTATTCCTATCTGACCTGTTCTACTGATCTGTTCTTCGCAGTAACCTAAGCCAATGCTTTCTTACTGTACTCACCATGGACATAAGAACATGTGTGGGCTCGTTTTGGTCTACTCCAGTTGAATGGGACCCTTTTGAGATGTGGGCTTGCACGAACACTGAAGTTAAGCTTGTCTCCTCCTTCCCACCAAGGGCACATGACTTTGTACCCTTGTGAGGGAAACAAATACAAATCTGATCGCGTGCCAAACTGATTGATTAGATAGGAGTCCCCCAACTTGGTTCATGTGCAGTGAATGTCCCAGCCCAGTGGGGGTCAGTGATGCTCTACAGTATTTAACGTCCTGCATGTGTTTTTGCAGTGCGCTTTGCCTCCTTCTGTTGCATCGTGTCAACATTTTGGCACATGTGTTACCATGTGCAAAGGGGCTGAAACAGAGCCCGAGCAACATCTGGAGACAAGAGGAAAGGAGTGAAAAAGGAGTGAGAGAGGAAACATCCCTCCCTTTGCTAATCGATCAAGGAAATGCAAGAAAGGGAGTAAAATGTACTGTATTTCCTTTATAAATGTTTCCTTTAAAGCTGATGAAAGTTGCCAGATGACAGAGACCGCAGCTCTATATCCACGAAGGAGCCCCAGCTCAGGAAGCAGAGGAGCGGGCTGTTTGCACTGCTTTGCCCGGGATATGGTCTCTGAAAGCAGGGGCAATTCCTTCTGCGATGCCTCCTACCCACCAGGCTGGCCGGGACCGCAAGCAGGGCGCTGGGTCCCAGCCTGTCTTCTGGATGCTCCTTCCTGCCAGCTTCTGTTCACTGCTAATCCCAGTCCATCCTTAACCGTAGGCATGGAAATGACAAAGAAAGGAGTCCTAAATTGCAGGTATAGAGGCGGATGAAAAGAAGTAACATTTCAGGCCTTCTTTTTTTAATGAAAAAGCTGTTTGTTTGGGGAGATTGCGGGTTTCAAAGAATGCACTGATTTGCACCAAAACCCCCAATCAGCAAAAACCTAGAGAGATCCGAAATGCAACCATTTCGTATAGCTAAAAAAATACAAAAATCCCACTTCATAAAAGTCCTCCACCTTGCTGGGCACATCCTTCCTCTCCTGCAGAGTAAATTGATAACATTTAGAGAAGCTTAAAAAAACCATAAAACACTCCCCCTCATTTTTCTCCTTACTTTTCCTCCAAAATAAAAATGGGGAAAGATTTGTGAAGTCTGTGAGAGTGGGGCTTTGCCAAGCTTTCAAAAGTTCAGAAAGCTCTTTTTATTTTAATTGTATAGGAAAATTAGAGTTTTGTTTGTCTTTCTTTTAAAGATGATTCTTCTCCTTGAAAAGAACACACATCACTGATGGGGAAATCTTGTTTTTTTTCATGAGATTTCTACTATTGTATGGCACTCAGGGAACAATCACAGCAGCTTTCCACTACAGTCTGGGTGATGGGGGGAAATAAGATTATCAGCAAGTTTTTTGTGAGGCTGGTGAGGAATCTGTCTTTGATCAAACTACCCTAAAATAGGTACAATGGGCTCTGGCCCATTGTGGGGAAGAACTTTGGCCAGGGAAAATGCTGCTGTGCAAAGAGCAGAGCTGCCAAACTCTGTCACTTGGGGTGATTCTACAACACCAGCCACTGAGCCAGGTCCCTTCGCCCTCTTGCAAAGCCACCTTGCAAGACCAGCTCCAGAAACTGGAAGGATCAACCGTACAGCTGAACACCCCTGCTCATCTGAAACTCCCGTGAGGATGGGGAGACCGAAATCGCCCTCGCGCCGCCCTCTCCAGGGCAGGGGGATTTCCTGGGCGATCCCCCCGGGCGCGCTCTGTTCTTGTGCGTGAGATTTCAGGATCCTCTTTTGGGAAGCCACAGAAAGCCCCTGGCCGTGGCGGGGCTGGCGGAAGCGGCGGCACACGCTGCAGTGGGGCAGCCCGTCGGCCCCCACGCATGTGTCCCGCGGCCCGCTCGCCCCGGCGCGGGCCAGCAGCCGTGCTGCTCGAGCAGGGATGGCAGCGTCACGGGCTGGGGCACCCACGCCTGTATATAAGTGATGGCTTCAAAATATAGCTGAGGATCGAGGAGCCGGGCTGCTCTTTGAGGTGCTTGTGCAGCGGCCCTGAGCCCTCTCCCGCCCGCTCCTCCAGGTGGAGGGGCTCAGTGGTCGGCTGCTCGCAGGCTCGGACACAACCAGGGCTCAGATGTAGGTTAATTCTCCTCAGTCCTTGCTCTCCTCAGAGCTGAACCAGTCAGAAGGGCAGAACAGAGTGGCCAAGACTCAGGAGCCCGAGCGGTGGCTCCAGCAGTGATAGGGACTGTGCAAAGACAGAGCAAACAACATCCCATTTCCTGAAGGCTTTCACCTCCAAGTGTTTCCACGTTGTGCAAGTGCACTTCAAACCGCTTCTGCCCCTCAAGCCCAGCCTTTCACAAGTCCAGGCCAGGCACCCTCAGCACGTTCACCAGACTCGAGCCCAGCCAAAAATCACATCCGCTGCTGGGCACAAATGACTCAACTCACTCTTCCATAGCCTGGGTGCAGCTGGTATTCGGCAGCTTGTCCCTGCCTCACGACCTCATGGGAGGCTGGTGCCATGAAGGGATCTTTACCAAAGGCTCTGTTCAGCACAATAGGTGAAAACACCCCAGTAATGGTGAAGTTTTGAGTCGGAGATGCCTCCTGTGCCAACGGCTCTGGCCTACCAACCTGGCACACTTCTGCGTGCCTGCCTGGGGAAAAACATCTGACAAAAACAGGAGGAACAGGGAGGGAACCTGTCTAGCTCTGCCAAAGGAGGAAAAAAGGAAGGTGAAGAAAGGCTGGATCCCACAAGAGTTGAGTCCTGAAACAAATGGGAGCTCTCATATTCCTAACAGCTTTGCGGTCTGGGGTTTTCAAAGGCATCCATTGGCATCAGGAGATGTCCTACCAAATTTCAACCAACACCTCATTCATTTCAGGTCTTTTGAAAACCTTGCCTTTCACAATCCTGCACCAGCCCATGGTCTCCTTTCTGTTTTGAAATCTCCACTGTCTGTGTGTCGACAGCAGCCTTGCCATAAATCACATTCATCAGGCTCTGGAAACCACCTCACCTGTACTCCAACCATCAGCCATTCCCTTGCACTAAATTCCATCACTCCAAATTTTTGAGCAGCTGGAATCAACTAACTCTTTTTCTTTCTTTCTTTCTTTTTTTTTTTTTTTTCTTTAAACCAACCTACTGGACAGAGGTCTCCTTCTTCCCTCCAAATCTGGGAATTTTCCAACCAGGTGCAAGGCCCAATATTTGTTTACTCTCCTCTTGGACAAGCAACAGGAGCTTTACAACGTAGGATGACAAGGCACTCCCGTTCTGGAGGGGACACACAGCACTTGTTCCTGCTCCAGAAGGACCAGACACGTCTTATCCTTAAAATGTGACATTGGCATGGAGAGCAAAAGTCCTTTTAAAATAACATTTGATGCTGGTGACACCTATTAATTATACTTACATAATTACACAATAATTACAATTCTGCTCATCCTCTGGGTCATGAGGCCTGCTTTTACTGGCAGAGATAGATGGAAAATAGTACCAATAACTCTCCTATTTCTAAAATGACCTGTCTGAACCACATGCTGCATATCTGGAGCCCATGCTGGAGCAGTACAATATCAGGTATCCATGTGTTATTACTCTCGTCTAACAGTCACAGCCTCAGAACTTGCTGGAAAAGGAGACAGAATTTTTCATGCTAGGCCTCTGTTGGAGGTGAAATAGTACAAATTAAAAGATCCATATTTATAAAAATTATTATTTTATTTAAAGAAAGTCTGTGGAAAATCCATCTGCACAATTGAATGTGTCACTCACACATCCTACAGCTTTTGATGCATAATTAGCAAGCCTTAAAAAATAGTAAGAATTCCAAAAACTTACATGTAAAGCATATAAAACTCTTTGGTGCCTCGAAAGATGCTCTGCCTCAGGTGATGGTCTAGACTCTAAGGCCTAGTAGGACCTTAAGGGCGACTAACAGTAAGAGACATGGAAGATGTGTGTTCCAATACAGATTTATCATGATATGGGAAAGGCAAGGTAGAATCATAGGTTACCCAGCTATAAAAATCGTCCTGACATTTAACCTCAAAATCTGCATGAGGAGGCTGTCAGAAGCTACAAACGCAAGGTCCCAATATTACTGTCATCACATTGCTGAGATGGGAGGTTCTAAATTGCCTTCTGCATGAAGGGCACAAGTCCCTGTCTCCTGAATTATTCACACAATTCTTGACTGAGGAATTTTGGGCTGACGGAAACCGAAACCCAAAACCTCTCCCTCCTGACATCAGTGATGAACCAGTAGGAAACGACCCATCCAACATCCAGAGGCCCAGTGCCCTTCGGCAGCCATCAGAACACGCTATCATCAGCGGCATTACAGACAGTTGGCAAAAACTCAGTGTTGAAAAACCTTCTGCACATCGTGAACTGGTTACAGCAACCTCCATATGGAAGAAGTTGGCAAATCATCGCGCTCTGGAATTTCAAGGCAGCCGTTGCAGCTTTCCTACATACATGGAAGTTCACAGCAAAGACTGCAGTATATTTGATCCTCATTAAGTGCTTTGATATGACAGCATGGAAAACTTAAGGAGTTGTTTACATGAGATAGCAGAATCCTTTGAAATGCCCTAGACCTTCCAGTTTACATCTGGAGTGTGTGTACAGA
>JAUBOD010000633.1:11722735-11734341 GCA_032353885.1 Nothura maculosa | reverse complement strand
GTGGCACAGCAGCAGCGTGCCTATATGTAAATATCCTCTACGGATTTCTGTTCTGCATCATGTGCTATGCTCCAGATCACACAAACAAGGATGGTGCTTGTTTCATGAGGGAATATAAAGTTGAACGCAGGCCATGCGGACTCCCAGGGATTATCTGCCCTACATCACTGGGTCATCCTCTGAGGACTCTGTGGCATGACCTTAACAACAGAGTACGAGTGCCAAGCATCTCCCATAGCAATGGTAGGAACAACACCAGCACACCTTCATTTCCCCTTTAATCGACATTTCAGAAGTGACATTCACGTGCAGAGACATGGTAGGTTGATACACGCCAGGCCCAAATTATTCCTCTGTTAAAGCCATATGGTTTTAATAATAGTGGCTAATAAAGGAAGAGTATGTTTTCACCTGTAATTTTTCAAATCCAATCAAAACGTGGTGCAACACAGGACACGGCAGACTACAGCACAGCTCTAGCACGTGTGCTCAGCCACATTTTGCACTGCTCTGTGCTTCCTTTGCTAATGGCCCTTAATTAATATGCACAACTAAATCAGCACCAGGGGCAAAGAGAAAACCGTGCGGCCGTAATGTGTTTGTAGAAATAGTACCTTCAATCAAAACAAACAAACAAACAAACAAACAAAGCAACTGCAAGCTTATTAAAAGTGAGTTTTGGGATCAGAGCCCTGTAACAAGCTTAGGAAATGACTAGCAACATAAGACATCAAGTTATCTAATGGGTTTTTGGCAATCACTTCACTTCAGAAAAAAAAAATCCAGTAGCATGGAAGCAAATGCTCAAGGCCAACCTTGACATCTTAAGTCTTGGCATGTCTCAATAGCTGCTGCAGTTAAAATCGACTGGGCACTTCCAGGAAAGGCAGCCAGTAGATTCCTCGCAGAGGGACATCAGCAAGGAGCCACCACAGCTAACGCGATAAAGCGTAATGGAAAGGAAGCAAGGGAGGTGGCTGGTACTGACACCCTGATCTAGAGCTGGGGGATTTCCACCTAATTTGTTGTGGAAAAAATATCATTCACCAAATCATCCACGGAGTATACTCTGCAATGCTACGTTCAGGGTAACAGCCTGGCGTCATCTGACTCCAAATGAAAGCGTAAGAGGATATATTTATCCTGCACGTGACAGCCTCCAAGAACGCCCCTCAAGGCAATAGGACAATGGACTTTCACGCAGTGGTGTCCTTAGCCTGCCACAAATGCAGGGCTACTGTGACACTAAAGCAGAGGTGTATGCGCCAGGCTAGTGGGCTGAGCTGGGGGCACCAGAGCTGCTTGATAACTCACTGAGCTTGGTAGAGATGCTGCTGGCCCCAAGGTCAGGTTGCTTACGGCCTGCCAGTGTCCTCCACAGACCCAAGCAGCCAGAATAAAATCTCCCAAATGTCTTTTTATTTGGGAAGAAAAAAATGAACAAGCTACGGAACTGAGCTGAGACCCCCACAGCGATCTGGGGCAGAAAGGTGCCCTGGGAGGGGCCTGCAACAACAAAGCCAGTGAGGATGCAGAGGTTTTATGGTTCACTTTGGGCTAGGCTGACACCGTCAACCAAACAAACTCAACAGCATAGACAGACTTGCTCTCAATGAGCAGGGCGAGACACAAGGGCGAGACACAAAGCCACCTCAAAGGGATGCTTAGTAGGGCAATACAACCTACATTCCTATAGGCAAAGAGGTTAGTCCAGAGAACCCCAAGTTACCATCTGCATTGGGATTCATGTCACAAGGTGAACTCTACTCTACAAGCTCACCTGAAGAGACAGTTCTAGTCTCCTAGGGCTGCAGAGTCAAATCTTATCAGATACATGCCCAGTTGCCCAAGATACCTCAAAATTCGGTGCAGAACATACAAATTAATTCTCTCCTTACTGCTATGCTTATTTTTCTATTCCATAGAAGCTGAAATCCATTATTTCTCAGCTTGTGGGACTGGAGATCAAAACACGCTGAAAAGAAAAATAATAAGATGTACATCTGCCTTCTCAAGTCCTTGACCCGGAGGATGTCTCCAGCTGACAACTGTGCATATCTCCTACTAATACAGAAAAAAAATCTACAACAGAGCCATTTTGTCCACAAAGTGATTTGCAGAAACCTATATTCCTCTCTTAGGCACTGTAGTGCCTGATCCACATGACTTCTACTGAAACACATACAACTGGGGACACTTCTTGTTAACATCACAGAAAGAATCATCATTAAACAGCCAGCCCTTCTGGACAAAAAACACCCCACATTTCCACATTCCTAACAACCTGAGCTCACTACAACCGACACATTTTTACTGAAAGGTAAAAAGTTCTTTAGGGTTTTTAGATCAGATCCTCGCCAACACCTGCGTTCTCTGCTACAGCAGCACTGGCGCATTCGGGCTAGCTCTAGTACTAGAACTAGCTGACGCACGGTTCACGACAGCCTCCACTTTGCATCCCATGCACTTTCCTAAAGCTAGCGGCTGGCTTTGCAGCGACCTGAGAAGAAATACTTGTTCTCTTCGTAATTAGATTCACAGTAAATGCGGGAAGCGAAGCAAAAAGAACACAATGTTCAGAGCTGCCACTCATGGTTAAATAATTAGTCAATATTACGCTCAAATGCTGCCTCCAGTGTTCATGCCAATCTGTATGGGGAGGCATTTGTCCTTACATTACTTTGGCGCCTCATTTCAGTAATTTCTATAAGCTGGCAGCCGGCCTCAGCGAAGAATGGGTCACACCACTGCTAATTCAGATAGATTACTAAATACAAATAGGAGCAGAGAGGGATTAAGGGTGGCAAGATGTTATGAAAGCTGTAGTAAATAATATATGCAAGAAAGCCTTTCACCTGATTTTTATAAAATAGGCCTTCCCTCCAAAAATAAAAAGGGGTGGAGGCTAATTAGTTTATAATTAAAAATCATAATCCTGCTTGGTCGACATGTCTGTGCATTGTTTTCTTACACACACAGAAGCGCTATTAGTTCCTGATGGGAGGAATTCAATTGCTTTTCCACAATGCAAAGCAGGCAACTCTTTTTGCTTAGCATACAGTAATATTGTGGGCACCAAGAGGATCCCGAAATCTTCCCCAAACTGGAAACATCATTTCACTGAGGTCTGGCTTCATCTAGATGCTTATGGCTTTCTTCCTCCTGTGACGTTCATTATAGTTGTATTTCTCTCCGTAGCATTTCTGCATGCTAGAAGGGTTCTCATGATGAAAGGAGTCATGATGGCTTACAACGGATCTAAAGCTGAACTTGATTCTCTTGGAGTGCTGGGCGATGCCTGAATTCACGCTGTTGGCTGCTTAAATAAGCTAACTTAGACAGAGAGGATGAAACATTTTAAGAGGACTGAGTTCAGACTCACTCCAAGAATATTTCTGCATCATCTATGCAGACTTTTAAAAATGCTTCTATCAAGGCAATGTCAAGATTTACCTTAGTCATCTAGAAGCTGCATGACTGTCCAGCTCATACCTGGTTTCACTTCCATCTCCTGCCATCCAAGGGCAGGAGTACCACAAACATGAATGAGGTTCCCACGCTACTGTGAGGCACCTTTCTGGAAGCTCTCCACAAGGAACATCATCATCATCTTTTTGGGGAAAAATAAAATTGCTTCCACTGCATTTTACCAGGACAAAACTCAGTGGGTTGCAGCAATGCAGCAGCACAGAGGCACAAGCAGCAGAGCGGAGCAGCAGCTCATTTCCTAGTGCTGCTCCCTCCTGGGAAGGAGCCACCTCCTCTAATCCTGGTGCAGAGCTACTCTAAACTGGACTACTAAGGGCATGACTATGAAAACCAAGAGCACGTCTCAGGCCTCCAAAGGGCTGCCATTAACCAAATGCACTTGTGACTTCTGATTTACGGCATATGTTTGATTCAGAGACTAATGGGCCACTGAGGCAGTGGATGCGCGCCTGAATTACCAACCTGTCCAAGCCTTGAGCATGAGAGAGAGCAGGGAGAGGAGAAACACTGGCACGAGACCTATGAAATGATTCACTTAGTCTGAGCTTTACTATGCATGCCTTACAGTGACTCTATTAATCAGGTAACTTGCATCTGGTTGTCACCCTCCCCTGGCTGCTTCATCCATCCGCATGGTTTGCTGGGGGAAAAGAAAGCGAAGCAGGATCCAAATTAGGGACTAGGTGTTGTTGTTGAAATAGAAAATTAATTGCTTTTCTTCCTTTTCTACCTCTGTTCTGAAACACTCCTCCCAGGGAAATTTGTGCTGAGAAGTCCTTTTGAACAAACACATGTAGAGTAACAGAAGACAGTCCATATGTACTAGCAACCAAAAATAAACTCTAGTCTGAAATGCATACAATCAAGTAGATTCATAATGTCTCTCTCTACACCACAGTAACAGATGGTCAGTGAACTGTTAAAAGACAGACCAAGACTAGTTAAACAGATGGGCAGTATTATTTTTATGTCAGTTTATAAGCGAATATTGAAGTTTCCATTGGGTCATCTAAATTAGCATTTAAGGGACACGCTCCTGAAAGGGACACACGTCCAGTCAAACCTAAATTCCATGGAAGGCTTAACCCAAGGAAGATACGGTGACTTCTCCTTAGGGCCCCATGTTGATGCTGCAGTTATCTGGGGCAAAACTCTGCCTCATACCAGCAAATCTGGGCCGATGCCACGTGCTTCAGCCACCACCTCTGCTGCTGCCCAGCTCAGACTGGGGTTTCTGCCTTTCAGTGCCACGATGGAGCCTCTCTGCAGAGATCTGTCCAATGCTGAAACTCCCGCTGCTCCAGCCACCGCACGTGGACTGCAGGGCTCTGGGCAAGTCTCTCACACATAAATCCTAGAACACACTGGTCTACTCCACTTTGCTATTCTCAGGGATTAAGCACAACTTCTGGGTTCACAAGAGGGCAGGGCACGCTAAAAAATAAGTTAATTAACAGCTCACTGTATTTTACATCACTCAGAAACCTGAAGTAACATTTGCTAAAGAGCCTGAAAAGTCTGCGTGCCTGATATCTGAAAGGATTTTGCCTTTCCAACAACCACTGAGCATCCATCCATTGACAAGAAGGCTATTTCACTGCTCTAAAGGTGGGCAGAAAAATACTAGAGACATCCAAGTTCTTTTAACAGCAAGAAAGGAAAAAAACTCCCCCAAATGCCTGTTGTCTAAGTGCACATACACTGACAGAATGACTCCCCTGTCCACGCCATGCGTGGTTCACATCTGCCATGCCTCTTTTTAACAAGTCTTGCAGCCACGGACCAGTTGCCCCCTGCTTTAAAAGCCTTTTATTACACCCGAGGGATTCCCAACTGATTCAAACATAGCTGTGACTCTGGTCTCTCTTCTCATGCTGCTGCTGCCTCCAGATGTGGCCACAATCTTTGGAGCAGGGCTCAGCTTTGAAACCCCACCGCCCAAGGCCAATTCTCACCTTTGAGAGTGACCATTATCTTCTCACCCTTTGCAATACAGCTCTCTGCTGTGTTGAGGCTTTGCCTGCAAGCCTCACAGCAGCTCCTATTCGTGCTTCATTACGCGGGAGTTACGCACGGTGCCTGCATTATCTGTCCAGCTGCCATCAGAAAATAGCAGAAAAGAAGAACGAAACTCACTTTGCTGGTGTTTATTCCTAATTTACTAAGGGCTAACAGTAACCAGAGACAAAAATGAAAGTGTCTCATTGAAATATTTCATTTACCTAACAGCTTGAAATCTCTAGGCCGAAGATTATGTGCGCGCACATGCCTGCGTGCTAAGTCTTCAATTAGAGAGAATATAAAAACCTTGCAGTTTAGTCACCAGGAGACTTTTGAGCATTCACAGCCTCCTCTCCTTGCACATGAAACGTTAATGGGGCGCCCATGCCCGGCTGCCTCCACAGCTAACGGTGCAGCTTGCAGCGCCCCTGCCATCCCCATCACAGCGCTTTAGAGGTGAGGAGCCCGGCCTTGCCTCGCAGTTGATGACACCTTGTCAACAAGCCACGTCCTTCAAATTAAGCTCAGGAGTTCATTACATCCCAATAACACCCTTTTTTGCTCTCCGGCTGGTTGTTTATTAATGCCACACGCAGGGTGACTCAGCAGAGGGATGGAGCGGAGCTCTGCAGCGGGCAGGCTCCACTTCACCCGCTGCCCGGGCTGCAGGGCACCACGGGGCTCTCAATTCCATGTATTCATTTACTGCCGTTCCTGAAAGTCCAGTCCTGTCCTCTTAACCGCACCTGACAAAGGTTCAGGACTTGTCAAAATTGGCCTAATTTGTACGCTGTGTAAACAACATTAGGAGTTTGGAAGTTCAGAATTAACCTGTTATTAAAATGGCATTTTAAAATATTCATGATTAGGGAGACATTTGCAGAACACGTTGCTGTTAGCATGGCTAGTAGACCAGTAGTCTGCACTGTGCTGCTCTTGGTGCTCTTCCACATACAAGGGGCTTGTCTACGACTGCAGCTGCCTAAGGGAGCTTTTCTGTGAGGCCAAGTGCTATAGTTCAGTGCACTCTGATGCTCAGAAAGAATTTCTGAGGTCCTCTAGCAATTACACAGAAAAAGGTTTTGTAGGTTTGCTTAGAGCCTTAAAAACAGCAAATGAGAAATTGGCAGTACCAAAAATGCTTTCAAAACCTAGTAAGGGCTTAGGTCTGCTGCACAAAAAGCCCACACTTTCAAATTCTTTGCATTAAACTTTAATTTCTTCTTCTGCTGCTGCTCAGGCATCCTTGGGATGTCCCACTTTCCTTCCTTCAGTGTCATCACTGGCAGTATTCCCTGTCCATGATCTGCCTTGGGTACTGGCAGAAAAGAGTTGCTGGGAGAGCAAGGACAAGATCATCCGTAAGATATATATATAAAAAAATATAAATGTGCATATATATATATAAATGCACTTATGAAGTGCCTAAATTGTGAACCTGGGGGGTTAAATGAAGCTAACTGGAAGTGCTAAAGGAACAGCATTTAAAAGACTGAGTCATTTGTTTTGCTGCCACATACACATGCAGGAAATTACATCTTGGACCTCTATTTCTACAATCCTATCAGTGGATCTCAACATCCAGTTACTGCAGCTGGGCACTGGAGACCATATTCTAGCAAGATCCAGTACCAGATTTTTCTAATTTTATCTCTGGAGACTGAGTTTTGGGGGAAATCCCAAGCATGACTGTTCCACTGAACGAACGGATTGTTTACAACACAAGCTACTACTATTTTATTTTAGACAGATAAATATGCTACTGCAGATCACTGGGATACAATTTTCAGAGATGGCAGTTAGCAGAACCTAGAGTTTGGAGAAGCAGCAAGTACTTGCTTTCCAAGGAAAAGGGAAACAATACCTAAAATAACTTCAGCACTCAGAAAACATGAATCTGGTCTCTTTAGCTAAAGAGAGGCTTGTCCCTAAAACTTTCAGGCATCTTATTTTCAATATAGCCTTGGCCTAACTGGTGTTACAGTGTTTACTATGTTACTTGATACAATTAGATTTTCTTTTACCCTAAACCATGAACTTTTCCTCTTCTTGCTCAACACTGCAGTTACTCCATAATCTGTGCTAGTCTGTTCATTGACTGCAAAACAAGTGTCAGCAAGAGTCACCAGTGTGCAGAGCAGGAGAGAACGCAAATGGAAACCTGGGCATTCACCAGATAGACTCACGGAGATTTTACTGGCCTTTTAGCAAAATGTCCACAGGACTCAAACTTTCCTCAGCAAATAGAACTTGCAGCTTCAAATCATTGTATTGCAATGGAATTTCCACCCAGGGATATGAATTGGAGAGTTTGCTCCAAGAGAAAGAAAAGCTGCTGTGGCCAAGGTGATGGTGCTGACGCTCACATGTCCCGGGCCTCAATTCCTTTTTTCTAGTCTCTGGATTAAAAGCATCTCCTTGCTGCATGCGATGGCGAGCATCAGTACAGCCTGGATGATATGCAGGCTCTACTGGGGGTATGAAGAGAAGCTCTTGCTCTGACTAGGAAGAAGGCATATGGACAAAGTGTCAGCGAGTTGCTTTTCTATCTTCAGCTTTTTTGGACTGTTGCACCCTATCTAAAGTCTTCTTTGCTTCCTCAACCCTGCAGTTCCTCTTCGGCTGAGCTGTGATGTTGTTTCATCAACAAACTCCATATAAACTCTCAATGACAAAGCTGGCAGATTTATGATTTTGCCATCTTTAAATAACCATCATAAAAAAACATTGGCTCATAGTCGAATTCATTTGCTGAAAATTGACACTGATGCCTGCTGTTAAGGGATAACATGGTGGCCCAACAGATATGGGACTGCACTAAACTAGAAGGGGAAAGGAACCTTAGGTCAAACATTTTCAAATTCACGTGCCTGAAGTCAGGCTTGGAAATGCATCTGTAAACACTAAATCAGAGGTCAGGTTTCTCAGAATTGCTGCCTATTTACAGTTCCGACTGAAGTCAAATGAACTGTGCCTTGGAAAATCAGGCCTTGGGTTGCTTCTTTAGGAGCCTAAATATAGACCTATGTGTCTAACGCTGGGCACCCGAGAGAAAAATCTGGCCTCAAAGGAAAAAGAAAAGACAGAACAGTGACCGCAATGTGTCACAGCTGGGGTATCACTCTAACTTCACTAAGCTATTCCTAATGAGAAAGATCAGCTTCCAACTTGTAGTTTTTCGCAAAGCTGAGGTTCAAGGCCTTGATTTTATATCATGCAAGGAAACTGAGCATTTGGCAACAGAACAGCAGAAGCTCTTTCTTTTTAGGAACAGAGAAGATCAGACAACCCTGGTCTCAAATCTCCTCCTGAAAGCACCACAGCTGCTCTGGAGCCAAGAGCTTGACAGGGCCAAGCTGACAAATATGTGTGGGGAGAGCCCTGGCATCCCTGTGGCACCGCAACACCAGCGAGACGAGGTGGAAGCCCACATAGCTAGGGATGCCAACACAGGTCTTCCTCCATAGGAATGGTCTTTGCCAGAGGTAGTACTTGGGAGAGGCTTCCTGGCACGCACACAATTGTGCTTCACTAAGGGTACAAGACAAGATAAATTGTCTGAGCCCCTTCCAGTCTTTATATTTCTAGGATTCAATGAACTGAGGGATGTTAGGTGATACCAAGACATCTGGCTTTTCCCTCAAGATTGTTATGATTTTAGCAGAGAGCGCCCCAAACTGCTCCACTCTACCTACAGGAAAGATTTTTGGCTTTCCTTAATATTATTAATGCTGGAAATCAACAGAGAAAGTGCAGTCACAAAGAGGAGAAAACATCAGGAGCCTTTTACTTATATCCCCCATTGGCACTTGAGACTTTCCCTGCTCACCCTCCTTCTGTTCATGACCACCAGTACAGAAGAGCAGCAACACTGAGGGAGTGCTGAGGTCTCACCACCTCCACCATGCAGCTCAGGGATGTTTCATGATGGAGATAAAGACCTGAGGCCAAGCTGTGGCAGTCATGACAAGGCCCACCCAGAAATCTTAACAGGAGCAGTGTCAGGAAAGAGTAGGGTGAGGAGGAGCAGCAAAGGAGTGAATGAAGCTGCAGACAGGCCAAGAAACCACCGACTGAGCAGCTGTTAACTACAGACCAAGCAGCAAGTAAAAGGCAGAACAAATGCAATGAGGAAAACCCTAGCTGATCTTGCCTAAAGCATGATCTCAGCCATAACAAATCAAGGTGAAGAAAGTGAATGAACAACAATCTTAAAAGACTCATCATATACTGGGAAATAGGGTGTCAGTGACAGACTTATTGTCTGAATTTGGGTTGAGGAACAGCCCAATCACCCTTCTAGGCTCAGGGATTGAAGCACGGGACACATTGGAAGGGCCTGCCCATCGCCGAGGGATCACGGGGCCCTTCAAGGCACCACACAATATATTTCAGCGTGAGCTTCCCGGCCAGCTGCAAATCCTGCACGACTTAAATAAAACACGGCTCTTCATCACCAGATTGAATGGTGAGAAACTTGAGTGCAAGACGGCTGCCAGAACCCGCAGCCAGTGAAAGTTGTTACGCGTCAGAGCACACGGCCAGGCCAGGCTCTGAGCCTGAAATGACTGTGATAGGAGCAGCGTGTTTTCTCTTTTAACGCACTGCTGTTTCCTGCACTGTGTGGTTAAATAGCACAAGCAACAACGCAGTGAATGGTGACGCTACACACTGCAAAGACCAACTTCTCATGGCAAAACAGCTGCAGTTTGGCTGTGGCCTTTATCTGATCAGTCCCAGCAAATTCAACAGGGTTGGGAAACGAGGTGCAGAAATAACAGGAGGATTGTGCCTTGCAGCTCAGAACTGGGCTCTAGCACACAGCCCTAAGTGCAAATCTCCTGCCTGTAAAAACTGCCTTGCAGGTAATGGGAAATGACATTTCACTGGGCAGAAACTCAGCAGCTTGCACATGTGCCCTGCTTAGCTGCACTAGCTAAGATTAGGAATAGCCATGGTGCAGGTCAGCATGACAGGCTTGGAAAAGATGGAGACTGGGAGGTTTCTCAAAGGCTTTGACATATGAGTCTACAGTGAGGCCCTCGTGGCTTCAAAGGTCCTTTTCTTTATGATAGACACGCGCCCTGAACAACCTACTTTCTTTGGGTCTTTTATTACCCTACTCGGGTTTGGTCTGCACTTTTCCAGCCAACATAACTGCTGTTGTTTTAGTGCAGTCAGTGTCTGCTTTTTCCTGCTGAAGCTTTTCTAACCTCTCTCCTTCATATAGGAAATTATGTCAGTGGTTCAAGGAGCAAAACATTCACCCCTAAAACAACCGCTGAACCAAGATCTTGCTATCTGGTTAATATATCTACATTTCACTTCAGACTTTAACCAAGGCTCACAGAGAACTACAATTGTAGAAGAGGCTCTTCTACATTGCAAAATTTCTTTGCCTTTTATTTGCATTTTAAGCACAGTGAGGCAATAAGGAGACACTGTTCTAACTCTCCAATACGCTGCAGTTTCTACAGGATCTCTCATAACCTGCCCCACAAATAGCACAAAATGTTGTTGTTCTATGTAGCTTGCTCTAGAGAAACTATAATGCACCCTTTAGCAATGCACTCTTGAGAGATAATTTTTCCAAGGAGATGCAAAACAAAGTACTTGACCCCCTTGTGATCACTGCTGCCAACACATCCTAATGCTGCCCTGCAGGCCAAATTACAATTGTTAGCATTCACTACAGGGCACCATATCCTGAGCTCTGGGCACCCCAAAACAGGCAAGAGCAGCTGGGTGCTCTTCTTTTGAAAAGCAGGTGCTCGAACCCATCTTCTGAACATTACAAGTAGGCTAGAGAAAAATAACATTCCCTTTCTTGGAACTTATTTTCGGCAGTCGAACATTTCACAAAGAGAAACTGTTAGTGCAAACACTCAAAAGGTCAAGCTCTAAATAAACAGAGAGACAGAGTGATGAAAGGGGTTAGTTGTTATTAATCAAGCTGAGATGATCGCAAGTCAAAAAAAGCAAAGCACCCATGAAGACAGAGAGCTATAGGCACGCTAGTAATTTTGGCAAGATCTCTCATGAAGATACAAAAAGAAAAAGTTGCATTCCCCAGCCTTGGATGCAATATGCCCAAAAAAGCCCTTCTTCTCTGTTCC
>JAUBOD010000633.1:11661462-11672810 GCA_032353885.1 Nothura maculosa | reverse complement strand
GAGGCCAAATCACTTCCAGGGAACTCTGTCCTGGTGTTCTGATCCTACAAGGCCTTTCTCCATAGCAGCCTGCACTTCTGTGCTTGCCCTGCACAAATAAAACAAATGCAGATTATTTGATACACCACTTGAGCACAATCACTGCTAAAAACCTGGCCCATTTATTTCAACAACAACAAAATCCATTGGGAAGAGGACCAAATCACATCTAGTTTATGTTGCTGCTGTGTTTCTGATTGACCCAAATCAGACTGTTTACAAAGTCTGTAAGTTTATGCAAGAATTGTGCACATGCAGCTAGAATGAGAAAAAGGTTTATTTGGGTTTCTGCAGAAAGCAAGGCATTCACACAGGTCAAAATGCCAGAGCCTCTGCTTGCCCACATACCTGGGCTGGAGTTTCCAAAAGGTTGACAGATCTGCCCGAGCTCCCCTTCTGCTCAATCAGTAATAATTTTGCTAATCAATAACAGAAACAATATGCTAAATCACATAGTTAAACAGGAGCAAAGGACATGATCTCTGACAATTATTTCAGTTCTGCTCTAAAAGGATTATTTCTTAACCATCCAAAACAGCAAAGAATGAAAAGGCCAAAACTAAAGACACGGCATATATGGATAATTGGCACACAGCATCACCCTGCTTGTTTTTTCTGTTTTTTAATCTTTGAGGTTTTAATCAGAGCTGATATTAATCAAAGACAACATATGCAGAGGAATGCATGCATTCCTACAAATGTACACGTATAACAAATGAGACCAGTCTTGAGAAAGAGAAGCAGCTGCACAACTTGTCACAAGCACATTTGGGATGAATGTAAAGATCTCATGAATCATCCTTTTTAAAGTGCCACTGAGGTGTCACTGTTTCATACTGTAACTAGATGACACTTTACCAGAATTTAAATAGCTCTACTCAAGTATTACCTACATTAGTGACAAAAATTAGCTGAGCTCCTGTCACCCCTGCAGTCCCTGTCTAGACACAGAAGAATAAGTGGGAATTCCAATCCGCTTCGCTGGGTTACCAACCACCCTGACAGCCGAGCTACGATCCAAGCCACTTCATCGCCACCGATTAGACAACAAAAACAAAAGAAAACAACTTGAGATGCAGATATCTGCATCGCTCTGGCAGCGTGACAGACAAAATTTAACAAAGAAAATGAGTAAAAGCACT
This sequence comes from Nothura maculosa, assembly GCA_032353885.1. Lineage (NCBI taxonomy): Eukaryota > Metazoa > Chordata > Aves > Tinamiformes > Tinamidae > Nothura > Nothura maculosa. The sequence goes on along the minus strand of JAUBOD010000633.1, from coordinate 11,671,629 downwards.
TGCAAAGTGAGCAGGTTTTAATTCGTGAGCTACTGTCGATGAAATCTGGAAAGAAAGAAATGTCTTTTCCATTTTTTTGGAGAGGGGGGAGTTATCTTTTCTAATCGTCTCCACCAGAGCAATCCAGCGATCGCCACCCGAGGCCCTTGGCTCAGAGGTGCCGCCGCGTTTGAAGGGGCCCCCTCTGGAGCGGCTGCTCCCTCCTTCCCATTGAGGGCCACATCTGGATGCCATCAGGACAAACTGGCACGCCTGCTCTCAACACATACCAAATGGTTCACAAATTGACTCCAGCAGCCGATTTTGGCCCGTTTCCTACTCTCAGTTGATGCAATCAGCCACCAACCTGTTGAGTCCGAGGCTTGTAAGGAGAGCTGCTCTCCAAGTCTGCCAGGATGCTGGTCAGGGAGTCGATCTCTGCATCTAAGCTGGAGCGTCTCTCCTCGAGGGTCTTGCCACCAGGATTCACCTGAAAGAAAGAAAGGAGAAAGAGCTGTAGTTATTTGAACTACATGGCCTGGCACCTGGTTTCCAGTTGTCTTCAAACGAAGCTGCTCTCATGGCCCAGTGATCTCTCTCGTCTGCAAGGACAAACGTTGAAATGCTGCAGCTCTCTCCATAATCAGGCACATAACACATAACAGGCATAACCAGAAAGCCTCCATCACACCTGGGTTTAGGCTGCTTTGGAGAGTTTTTAAGCATTTCCCACAATGGTGCCATTGTGTGAAGTTCTCTTTGAGAGTTAGAAAACTTGTGCAATCTGCTGCAGAGGTGAGAGGCAGGATAATCACTGTCTCCACAGCTGGAAAAGGTATATTTTAACATATAATTAGCTGGGAAGTCTGATCTGGGCACTGATTTGGCCCACAACAGGTGTGACTTAGTGTCACCCAGCTCGCTCCAACCCACATTGAAACCATCTCTGAACTGGAGCCCTAGTTAGCATTTCTCCTGCATCCTTCCATGTTGGTCTTGTCTGCAGATTCCCAGTCTCTCCATGTGCCTGCCCCTGCAGAGCTCAGCACAGCACAGCTTGCTTTCAGCTCCACTGTCACATCAATAAAAGTGAATACGAAAGAATTACAGAACAAGTCACCTAATTTCACCCGTAACGCCTCATCAGGCCACCCCAGCACTTCCCACAGACAACCCAGCTCTGTTTGCCTTCACTCTCACCAAGCTGCTGCCATTTTCCAAGACAAAAATTAGCTTTCCCCTTTGGCTCCCTGACTGCTTCAGAGAGTTTTTATTTAAATTTCATTTCAGGAGTGCTCGATCGTTACCTGCTTTACAAACTCCCCAGTCATCAATCCAACACCCAAATGGCAAGCTGGTCACAGAGAGTCAGCCTGCTCAAAGCTGCCAGGCTCATACGTGCTAACACATCCATTAGTTCCTCATGATTAGTAAATCTTATTGGATTACAATAAATTCGTATTGACTAATACAGAAATGGGATCTCTACTACGCTTTATGCAAGAACACGTCACTTATAAGGCTGAGAGTCACGTTAGAAACTACTTATAATTCCAACTTTTTTGCCTATTTTTATTATAGAGTCAATCTAAAAACTTTCCATCCAAGTTATTTTTCAGGAAAAAAAAAAATCTTTCACAAGAATCAGCATTGATCATTATTCCCAGATAGAAGTTGTTACTTGTCTTTTTTCATCTGACAATGTCCAAATTCCATTTCACTTTTTTTTTTCTCCTCCAATTACGAGCCTACAATTAGCAAAATGAAGGCGCTTCCCCGTCATAAAACAGATTTCTCCACACCTATAAATCTACAAGCAAAGTAGTCAAACAGCAGCCTGAAGTCCAGAGAGATGTGGAAGCCCTGCAAGTCCTCAACGTGTGAGATAAACTGTGCAAAAAGCCACTGGCAGAGCCAGGAATAAAACTAGGGGAAAAAAATGGAATTTGGGTACCCTGGGAATGGGGCTGTGCTGACCCTGGACAGATAGGGCAGTGCCACATAAGAAGGATGGTCAAATTCATTTCAGTTTCTTTGCATTTCCACACCACATTATTCCCAGGTTCTCATTCCCCAGAACAGAGTGCATTAACGCTGCAGAACGAGTTGTAAGGCTGTAAAAGTTTAATGTCCTTAGGCAATCTAGAAAAATAAAATTAAAAAACAATAAAAAGGCATAGAAATATCTCTATTGATTTTAGGATCTCTAAAATATTTATTTATTCAATTAAAATATAATCAACACAGATTAAGAGCTTAATCCTGCAAAGGACAGGCACGATGCAGTGTGCCAGGGCCAACAAATAATGCCACTGATGTTTGTAAGGGCCTACTGGGACAGGACTAGACTTTTAGTGCATCAGAGAAACAGCAGCCCTCACAGAGACAGATTTCCCTGTGCCTTCTCTTCCCCAGCTCCATGAATCCCACATTTCTCTGCACGCAGCGCTCCACTTTCAGCTGCGAGGTCTATTGCGTGTGGAAACATGAGAAGAAATATTGCAAAGCTAACTTCAATAAGGGAGGGTTAAACTATTTCTCTTCTCAGGCTCTTCATCATGGCTTGGCTATAAAAGTTTTATGGTATTACCCTGGAACAAACCCCAAGCCCTCGGTCCCAAGGCACAACAGGTTAGCGCACACACGGCTCTATCCTGAGCAATCCGCACTGGTTAAATCCTGGCCTCTGCAAACACAGAAACCAGAACCAGAAAGAGCTGCTTATTCTATTTCTGCCTGGATTTCATGTATTGTTACAGACATGTCACTTGTGCACCCTTCCCTTCAGCCAGGATACGGAAAAATGGGTTTAAAGAGAAAAAAAGATGCTATTTCTGGCCTAGCCAATGCGAGTTTGACAGAAAGCAAACACAAGTCTACCCCCTTCCAACAAATTACTCGTGCCAGGGAATATCCACTCACGTGAATTTCTGCAACGCCTACACTCCTATCCCCTGCCTGGGTCCCTGCTGCAAGCCAAAAAAAGAGAGAAAAAAAGAGAAAATTAGCAGAGTTTCAACTGCTGGCTTGTTTGGCCTTCGCATACTCGTGGTGTGCAGCTCAGAGCAGCTGTGACAGTAATCCACTGCTGAGCCCTGTCAACCCACACCGTTCTGATGAAAACCAGCTTTAATTTGCTAATCCTATCACCCAGCACCAGCCAGTGTCACAGGTCCCCCCCTCACCACTCCAAGGAATATTCATTTCCAGAACATGCAGCATTTCAGCACAGGCACCTCCAGGCTTAGCTCGCTGTGCTAGAAAGGGCATCAGGCCACTCACTGGGCCAGAGACACAAAAAGCACATTGATTTCCCCAGAGGCCGTGCTAGATCACCTGCTTTAATCACACTTTGCAAGCTACAGAAGAGGAATTAGAACATTTGTCATTTGCCCAAGTCAGCTCCTTGCAGCAGGTATAAAGAGAAAAGGAGAAACTGGCCCCCACATTTCCTTGTAATTCTTCTTTCTTGACCCAAAGTGCACATCTCCTGTGGCAAGGACGAGCTAAGTACCTGTTGCAGTATCTCCTAGGGCTCCAGCACTGGTTTAGAAGGGAAAACCCTCTCATTCCATCTTCCCTCATAAACCACCACAACACTTCAGATGTTTATACCTACATGCTTGCCTTGCCACACTCACGTGTGCTGTGTTAAGTCTGGACTTTCCTAAGCAGGCAATGAGAAAAGAAAGAAGGGATGGACAGACCCAAACCAACAAGCACACAAGGATATGTCTTCCTCATACCCTACTCCATGGGCTCTGCATGCAACAGATGTCCCAATACTTCCTTTGCTATCAACAAGTTATGGAAAAATCTCCTAGCTCGCATGTGGAAGCATGGAAAGCAACACCAAAGGGTTGAGAAGGAATTCACCCCCTCTTGTCCCTCCTAACATGTGCACAGCCCCAGCACACCCTGCTGCGGGTCAGACCCCTTGAGGACAGCATGGAGCCACACGAGGCTAAGCAGGCAGAGGGACCACGTGGCGTTTGCCACCTGCAAAAGCTCCTTCCATTTTCCCTACCCTTCACCCTTGCCTAGGCCAGGTCTCTGCCCACTTCTGCCAGGCTGCACCCCACACCCAGCCTGAAACTCCCTGCGGAATTACTTACTATGGTGGTAAGAACAGCAAATGCAACAACTCTCCAAACAAGGACTGTGCATCTCCTTCTGCTCCATGGCCTCTGCCACTGGGCTTGGAAAGAGCCACAGGCAGTAAAAAGAATGGGACTATTATTCCCTATTTTAGCTGGGGCGAGGGAAGAAGGGAAGGGTGTCTGATTTTAATGGTATCCACTTCACATGCAAGAAAAGACTGTGAGAAATTTTAAGCAGAAAGAAGTGACTCAGTCCTGATACACTCGAGGCTGGGGTTTGCATTTCTTTCTTTTTTTTCCCTTTGCACTTTCTCCAACAATACAACTGCCAGGGGCAAGCTCCCTTGCAAACACACACCCTTGTTTCTCTCTGCTGCTGTAGAATTTCCCAGTCTTCTTTCCAAGGTCACAAAAGCCATCTAAAGTGCAAAAAGACACTGCAGTGGTGAAAAAAAGAAAGAAAAAAGCATCCTTAAGGGCATATATCAAAAAAATGAAGCATCCAGAAGACAAGCTGCTGCGAGCTCTTTTCCCTTGAATCTACACACAAGTGCAAACCTTTTGTTTTGAATTCCCTAATTCCAACTAAAACGATTCAAAGCGGCTGCCCCACCAAGCTCGCACAGGGAGGCAAGGGCTGACTGCAGCCCAGGGGGTGGGATCCAAGATGCTTGGGCTTGATGCACAAGTTGCTGTTCCAGGCATCAGGGAGGGGCTGCAAATGCAGTCGTGCCCTTTAGAAACAGAGAGATTGAGTCTTCTGAAACAAATCTGAAATGATGGCAGACTTCAGCAGATGTGACCGCAGTGATTGCAGCAGATGTGATTGTACCAAGGATCTAATAGAAAAGACCTTCCCTGCTGTTCCATCAGGCTAAAGGCAGCCCTGAAACATCCTTTTCAGTCTTTTGATGACATCAAGGATAAAAGCCAAAGGGAAGTCAGTATTTGATTTATTTTTTCCCCTGCTCTTTCCTTTTTTTTAAATCATGGGATAGTTTTACCTGGTTTATGTCACTGCATATTAGCTGGACAAAAGAGCAACAGTGGAAAAGTTGGAAGCGGATTGTTCAAAGACGGCCTTTTGTATCGCCCTGATGCTGCAGTCACCTAACTGAGCAGCTAACTTCCATGACCCAGGCCACTTCTGAAGGTCTCCCCACGAGCAAGTAGGCTTATCTGGCACTTCCAACAGGGCATAAAGAGCAGGGAGGGAGGCCAAGCAAGAACTGAACGCTGGCCTCTCTTCCTGGGCAAAAACAGCCAAAGAATGTGCCAAAAAGGTGCCCTGTGGCAGCGTTTGCCCCAGTAGCAGCGCTGCAGCAAACCGCAGGAGAGGCAGATGCTGCCATGCAAGGTGCAGGGGAGCGCACAAAGTTCAGCCAATGGTGCCAAAGCTCCTGAGCTCCCTGCTCAGTTAAACCATGGCACACATCCGGGATAGTCATTGACCAATATCTGTTTCTCTACTCACATGAAAAGGAAATAGGAGTGAGTTTTGTGAGGATTAATTGGTCTCATCTTAGAAGAAACTGAGCATTGTAAGAGTCTCTGCAACGATCACGTAGGCAAAACACAAGCTGCTAATCACTGCTGGGAGATAACTCACCATGTCTTAACAACTGATTTATAACCTTACAGTTGTGTAGAAGATTAGAAAAGGGAAAAATAATTGAAAAAGTAGAACCAGCAGGTAATAAGAGAAAAAAAAGCCCTAAACTAGAAGCTACTGAAACAAAGTGGGGCAAGTATTTCTTCATGCCACATGAAAAAACACTAACTGGTAGAATCCTTTGCTGCAAGATGATGCATTCTTTTTGCAAGCTTACATGAATTTCAAAAGGAGTCAGAGAAAGGTATGGAAGAAAACTCCATCTATAAGTACATTCTCCTCCTGACCACTGCTGACCTAGCTGGGCTCTTTACAGACATTTGCATTTATAAGAAGCCTCCACTTGCCCTGTGTTTGTCCTGCTGACACCAGCCCAAGTCGCTTCTTCAGCCGTTGTATGTCAAAATCTACAGGTTAATAACTCATCATCACCACGGTGCTGAGGCTCAGACCAACACCTGGGAACCCTCTTCTTCCCCCTTGAAGCTGAGATGATGCCTTCAGCCTCCTGGGACACATCTCGAGGAGATCAGTCTCTTCCTCGCCACGTTCCTCCTCCACGTGCCAGCTAGATGCCACGGCAGGACTAGCTCAGGTCACGATGCAATACAGACTACAGCTCTTGGAGAGAGAGATTGCCAGAGCGCGTCAAGGAAAGACCAACTTCAGATGAGAGGTTTTGCCTTTCTGCAGTGCCTGCATCACATGCATTAGCCTGGCCAAGGCACGCTCAGCAGCAGGACTGCTTCACATCCCCCTCTATTTTTCTGAGAGAAAGAAGGAAAACACTTTGTGGCCATTATGAATCTCTATTACAATAAAGTCTTTGTATTTCCCTAGAGACGAGTGCGATCGGTTCTGCCCACAGGAATAGCTAGAGACCATCCCTGTCCCAAGGAGCTTATTGGGAACTAAAAACCAGACCTGCAAAGGGAAAACAGGTAGAGGGGGAACCATGAGTGCCAGAGTGCACTAGGCACAGTAAGGCCACAAAGACACTAATCCCCAGGGCCAAACCTGCTCCTCAGCAAGCAGCATTTCATCTCTGCATTCAACATCCGAGCACGTGCCAGAAGGAAACCTGTCCCCTGTGCTCCAAAGCTCCCCTGCAGTTTAACTGCAAAACCAGCCTGTGTTCACACGACCAGGGAGGCACCCAGAGCAAGTCAGAGGCCTCCTCCCAGCCCTTAGCAAGCCAGTGACCCTGCACACCCCAAAACAAGACCCCAATCCCGAGCCAGCGCCTCAGCTGGTACTGGGTGATGCCACTGGAGAGAGGACACAGAAGATCCTCAGCTGGTACTGGGTGATGCCACTGGAGAGAGGACACAGAAGCGCCAGGCTGGAGCCCAGGGCCACCCCAGGGCCACCTTCCCTCCCATCAGCTCATGCTTGTAACTCCGCACAGAAGTGGCCCCTTCTTCCACGCATGGCCTACCCAGACCCACGTGCACAAGCCTGGGACGGAGAACACACGTCAAGGAGGAGGATGCACAAGCAGTTGGATGAGCTGAACCGAGCCACCTGGGAGCCCAACTGCATTCTGCAAAGCACCCAAAGCCTCAAGAGGTCCCGACACCTCCACCGGGGGTACAGCCCCACACAGGGCTTTGCGGGGTTTGGACCATAGGGTTTTGCTCACAACAGGGAGTCCTCAAGATTTCAAAGCTGGCTAAATGCAGCTTCCAAAAGCTGTGGCACTAAAAGACAGGGCAAAGCAGGAAACCCAGTCAGCCCAGAGATCTTCACACTGCAGCCCCCAAGGACGAGGGATCCTGACAGTCCAGCACGCAAAGGCAACAGGCTGAGCTTGATGAGGAGCAGGCTCAGGGATGGAGCGAGGGCAGCCGTCCCACGAGCCGGCATCTGCCCGAGCAGCAGCCGTCCTGGTACTTCACTTAACATGTCTGATCAAAAGCTTCAGGAGTCTTTTGTATGTTAAGTGCTACCAGATGCAAAATCTGCAGCGAGATGAGAACTGTATTAATAAACTAAGGAGGCACATAAAGTTATTTGAAAACTGAGTTGGGAAGAGGGGGAGAGGAGGGGGAAGAATCAAACCAGTTTATTTTTCCATTAAGGCAATTTAATATTCTCCAGGTGGAGTTACAATCACTCGTCCTTGGGAATTAAATTGAATTAAGGCAACGCTCTTGTTCATCAGCAGAATACACAATAGAAAACGGAATATATCAATTTTTCTTTATGTCTTCTGCAGGACGGGGCTACTTCTCTATTCACAGAGCAAGAAGAGTTGGCCATGAAATCTTCCTGACCCAGCATGACTTTCACTGACTGTAACTAACTTTACAGCAGCAGGGAATATATCCCTTTTCTTTTAATTAATGCAATTACATTAGGACTCATTATTGATAATTATGGTGACTGTTAAAAGTTTCCCCTTTCTTTGCCCACTCCCCCGCCAACCTAAAATCTGCTCCAATATCGTCACAAATTAATGTTTAATTAGCCATCAAGCAGAGCTGATGTTCCCTGCAGAGCATTGCTGCTTGCAGGAAAAAAGAAAAAAAAACTAAAACTAAAAGCAATATTGGATATTTCATCATCTGCCTCCAATAGGAACCACATCCAAAGAGTAACCAATTACCCCAATATAGTCACAAAGTTTAATCAATATAGAAATCAAATAGCTCATTAAGTGTCCACTACAATAAACCAAAGCCTTTCTTCCGACTCTTATAACACGAAAGTTACATTTGTAAATGATCCCATGGCAATTTCCAAGATCAAAGACTCTTAACTTCCAGATCCTGGCCAAACTGCAGCGTTCTTCTCTCTCCTGCCGCTGTAAGAGAGCAGGGAAAAGGAGGACAGCACTGGATGTTCATCCATGACGAGCCACAAATTACAGAGCTACCCACATCTGCTGCCCCGGTGCTGCCTTAACAAATTGCACGCCCATGAGAAGGCAGGTGAGGACACTCCTGCAATATTCCCCAGCTGTTCTGACACTTCGTTTTATTTCCTCTTCATTATTTTTATAACAAGCCATGAAACTCTTCGAAACTTTTAAGTGAGCTGCGCTGTCAAGGAAAAGCAGCCTGAAAACACTAAGGAGCAAGGAAAGAAACATATAATGTTTGACAGGATTTAGGTTGCCCGCTTTTCCACAAGCAACTAATATGCAGCTAATGTGCAGAGCTGATGCTTAGAAATGACATCAGAATGGAAGCCACGCACGGGAAAACTACTTGTAACAGCAGCTTTTCCCTATTCCACATGGGGAAAAAAACACCAAACAATCTCCTTGCCATCAGAGGATCCTGAAGCAACTACTTGGTAATTCTACTTCTTTCCATGCTTTTGGTGAGGCTAATGCTGAAACACTGCACCCAGGTTGGGAGGGATACTTTAAATATGTGACAGACTCCCCCCAAAAGCCAAGAGGGCTGGCGAGGAGAGGCACAGAGCGCACGTTTGGTGTCACTTACCATAAAGGAGGCCGAGCAGCAGCTCGACTGCAAGGTATGACCAGTTTCACAAAGTGAAAATGATGGAGATTGCCCAATCTGGCAAAACAGAACGACACACAGGAGCTGGAAACTGAGGCCCCCCAAAACACTATTGGAAGATAAAAGGGGCACCCATTTATGTGCAATTCTGCAGGTGTAATTGAACAGAACAAACTTGCAGCGTTTCTCCATCTCTTCACATCTATCACGAGAGCACAACTGGATGCCTTTGGGCTCTCTGCATGTGCCTGGCTTCAGTGTCCTGATGGGCTGCACGCAGAAGGGCACAGCTGACAACTCAATGGTTCTGCTTGCCCCCAATCTATAGAGGTGGGAAAGGAAAGGAGGGAGCTGCTGCATTCATAAAGATCTGCCTACATCATTTTGTGTTTGTACCGCTTTAACTGGAAATTAAATTTACATGAACAAACTCTTTCCCACACAAGACTGTATATTGTGACAGTTAAATGAAGAGCTTTTTAAAAGGGACATGTCTCAGGCAATTTTAATCAAAAAAGATAGGTTTTGTTAAAGCTACCAATTTCAGAAAATTAAGGTTGACTAAAACTGTTTTTAAAAACTCCTTTTGAAGGCTCATCACATGTTGGAAATCCATGTGCAGCTGCTTGTGTCACCTGAAAAAAGACTGCATAAAACATAAGCATACGCTTAATTTTACACGTGTGCTTAAGTTCTATCAACTTTAATGAAGTTGAAGCACACAAGCAAGCTTCCCTGTATTTAGGGGAACATTCCCAAACAAGGGCTATTATTAAAAACAACACAAAAATATTATCAAAATTGTCTATTCAGCCTTCACAACCTAAATAAGCTCCAAGTGCAGAAGTCCAGCATGTAACATTTTTGAATTTGTTTGCCGGTTTTGCCATATGAGGAAGGTTTATGTGCCAAAAAGCTTGCAATGATTCAAGAGTCTCCCAGAGAACCAGGCAACATTTCATAAAAATGGAGGCACAGATCTATATGAATATGGGTTTTTTGG
>JAUBOD010000633.1:11604231-11618068 GCA_032353885.1 Nothura maculosa | reverse complement strand
ACGTAAAGGATCTCCACCGTGTTTCGTGTTTCCATGTAGGTGTTCCTTAACCACCTCTCATGCAGTCGCCAACACGTCTTGGTGCACTGAGCTCTTATGGTCTGCCAGGTGCAGGGTGCGGGTAGGCCGAGACAAAGAGCAGGACATTGAGTAGGCAAGTGGCACAATGTTGGGGTGGCTAAAGATGATCCAGCATCTCAGTGAACACGACTAGAGTGCCCTTGGGGCAGCCTGAGAGTGAAGACCACACAGGGGTATCTCAGTTGCTGACTGCAAGCTGGCTTGCAAATCCATACCAGCTCCTCGCTAAAGCATTTGTTTTCATGGTGTTTCTAATTGTCTTCCTGTGAGCCTTTTCTCTTCCTCTTTCTTCCCCTCTCATTTTCTGATGTTTATTTGCTGGCACTTGTTTTTGCTATGCGTGCTCTGAAAAGGTTTCCAACAAGTTCCCTTTTCCTTGCCTGTTCCAGGCCCAGTTCCCCAGCCTCAATTAAATTTAGCCCAGCTACTTTGCAATACCATAAAAAAAGAAAAGGATCCATTCTCTTTTTAACAGATGAAGTTAAACTTCTGGTTTTGTTTTGATTTTTTCCAGCACTTTTCATGTTTTCAGTGCACGTGACAGTGTGCCCAGGGTAAAAGGCCAAGAACAAGGCAACTTAAGGGACAGTGGCACGCAGATGAGTCACAGCGTCCAACTTCTGCCTGCATGGTTCTGCATAACAGAGCACTCTGCTAATTTAGATAAAGACATCGGTGTTTGCTCTATGTTCCCTGATGGGACAGGGCAAAAAATAAAATAAAATAAAAAAAAAATCACACCTTCCCTCTTCAAGTAAATAGTTTGTTTGAAGCAAAACAGTGGAAGATTTTCTGATGGGGAAAAAAGCACAAGTTACCCTGTGCTGATAACCCATCGTCTTGCTCTAAGCCTGCTCCTGAACAGGCCACTGCATCCTACATTGTCCTGGCTCCTGCAGTCAGATCCAGACTCTCCAGCAGACAGCCAGGAAATGTGATCAATAAATGCACATTTCATTCTTATCTTACAGGTGTTTCTTTCCAAAAAGGTCATTTCTGCCATTTCTACACTGAACAGTACTTTTAACTAGATGTGGAAGATTGAAGAAGCCAGTAGCTGGAAGAGGACTAAAATCACTAAGGAATTCACAATACGAGAAAAATGCCATAGTGGATACTACAGACTAAGAGCAACACAGAAAACATAATGCAGGGAGCCTCAAGATGAACGGATGATTAGAAAAAAAGCTCCAGGAACCTGCACAGTGCCGGAATAATGGGCTGCGGCCAGGCTAGCCTTGCTTGTCAGACGGAGCTGCCCTACCTAAGGCTGAGGCAAAACACAGCAAGTTCTTTCTCCTAAGGTAACAGTAGACAGAGTAAAAAATCATCAGACCAAATGTGACTCGCTTCTGTTTGCCCTCAACCCACTCCCCCCAAAAAATAAAATAAAAAGCCTCCGGTGGAGAAAATTGCTGTTTATCAACCTTTTGATGGCCAAGTTGGCCATTGCTACTCCTGCATGCCAGACATAGTTCATTATACAATTGCCTCTCTTGCTTATGCAGTTGCTTTCAAAACACAGCAAGGTCATTGGTTACATTAGATCAAAACACTTAAGTTTCAATTAAACTCACTGAAAAAAACGTTTTTGATATTTTGATTCATTCCTGTATATTTACTCTGAACTCTCCAGTTTTTCACCAAACTTCTCTGAAACGGCAGTGGCAGCACAAGAAACATTTTTCCAAGAATGGCAACTTAAAATGGAAGAGTGAAAGTAATGAATAGTATGAAAGGCAACAACCATACTGTCCACCCGCTGCGGCTGCCCAGGGTTCTCTCATCCTTCCTTCCTCAGGAGCATTAGTCATCGCCTGCTTTTGGAGGTAGAGGATGAGACTGGACTAACCATGATAAATAACATTAAGAGCAAAGAATGAAATCGAGCTGCATAAATAAAGAGAACAGTGTGCTCTGGTTCTATCATTAGGAAAACTTCGTGTCATAAGTTCTGAAAACTGTAACTATAAAAGAATACACCACAGCAGAGGAACTGGAATCCGCGAAGCCCAAGATGAGGCCACATTATCTAAAAATGTCAAGCTAGGAATATCAATAGAATGAAATACCCAGACAACCATAAAAACCTGTCACTTAAAAAAAAATAATAAGAACAACATGTGTGTAAGCACTCATTTTTTGCTTTTAATTACAGGATGTCATTCACCTTTGAGACGGAAGGGTAAAACAAAGAGGGTTCCAAGTCAATTCAGCTTCACATCAGGTAAGTAATGGGAGGGTTGAGCACCAATTTCTCTACTCCAGGAACTGTTAATGCTTTCATCTCTGAAACAGCTTTTTTTTTTTCCCCCCCTCCTGTGATTCCACTGTACCCAAATAAGTCTTCATTTTGCTCCTTGCAACACGGGCCAAGCACTCTCCAGATGTTGACAAACTCTGCCCAAACAGAAGGCTTTGTCCCTTAGTTAATTAAACTTAGGCTTTATGGAAGATAGCAACAGTGCTTAATAAAAGTAAATAAATAAAAGCAGTCTGTGGTGGCAGACAGTCTGCTCTACCTTCCATCCAACCCCTTCCTAAATCCACTGGCTTTATTTGGGTCTACATAAGCACATCTCACTGTTACTCCTGACGCCAAGGCACTGACCACACACAAGGAGGACAGGACCTTATTCACCAACACTAGATGCAGCTGGTAGCCCTTCTGTGGCTTATTCGTGATACCACTGAGACTCACAGTCAGGTCACTCCCCACCCTGGATAATTAAACTTAGTCAGGGCTTAAAACTGTCCAACATAAAAAGGCAAGCTAAGTTCTCCTCGCTTTCCCATCCATGCATCTAGGCTTGTCTTCTTCCCAAAAGCAGGAACCCAAATGCTCTGCAGAAACACAGTTCTTTGCTTCATCATCTCTGCTCCACTCATCATCCATAACTAGTAATAGAGGCTGACCAAAGAGATTTGCTCTTTATAAACTCCTACAGCTGCTTGTTTCTTTTGGCATTGTTTCCCTTTAACATTTAAGTGAATTTATTTCTCCATTTATGGTCAGTGATCTATAGCCATGGAGCTTTCCCATTTCTTGCAGCCTCCAAGAGAGGATATAATGCCATAATTCTGGTCTCATCAGAGGCCTTTAAGCAAACATTGGAAGTACCAAAAATATAAACCCAGCCCAAGTCCTCTAGGATGGCTTTCCCAGATGGAAAGACATATTTCACATCATCTGGGAATTGATGTGATTTGAGGGAAAATTATTATCCTTTGGAACACCCTCAATCATTGTCCATCTACATGGCAGTGCTCATTTTAAACTCCCTCTTCCCTAGACACAGTATTCCTTCCAAACACTTGGATCAGGCTGGGATTTTTATCTACAACTCAATCCCCTCAAAGAAACAGAAGTTCCTTTCTCACTTAAACAGCGCTGAAAGCACTCACCAATTTCCAGTTCTAAGATGTCACTAATGTTATCACAAGAATTAAGGGAGACAAATCTAGATGGAGTTTACTGCCTGTGCTGAAATATTCCTCCAAACATATAATCTAGTCTGGCTTTAACAGCTTCAATTGCTTTCAATGTGTCCTTCAGAAGAACTCATTTAAATACAAATTTCACCCTGTTTCAAGCAAGGGGCCAGACCAGACGACCTCCAGGGGTCCCCTTCAATTATTCTATGCCTTTAAGTCTCCAGATTTCAGGGCTGAAGCTTCATCTGCACTCAGTGAGTTTTGAAGACAGCTGGACTCCACTTAAGCCAAGCCAGCCACAGCACCTACTGGCAAAATAACATATTTTCTCTCTCTCATCACAGTGGTTCTTGCCTAAGTACAACATATGCTCATTCTACTAACAACCAACACTTAGAAAATAACTTTTTTTTTCTGGCACAGCTGCATCCAAACTTGGGTTTTTGCCATCATAACTACATCCCATTGGGATGTGACTTGCTACACATAGCTAAGTCAGTAGAACTTTCAAAGTATTAATCAGATACAACAGGTAGGCAGCAGATCTAGACTAGAGATGGAAAAGACTTGTTAAATTGATCTCTACTATGATACTGCTTATCACAGATTAAAGTCACCACACGCAGTTCATCAAATAAAATGACTCAATGCCACATTCAATCTTACCCCAAAATACTATTGCTGAGACAAATCTGATTTTAACTAAAAACATCACAATTCTTTTTCTTTCTTAGGTAGTTTTTGTTGTATCAGCCTCTAAAAGTGTGAAAGGAAAAAGGGCAAGCGAAACACAAATCCCCTCCTCTTTCACACCGTGGCTGCATTAGCAGTTCTGTGAGTAGATGCAGGCTGTTTGACTTTGCTGCTGCAACACTCGCATAAAAGCTGTTGAACAACATCTTCCTTTTACAGCCATGTCACATCCTGGTGTTGGATGACAAACTAGGCTTTAAAAACCAATAAATTGAACTTGACTGCCCCATCTGCATTGAAACAGAGATAGTGCTGATTCCCTGGAGATAGATAGATGTATCTACTCTAGCACAACTCTAATGGCCTCGCTTTGATTTCAGTGGAGAGCAAGCCATCTCCTGACTTTGCAGTATGAGACAATCCTCAGCAAACTGGAACAAACAATATTGGACAAAATGTTAATCCAAAATCTTAACAACTGGTCATCACAGAAATGTCCACGGCAATTATAATGGAGCAGACAGGGCCAGTGGCCCACGCGAAACACAAGCTGAAGGGGAGCAAGGTTTGTGGTCAGACCTTAGCAATTAAGCTTGGAGGTAGCTCTAAGCAGGAGCAACTTCTTACAATGGTTTAAACCCCCTGTTGCAGACAATCTGACCTACAGGTTTGTAAGGAGAGTCGTTGCATCACAAAGAAAGTCTGAGACAGATGCTAAGGAATTTTACATACAAAAGCAAAAGAAAAAAGCAATAATAAGGACAGCAAAAGAGCAGGCAAAGTGATGCAGTGGTTTGTTTGGGTATTTCAGATCACGAGTTCCTTTACACAAATATGGTTTTCACAGGCATACTTTTTTTCCAAGATGCCTGTCAGAAAGCTACCGTTAGTCCTTCTGTGAGCAAGAAAATCCCTGTCTTACCTATGAGATAGTTCAGGTACTTCCAACTTCAGAAAGGCACTAACAAGCAACACAGAACTCCCATGGATCACCCATCAAACAGAACAGCTACAGGAGTGGATTTGTCAACCAGCAGAGCTCTACTCAAATCAGGCCTACCAAGACAGATAAGAGAATAGAAACCAAGGTAATATGTGGATGTGAAGGTTAAAGCTTTCGCAGTGAGCCAAAGCTGGTTGGATGCTCATGTTGCCTGTAAACAAGGAGGAATCGTGCAGAACTAACATTCGGCTCAGCAGCAAGTTAAGCAACAAGACTCTACTGGGACAAAATGGGACCAGGAAAGCATATTGACACACCGATAATTGTATTAGCTTTACAGAGGGCCACGTGTGTCTGTCTCAGCCTGGGGAGAAGCAGCAGGGAACACAGATCAGTAGCGAGGGGGAAACTGAATCCTGAGCAGAATGAGCACTGAAACAATGCAGAGCTTGAGGTCGTATCCAGCAAGGTGAGCACCTGTGTTGATGGTCTGTTCTTTTGTGTTGGGTTCTCTGGGCTCTCCTGCTCTAAAATAGTTGTGGCCACAGGAAGAGCAAGCTGGTCACCAAAACAGAATCAGCTGCCACTGGCCCTGAGGAAAACAGGTCAGTATCTGGCAACCTGAACCCTGGATGTGAGGATGATTTCTGCAGATTGAAAGGGAGCTGCACCGCAGAGCACAGGTCCCACTCCAGAGGGTTGAAAGCGTAGGGCATCTCCAGTGTCATCTTCTTGCAACACCTCAGGGGGCTGGCAAGATGAGCCAGACTTTGAAACTCCAATGCCTTAAATAGCAATTAAATCAATCAACAGGTAGGAATTAAGTGCAGGACCAAAATCCTTAATCCCTGATTCTTGCTTTAACACATGACCCAGTTAACTTTTTCTCTCTTATCCCAAGCCACCACCCTGGAAGTCATAGGCTCAATTAAGAAAAATACCTGGACAATCCCCTAGCCCTTCCTGAACAGGGTACCAACCCACGGCTCATTTTTCGGCTCATGGTACCTAGTAGATACTCATAGGAAATTGCCTTTTTCCTATGGAAAATCCTCTACGTTAACACAGAAAAGAGTGATTGCTGCCAGATGGCTGGGAACTCACGCTGCAGAGAGGTTGCTAATGGAAGCAAGATATTTCAGTGCATTGTGAAAACTGGAGTAAAGGAAAGACACAGACACCTGCTGCAAACAGTCAGAAAGAGACTGCATTTCCCCAATTTTCACAACAGGGGATTTGACATCACCAGGCTTTGAGCACCCCCCGATACACCCCATCTCTTTTGAGACAAAAAGATCCCTTAATCTAAGAGGCTGAAAGCTTCCTGTATTGACGATAAAGAAAAAGAATTTCTGGAGATCATTAAGTCCTGCTGCAAGCCAAAGCCTGGACTATCACCTACATGAACTAAGGCTCATCATGGCAGTCTAGCTGGAACTTGACATTCTCCAAAAGAGAGGAGCCCCAGGATCTCCGGTGACCTACTCCAGTGTTGCACTATCCTCCCAGTGAAACACTTTTTCCAAATATCCAGCCTGAATCTCCAAAATCACTATTTATGTCCACTGCACTTTGCCATCCAGAGAAAGAAAAGCTTGGCCCTGTCATTTCTGTAACACCCTTCCAGTAGTTGCTGCTACTGGATCCCTCCTTCAGCTCCAGACTAAGTCCAGCCTTATCAGCCTCTTCTTCTAAACAAAGCACTCCAGGCCCTCAGCTGTCTCAGTAACCCTCCTCTGGACGCTCTCCAGTTTCTCAACACCCCACTGCAGCTGGGAGACCCAGGATTGCCACACTCATCAACACGGAGTCAAGAGGAGCAGTAACCCCCCTCAACCCACTGGCCAGAGCTGACCTGGTGTAACCCCACACGCAGTTTGCTCTGTTTGCAATGAGAGCTCACAGCTGACTCACGTTCCACCTGGCATCCTCTGTCAACCCCAGAAAGGCCAGGACAGCACACTGAGAAACAAGAGGGAAACTTTGAAATGGCGCCTAAATCAAAAGAGCCCCTAAATTCCCATGAAGATGTGGCTAGGAGGGGGAGTCATAAGATGATGTTAGGTATTCCTGTACTAATCGTAGTAAACACAGAGTTCAGCCTTCTGAGAAGACAGCTGTTCAAAGGAGGAGATTACAGAAGGACAGGGAAATTAGTGAAAAGAAATACAAAGACAAGAGGCAAGCAAGCCCCGTGCCAAAGCACACCAAGATAAAAGCTATCTTCTAGCCACTGTAGGGTGTTAATTTTGCTCTGAAGAGAGACTTGTGAGTAGAGCTTCAGACTCAGTTTTCAGTTCTTCTTTGAAACTCAAACTACTGAGCACCAACCTAGGAAACTATTTCTGTTCCCCGTTAGCTCAGTGTCAGTTCACTGAAGAACTGCCAATGTGCAAAGCTCTGGGGGAAACTCTTCAGCTGGTTCAAACCATAGTACCAGCACTGGAGTTATCACAGCCAGGCAAGCACGCTGGCCTAGCAATTTTGCTGAAGAATCACCTGATACTGAAGACAGAACTCCGGTTATTCCATCACCATCCTATTTATGTCTTCTGTTTTCAGCCAGCCAAATAACCCTTTGTTCCCCTTCTCTTTCTGCTATTCAGTTTTGTTGTGATAGAAGCGTTTCCAGATTAATCTGGAGTCATTGGTTCCCTAGATGTGAAACAGCCCAAATGTGGCTCTCTCTGGGAAGTATGACAGTGCTCATCTATTTCCACAGCACCATCTCAGAATGGGCTGTGAGAACAACATGGAGCAGCGGGAAGGGAAAGAGAGATGAACTGTGAGCACAGGGAATCTCAGGAGAAAGAACCAGACTGTTCAACCATCTCAGCTGTAGCTGATGAGATACCGAGACACTGCTGCACTCTACCTGCTGGCAACTCCCTGCTCTGGTTTGGGCTTATGCTAAAGGACCATCTCAGAGGGCAATCCATGCTGCTGGTACGAGCACACACAGCTCAGCTCATCAAATGGCCCCCAATCCAGTCACTTCCCCTGTATCTCAGATCTCAGGCAATACCTGTTCTCATAAGCTAGCAAGCACCTGCAAGGCACACAGCTCGCTTTCAAAGGAACACACTTGCCACATCTTAATCACACTATGGGGACCTTCAACCCCACTAGACCCTTAGGTGCTTCATTACCTGCAGCAAGCTCTGGCAGAGCTCAGCTTCCAGGTGCTCCCAATGAGCACAGTCTTTTCTCAGCTAAAGGAAGGGGACTGAACTGCAGGAGACCCAGATCAGAACTAACAACATATCTACAGTCACTCTTCATTTCTGCAAATCTGGCCCATTATACTGCAAAATAGGCAAAACAAAAAGCAAGAAAGCAACAAGGAGATGCATTTGGAACCCAAATTACTATATTTTTCTGTTCATGAGGTATTTTGGAAGGCTCCCTCACAGAGGGCTCTCTAAGGGGCTATGGAGACTAGTTTGCTAATGTAACTGAGGCACCCAAATTGTGTGTACGTACCTAAAGCTTTGTTGTTTTTAAGTTAGAAACTACTGCCTCGAATCATAAAAAGGCTGTATTTCAAAATGGTATTGATATGTTCTTGGCACTGAAAAAAAATAAATGAACTGCAAATGCAACCAATATGGAAACTTGAGCTGCCCTTTGTTTCTGCAAGACTTGAAGCACTAAGGGGGAAACCTAAACAACAAACTAAATTGATCCATGGAAAGATACAGTGTGCTAGGAGAGATACTTCGCTACCTGTTCTGAAAACAACTTTTACAAATCAAGTCATAACCTACCCTTTGATGTTTCTCCGTTGCTCCCTTCAAGGTTGCTTGAGAGGACGATTCTGAAGACATCCACCCAAGAAACACCTTCTAAGGCACGTCCCCTTATAAAACCAGCACACCTGGGCCCACTTTGCCTTCACATCATCACCAGAGATGGGCTTCACCTGTGCTCTCTGCTCAAGGAGGAGCAGCCTGGCCCGCCCTCCCCTGCACTCTCCACTGTTACTCATTGCTCTCCTGGCTTCCAATGGCCACTATGAGCAAATGGCTGAAGATGATACAGGAGGTTACTGCATCACTCAAAGAACACACCAGTGTGCACATATGTACACATACACAACCACACATTCCTATAATTTTTACTCTAAATCATTTACTCAGGAAACTGGGAGAGAGAAAGAGAATAAAGAGAGAAACCAACAGTTGCTCACATGGATCAACACTTCCAGGCTCTCTCTTTTGCAGCTCATCTCACTCATACTTGTGGTTTCAACATGTGATTCACATTAGGCCCCTCTGCTCACCATTTGATGGTTCTGTTAAACAGATGTGAATTTATTTAGTCACAGAGCCTGCTCTTTACACTGCCTCTTTGTAGAACAGATGGGCTTTTCCTTTTTTTTTTTTTTCTTCTCTCCTCCTGTTTAGCAAAATTCAGATAAGAATCAAGCCCAATACACAACTTTGCTTGAGGATTTTGTAGGAAAAAATGAAGAATATAGAAAGGTAGAATCAGAGACGTGATCGCTCTTGGGCAGCTACGTTGCGGCACACGAGACACGGCTGCTGATGGAGAACGTTGCCTTGCAAGAGCAGCTAGTCAAGAGATAACCAAGATAGAGGGGATCCCTGAGCAGTCTCATGAGTCTGGGCAAATGAGTGATGCTTATGCAGCCTACAAGGGTGCAGGAGATACTGCCAACGGCCCCTGTCCAGAGTATCCTAAAGGTCTAACAGAAGAGAGGGATCAAGAGTAAGCTCCTGTGACATTAATGGGGACACGAAACCATGTGCATCTCCTGGGACTTCTCAGCATGGGGAAATAGCCTGGAAAAGCTATTTGCTCCCTGTGTGGGCATTCTTCTTTCTGCAGTAAGAATGCCTTTGGCAACAGATGAAGCAGAACTGCACAAAGGCCCTCTCAGAGTAGAATAAGACTGTCCACATGAGAAGTACGCTCAGAAAAAGCTATTGCACTTCAAATTCACACCCTTGCTCTGTTTCACAACACTTCCCCTGTGCAGAAAGCACTTGGCTTCAGATTCAATTTCTGCCCGTATCATCAAGGGCTGAGAGCAGACCATGGCCTATAAAAGAAGCTGAAGTATGATCTACAAGGAGAAGGAAGGCTTTCAATGTCCTTGGTGCTCTTCTGTGTAGGAATGCACCTCTATATTGCTTTAATAGCTGAACGTTGGTGACTTCATCCTAGTAAATGAACTTATGTGTGAAAACTACTCCTGCTTCTACCACAGAAACCAGATGCAGGATTTGTGCATATGACACATGTAAGAACCATGCCCACACCTGTGCCCTTAAGCCCTTTCCAAAGAACAGTCCAGTTCCTTAATCACAGCTTTGCCATCCACCCATTGCCCACCTGCTCTGAAGATGACATCAGTTTATAGGAGAATCTACTTAGGTCTTACATTAACTTCACCAAGGGAAAAACACACACACACGTATCTATTGTAAATAAGGTATACAAAATTTGTGTTATCCAGAGGAGCGGTGTTGAGGTTTAAGCAGGGAAGGAGCAGGATTCCCTAGACTTCTGCTTGCCAAACAGTCTGTGTAGAGACCAAACAACATTTAACTCTTATACATCTTAAGGCAGGAAACAAAACTGTACGAGAGAGACTTTAATAAGCATAAAGTAAATTTATGTGTCCAATTCCCAGAGGCTGGTTGCCCCATTTTATGCATATTCAAAAACTTTCTCAGAGAAGTAAAAAAGGACACATCGTCCTCAGTGCATTTAAGAAAAATGACCTTCCCATCCACTTCCCACCACCTGTTCCACAAACCCAGAGGGAACGATGGACACTCCTTCCAGACAGAAGAACGATGCTGAATCAGAGGATGGGGCGCTGGGTACAGGATCTATTGCCCATCTCTCTGTGTAATGCCAAGCAAGTGTCAAGTCTTTCCGAATTCCACTGTCCTTCTGTATCCTCCTTATCACCTCTGCTGCTACATAGCATTTAGCCCAGGGATAGCATTTAGCCCTTTCTTTATAGTGTTCTGTTAAGGGCTATCTGACCACGAACTGTTCAGAGAGGAAAGAAATGTGAAATGCAAAGTACGGATATGCAGATTTCAGTGTGAGGACTAAAATGGAGAAAGAAAAAGGGCACAAGAAGTGGAAAGAACTGAGCTATCTCAGCTGGCAGTGGCACATGATGGATAGCAGCAAGCTTTTCTGAAGAAAATTAAGAAAACATTTAGAACACCCTCCTAAAATGGAACAAATAGGTCCCATCTCCAACAGAAGGGGATTTTTTTTGCATCTCTAAATGATAGTACTTTGCTCTTACGGCCTGTGGCTGCTTGAGAAATTCAAAGCTATTTCTCTGAAGAATTCACTTGGACAAGCTTTATGGCTTTGATCAGTTAACTATTTTTTAATGCTAATCCACCCCAGTGATATTTGTCCTCCTTTTCCCCATGCGCGCAGAAGCGCAGACACAGACAAATACTGCACAAAAGCAAACATTAGCTCGATGAACGGACAGAGCAATCATGAACAGAGCTGATAACCAAACACCAACTTCATTCTCCTTTATTCTTTTCCCTTCTAGCTGCTCAAGACCCTTTGGCACAGTATGATCCATTAACAGAAAATTAGGAATCAAATTTTGGTGCGCAGCAGGTATAACGCACACGCTGTGATGTGGACTCACCTATCCTCATTCAGGTAAGAAACAAGAATAACAGCCCCTCAGAGCTGCAATGAGACTTGCAGCTGAAATGCCTTGGCTAAAACTTCATTAACACGGACTCCTGCAAGAAGCCTACATACTGCCCCCATTTTCCAGGGAAAAAATAAAAATGCCAAAATTTTAAATAATTAGCATAAGTTTATGCAGCAGAAAGAGAAGGTGGACCAAGAAAAGGACTGAAACCTCCCAACAACTATCATCTTACTGGACTTGTCCTAACCTTCTCTTCAGCCTCTGGCTTAGAACCTGAGCATAAACCTAAGCAAAACTCCCCTTGCATCCAGAGTTCATTTCCTCATTTACAGCACTGCAGGCCAGCATGCAGTTCTGCTGTGCACTAGGATCACAGCGAACAAGAACCCCAGACCACGTGCAATTATCTGTCACATTGTTTGCATTCCTGTTGTATACACAGCAGCTACTATGCCAAAAAATAAAGGATGGGGCAGCCACAACTCTGCAGCACCTTTGGTATTCAGGATGCTATCTAAACTTTACTTGCTGTCTTTGGGTAACAGATTCGGGCAGTATTTCCTGTGGCAGAGAATTACACAGGCTGATTGCCCTCTGCGGAAAAGTGAAGAAATCCTGGAAGCAATTTTCTGTCTCAATTGTTCCCTGAGCTCACGAACAATCTTTCAGCCCTTTTTCCTATTTTGTATTTAACGCCACATGGGCTCAGTGTGCAGAATTCACCACACTGCTGCCGCTGGGCTGGGTCTTGCAAACGCTTACCCAGGTGAAGCTTTACACGTGAGCAGTCCCCTAAAGATTTCAGCTCCTGTCATCCTTGAACTTGGTCACACAGTCTTTAGGAGACAAAAAGAGTGGAACAAGACAGGTGGGAAATGCAAAGTACCTAGGAAATGACTATGTTTGGTCCTAGGTAACACAAGGCTTACCTCAAAAGCACTTCCTAGGTATTCAATATGTTTCTGACACACATTTCGATCTTGTTCTTTCCAAATGCACTATCAGATTTCACAGAATCACGGAATGGTTGAGGTTGGAAGGGACCTCTAGAGATCACCTAATCCAACCTCCCTGCTCAAGCAGGGACATGAAGTGATTCGGGAGAAAAAAAAAAAAAGAAAATAAAAACACCCACACACATTAAAAAGCACCTCTTAATGAAAGTAATAAATCACAGGTAGAACTCTTGTGAAAACCAATCCTCAAACTAAAAATCTTCAGGTGGCTTTGGGGCACTGCACTCTAACGAGCCCTCCTGCATTCGGGACCCCTGCATGGGCTGAATGCACTAACAGGAGACACAGTCTGGCTAGAAGACCTGGCCCACAAAGAGGAGGAAAGAGCTGGGTACAGAACACCAAACGGCACCAGTGATACTAAATATATGTTTTTCAGCATTTTGACAGCAAATACTTTTCACACGTGCAAAACTCCCACACTCAGAATTATTCAATCAAAACCTCAGATTCCATCCAAAAGAGTTTTGATAGAAAATGTTCAATTTGCCCTAATCAACGTGGCTGAAGAATCAGTCAAAATATTTTCTTGAATTGACACCGTCTGTGACAAAGCGAGAGAACAAGCTCTTTAGATAATCTGCCTCCAAAGGGAGGTACTGACCTTTCAGTTGTTTTATTATTATTTTTTAATAAAGGGAACATTTAAAACATTGTTCCTTTTCTGCCAATGCTCTTGGGGAGAGAGGGGAGGGAACAGAGCTCTGTGCTTGTTACAGAATCTTTTGGCCCATCTTAATACCACTTAATTTTCAAATGAGGAATTTGGTAGTAAACAACCCTTTCCTTGTACACAAAGATTTTTAATTTCATGCCCTGCTAATCATACATCTGTTAGAGTTCCTATTCCATCCGTTGCAATAACGATAATGAAAGAAAAAATCATCGTGCTAACAACGTGGTTCATCTCAACTGAAAATTGAATAATAATCAATTTTCCTCTGCGGAACAAGGAAACGCAGCAAGCAGCAGAAGGAGCTTAATGAAGCCGACAAG
>JAUBOD010000633.1:11527825-11540899 GCA_032353885.1 Nothura maculosa | reverse complement strand
CAGTGTCTAACACAACACATCTATGGACTCACCTTGAACTCAAGCAACTAGCATCAAGTGTGATGTGGCCATGTGGTGGCCAGGTAGCCCAGCCAAGATCCTAATTCTAGACAGGGCTCAGAGGCACAACTCCTAGGCAAGTAAGAGTTAAGGAGCTCCTTGTTCACTAACTACAGGCACTCTTAAGGCCATTATTTTGCCTCACTTCCACTAGGAAAGAAGGTTCATTGAGAATGCAAGCTAGTGACTTGCAGAGAGGAGTGACAGATGCTGCCTGACTGAATGTGTGAAAAAAATTCCGACAGGCAGAAATGCACCTCACATGTCTTATGGTGGCAGTGAAGCAATAAAGAATCTAATAGACTTCTACGGCTCATAGTAATCATGTTGTGCTCTCTTTTCAGAAGCCACTCCCCACTCTGGATGACATCTGTCACGGTATAGATGTTCCTGGAACAGTGAGATATTTTTAAATCTGTGTGGCACAAAACTGTGAGCGTATCAGCCAAAATACCAGCCACCAAAGCATTTAAATATAGTCGTGCACATACCATATATAGATGAGAACATAGACAGATATGTGGTATCCAGCAGCATTAGAAACACATTCTTTCTCTGATCTCCAAGCACTTGACAAGAAACTTCCCAGTCTGCAACATTAGCCACATCACTTTGCCCTGTGTCTCTCCCCACTGACTCCCGCTCATCAAGAGGGTCAAGTCCTGCTGACATCTCCATTTTTGAGCCTGACCTTCCTAACAAATCTGCCTGTCTCTTCCTGCACCTCCCAGTACTCTGCCTGCCACACTGCACTGAAACTAGTCGCGTTTCCCCACATTTTTGAGCATCTCTTTGCACCCAGGCCTTCTGAACCAGAATCCATGACCACCAAAACCTGCCTGCTTCTAACCCCTTCTCAAGATCTGTCCTCAACAAGGCAGCCTTTAAAGGCACCCCGATTCACTTAGGACGTGCTCACTCCAATATGCACACACTCCAGCTAGGGTTTCCAGTAGAACTGGGAACAGAGAGTT
Organism: Nothura maculosa; assembly: GCA_032353885.1. NCBI lineage: Eukaryota > Metazoa > Chordata > Aves > Tinamiformes > Tinamidae > Nothura > Nothura maculosa. Next base: position 11,539,865 of record JAUBOD010000633.1, on the reverse strand, counting down.
GGCCATAATAACCAAAAGAGATTTACAGCTTCAAAACCAGCAACAGCTACCTGTGGATATGCTGTAATCTCCTCCTGCAAGGCACTCTACTGGCACCAAAGTTACTGCAAGGGAAAGGAAAAAAAAAAGAGAAAAAGAAAGAGTGGCTTGACGTTTTCACAGCACATTTTCTCATAAGCACCAAATGTGCATCAACATTTCAGCATGCCACAGCCTTCAGAACCAGGTTGATGTTTAAGCCCTTGATACAGTTTTCTATCTAATAATAACCCCATCACTCCCTGCCTGGCTGCATGCCAGACCACATGCAATCTTTCTGCACCTTTTTTTTCTTTTTAAAGCTTTGTTACACACGGAAATGTTGACTTTAAGAAACTCACACTTTTCCGCGAAACCAATTGGCTAAGACTTTGCTTTTTGTTGTTGAGGAAACCATGATGAGGGGGGCTGGGGAGGGGAGACCAAGGGGAAAACTCGTGTGTTTTGCTTTCATGGGTGCTTGATTTTCTCCTCTGTCAGGAAACGGTGAGAAAGGATCTGACCCAGTTGCTGTCAGCTGCATTGGAAGTGATTGTATCAGTTCCACCTGCTTCACGTGGGTATTATTCGAGACTACAGGCACAATGGCTTGGAGACAAATAAGCACCGACTTGTGTGTTCTCAGGGGACAAACGCAACACGCTCATGCATGAGACAAGCAACCCACAGCAGCAGGACAGTGTCAAGGTTGAGGAAGAAAGGGAAGGGGAGAGGGCTGAACAACTCTGCATGTTTGTCTAGGGAAGAGGGATGCTACAAGGAAAGCTGGGCTTGTTCAAACATTTCAGAGTTTGCTGCACATTAATTCCAACACTCAGGAGCAACAAAAGAGCTGCTCTGAGAGACAGAGCAGCTTCATCTCGGGGAGGAACATCATGTCCGTGTCAAACTTTCAAAGCCTTATAAACTGCAAGGAGTTCAAAACAGCGACTTTGCATTCAGCGAAGAACAGCACTGACAAAGCAGACGCCAAGGTGCAGTGCAAGGCCATTTATACCTGCTACGGATCCAGCCCTGTGCGTCACCATCTTCAAGCATGGTCTAACCACACAGGAACAGGTCTGCAGACCGTTTCTGATAGCTAGTCTGCTTGGGAAAAGAAAAAAAAAAAGGAAAATGCACTGCAAAAAGAAAGCCTCCAACTTTACAAGTTGGCATGGCAAAAAACTGTATGTGGCGATTCTACCGAGACCACCCTAAGAACATTTAAAGGGTATTTTTTGAAAAGAATTAAAAGGAAAAAGTGCATCTTTATGTTCCAGCACGCACAGAGGGCCCCAAGTCACTGCTGTATGAATCCTTGTTCTACCAGGGCTAACTACCAGCGAGACATCAGCAATCACCACTGTGCTGATCTCAGTTCAGCGAGGCTGTGCTAACCCAGCCTCCCTGCTGTGACCATTTAGCACAATGCTCTGAAACATCCTCACCCTTTTCTCTTTTTTCTTTTTTTTTAATCCAATTAGCTCTATCCAGTGTCATGCACGCAGCAGGTTGCTGGTATAACATCCATGTCAGCAGCAAGACCCTGTGTGCAGGCCTGGCCCAGAAGCTCCTTACTGCCTCCTGCTCTCTCCACGTACCCCTTGCCAGGTGACTCCCTACCGCAACTTCACGAGCTTTCATCAGCAAAGCTGCTAAGACACAGAAACCCACATGAAGGCACCACACGTACAGGTGAAATGGAAGAAAAGCCTTTTAGCACTGGGACAGGCCTATTCTGCACTTTCTTTCACTGGGACATAGGCCAAAAAACATCCAGCATCTTCAGCATCTGATCTGACAGAGCCCAGCACTCTTAGCCAGGGCAGGTGCCCATGGCAGATGCTCCAGGAGAACTCTTCTGTAAGACCCAATTTTTAGCTATGAAATGAGTTTCTGTTTAAACAGACATTAATTACATGGGCTCAGGAATTTCTAGTTTTTACCACTTGAAAGTGCCCAAAGCCACTCTGAGGCTTTTCCCTTTTTCTTTCTGAACTTTATCCAGATCAGTGTGTGCTCTGGATCACTTGGTTTCTACTTCAGCAGCTTAGGGAGAGTGCACCAGCCATCCGGATGGCTTGGGGAGCTGTGGAACATCCTAACAGCTTTCCACACCGCAAAACCCCAGACATCCAGCCCCTTATAAGAGCTCCTCAAAGTCCAGCATGAAATGGAAGCCTTTGTTGTTGCCTTTTGTACTAAATGATAACATTATCAGCAGTGCAAGCCCATGAACTTCACCACCTCCCTCAGAAGTTAAATACTTCTCTACAAAGCCTACCTGTGAGCAGCAGGTTTGGTTTCTTGCTCAGCATTACAGGCCATACCAGGCCTTGCTTGTGGTTGGTAGAAGATGTGCTACTGCCTCAAACACTTTACAGCCTTCTGAGCAGGCACTTGAGGTCAAACCCCCGTTATTTGTCATCCCACCTGTAGGCACTCGGTGCTTGCCTTGTCAGGCATTGTGGGACAGTGGTCATCACCCTGATAGGAACTGCTGGAAACACCTGTGTCAGCTGGAACGCCAGGCACAATCACAACTACTTGCTCGCTGCTACAGTAGCACTGTCAATAGGAATGCCCTTAAGATAAGAAGAATAAAGGGATTCAAGAAACACGGATTGATTTTTGGCTTTGCCATGTATGTACACAGAGTTGTATGTATGTGTATATAGAGATCTGGGCAAGTCCTTCAGGCCCTTATGCTTCCTGGCCAATCCACAGCAAGCAACACCACTGCCCTAAAGACAAACTTACTTGGAAACATGAGGACTTGGTAGACACCTGCAGACAAGAGAAAATCCCACATTACTTCCCACCCCATCAATGGAGATGGCAAGAAACTTCACAGCCCCATCACCGAAACCACTCTCTCTGAAGAGGACTGTCTCCATCACACTGGAGCCCAACTTACACAGAGAGCAAGGCTTAAACCAGAACTCAGATACCCTTTTGCTAGGCTGGACCCCCTGCCAAACAACAGACACCAAGAGAAAACACCAAGGCCTAGCAGCTTCTGCAGCACCTCACAGGAGTGGGGTGGGAAAAGGCAGTCATTTTCAGCAAGGAAAATGTAATGGAACATTTTGTATCGATCTATTGTGGAATGACTCATTTTTAGAATGACTCGCCTCCTCTTCCCCTCATTTCCCCACCCCCAAATTATGGACTGCAAGAAATGTGCCGAGATAATGGGCAATTTCAGATGTTCTCAGCTCCATTTTTTCTCCTGCTGGAGCAGCGTGCCATGACAGTAGATGGACTGAGCTCCAAAGGAGATGCCAGTCATGTTTCACTGCCCTTTACAGGCTATAAAAGTTGTCACTAACTAGCAAGAAACTAGGAAGAAATTAGAAGACACAGGATGGGGAGGAAAAGAGGAACCTGAAGGAAGATTTGGAAAGTGTCATCAGCAGAAAGAGACCCACAGGCCAGACTGAGGATAGGATATAAGGCTTGTACACATACACAAACAAAAAAGGCAGAAGAGGGAATCCAGCAGGGAGGAGAGGGTGAAGGAAGCCCTGCTGCTCCAGAAACTCAAGGGAATTTCTGGTCCAAAGGTACCTTCCAAACTGATATATAACAAAAAACACAAGTGAGTATTTCGAAAAGAGGAGAGAAGAAATCATGGAAAGAAAAATACATGGGATGACAGTAAATTCTTCCTCAACTTTAAGTCCTTGGGGCTGGAACAAAACCTCTAAGGAAGCTGTGAAATCCTATGGCCTTTTTAGGGAACTAAAAGCAGTCCATGCAGAAACCAGATGACCAGGGAGTTCTTCCCAGCTCACTTCTGTGGAATTCAATGCACACAGACCAAGTTGCAGAGATTACAGTGCAACAAAAAACACCCATCCCACCCATATCCCCTCAAGTGTCCCTGGACGGAGCCTTGTGTCACTCCATGAGCTGCTCTTCCCATAAATATGTTGTCATCTCTGTTTCTCCAGGACAATGCTCTTAATAAGAAAAGGTCCTAGGCCTAGTCTTGCTACCTAAAAGCAGAGTCTAATTTGTTGCCTGTCTGTAGGACTAGCTTGTGTGGCATCAAGTAGGAGGTGGTAATTTACTTATGCACTTTCCTATTTGGGTTTTCACATGGTGCCCATACAGGAATACATATGCACAGCACAATCACACAGCCCCTCACCAGATGCACGAGCAGGTGAAACCCAGGTAAGATCTTCCAGCACTGGAATTCATCCAGAACCAACACTCAGAGAAGCTGGTATGTTGTATGCAGGCAAATGACTAATCCCAGTAGCTGAGTTACAGCACAGCTTTTAACACACAATCGAGACACGTTAAGGTCATCTCAGCTCTCATCTACAGCATCCTACAGCATGACCTCCCACTGCTGCCTCGCTGCTTTTTTCCACCTACTTCTTTTTCACTTTCTACCCTCCCCTTCAGACTTCTCTTCTTTCCTTTCAGATCTTCTCAGCTCCTTCCATTCCTGTTTATCCACCTTCATCTATGCAATCCTCTCATCCTAGAACACCTCTCTTTCCACCACCCATACCTCCACCTCAGAAGTACATTTCTTCTAGGAATCCCCTTGATCTCTCTCTCTCTCCAGCAAACACCCATGTCCTCCCCTAGCTGGCCATCAAGTGTGTATTTTGTCTGGCTTGGATTGCAGACTCTTTAGGACAAGGACTGTCTTCTTCCCTACCTGTAAAGGGCAATATACATTTACAGGGCCAGGTCAATGATAAATAAGCAACCTCAGCATTCCAAGGTAGCTCAGCATGGGCTCCCTCCACAGAGCTCACTTGGTATTTGCCTTCTATCTGCAGCATACTAATCTACACACAAGACATTTTCTTCCTTATCTCTTATCTCCCAGCTGCAAGGCTGTTACTTAAATTTATCAGCATACTTCATAAATAGTTGAGAAAGGGAGGTGAGCAAACAAAGGGCCTTTACCAGCATCGCTAACCCCAAACCTCAAACCATGAGACATACAGAAGCTTGCAGAAGCACCAGGTGCTTTAGCAATAGGAGAGCATGGTCATAAATAACTTTCTAGAATTATTTCATCCTCCTCCTCATGCCTCATTTCTATTCAATAGGATTGTGGACTGGCAGACACACACAGCTGTTTTTGAGGAGAGCATCTTTCAAAACTCTGCTGACTTCCACCATCCAGGTGCTTCTTTGCCTTTGGAGGGAAGCTGAACAGGAGATAAGGAGGATGTTGGGTATAAACTAGCATGGAAGTTTACCAAAAAAATTAGCCACAGTGCACAGGCCAAAGAGAGGCAACCAAAAGGCAGTTCTTGCTCATCAGTTCCCAGGGTTCACTTTATCAGCAGGTTCCTTATCTGAGGAGAATCAGAGCTCCCTGGGGTTTCCTAACTCTCAGAGTTCCTGCTCTCCAGTCCCCTGCACTCCTCCACTTCCATCTCCTGCCTCACTTGACAAACCAGCCCCTCGCCTTCACACACTCCATCAACGCAGTCACTTAAACACGCCAATTGCCAATGCCCTTTGTGAAAAATATCTCCCAGCGCGCGCTCCGAGCTTGCTCAAAAGCCGTGTCCTTCTGTCTCTATAGTTTTAACAGGCTGTATGAAATTATCTGATATGGCCTTCTTGCACACATACCTCTGCACTGCAATTAGCTAATAACTAACGGAGCACTCTAGGTAGCCCGTATGTCAAGAAGTATAAATTACCACACTATTATACTAGGAGAACTCTCATCCAAACCCTTAGGAAGGGTTGACATTTTTGCTGTTTGGTTTCATTGGAATTCAGCAGCTATCTCTAGATTACACAGCAAAGGGGCACATATTTAAGCACACAGTTTTCATGTACATTAAAGCCAGCCTGCACATTACTATAGTTAAAAGGAGATGGTCAGTGTAGATAAGTCAGCAACAAGATGAAACTGAAATTACAAACAAAACCCCTGTCAGCTCCAGAGGACAAAGCAATTACCTAGAAAACAAAAGGAGATCATGTAAAACCCATGAAACCAACAAGCACATCCCCCCTTCGCTTTGAAGGTGCTGCTCTGTGCAGCAGCTCTCAGCAGTGATGGAGGAGCTGCTGCTCAGCGGGCCCCTGCAGACCTGCCCCGGTTCAGGCTGCTCAGGGCCCTGCATAGAAATGGGCAGCGGTGGCTGCGCTTCCCCCAAGCTCCTGCTGGCCAACCCTACCGGTAGGTAAAACTAAAAAGGCCATTTGGGGAAAATATGGCCTTTATGTAGCTTTTTTTAAGTGTACGCAGCTGCCTCGCTTCTCTAGAAATAGAATTTAACAGCCATGTTTGCAGAGACAGATTTCAAAGGTTCCATCTTCTAAGAAAGCAACCTACACATCCAGAAACAGAAGGCCAGATTTGTTTTTATACTGGAACCCCCTGCCATATGCTCAAGTGTGCCCACGGATTTGCAGAAACCCTGCTCTGAAAACGCGATGTTCATTCAGCAACAGGCAACGAGCAACTTCCACTGCCTTCCCATACACCAGCTCCCAGGGAACCGGCGGCAGCCTGGGGTAGGAATGAGGAGGGAAGCATTCAGATGGGAAAAACAACAGGGAGAACTGAAGTATAAATACCCTGGAGCTAGAGCTGATCAGCACCTCTCTGTTGTTGCTTTTATGAAGAAGTGACTCAGGATGAGATCCCAGAACGTTGTTCTGATTTGCTCTAGGTGATACAGGCGGCAACTGGGCTGCATTCCCAGGTCCACTGGATGCCTGCGAGCAAGACGCTCCTTGGGCCTCTTCGGATTGGAAACGCGGCTGCGTGTCAGGAATCCAGATCAGGAGGCGCCTCCTGAGAACACGCTGCAACTCCCCCTGCAACGCTGGATGAGTCACTTAGGCCAGGGAGCTTCCTCCATGTCTATGGGTGCAGCAGGGATAATGTTATATTCCCACCTTTGGTGAACAACAAGCCCTACAAACTTCTTTATCTAAGGAGTGCTGAATTCCCATGGATTTCACACTGGAAAAGCTCAGCCTAGAGTAGCAAATGGTGCTGAACAAAACAGGGCCTTGCAAAATTTCACAGAATCACCCATTACTGGCAAGAGTTGGACCACTTGCCTATGGGATATCCCTTGGTGTGAGGGTTTTTTTTTCTTAAAGTGAATGAAGGGATACCAAAGAAAATGACCTGCTGTGAAATGATTGAAATTCCCATGTAAACAACCCATTAACAATACTCAAATGCAATTTAAATTACTATCTGCTAAAATGCTCCTCAGTTTCATGATAACTTTCCAAGGAAAATTACATGCTATGTACTATTTAATTGATTGTTTTCTACTTAACATCCATTTATTCCCTTCTCCTGTCTTTTCCTTAATTTCAAGAGATAATAATGACTTTCCATGGAGAAAAGGGGAATGGCTTAAAAAGTTGAAGAGAAATCGTTGTGCTGTTTTCATGGTAGGGGTACGAGATAGTACTCCTATCACAAGAAATCCTTTCCTTCTGACCACAGGAAGCAAGTCTTTTTAAAAAGGATGTTTCTTTCACAGTTATCCCACATTTCCAGCAATGAACAACTGGGAAGCCTTGCGCTCAGCTCCCTGTTAGAAGCAAGACACTGAGAAAGAATCAAGAGCAACGTTGACTCCTCCCAGGCTTCCTAGTCCTTGAGCTGCTGTGCTCACTAGAGGCAAACGAGTTCTTCCCACTTGAGAGAGCTCATCCCAAGTGCAAATATTTAGATCGCAGAGGCAAATTTCCCCCGAAGTTGACTGAAGAGAGCAAGAATTAGGCCGAGACTAAGGTCTCCTGCTGCTTGCAACAGCTGCTACAAAAGAATGTGCATCGTAAAGCTAATCACAGCAGACATTTCCTAAAAGGCCACGCTCTGCCCAGGCACTAAGAAAGAGCAGCAGTAGAGTCAGGTAAAGCTCTGCCTGGAGACTCCTGAAGTAACAATATATGCTGAGATGGTGTCATACACTAGAAACATATATCCACTTAAAGGTGAACCAAGTCCTGGTTTCATAAAGTAACTCATGCAGTACTACTCCACACTCAAAAAGGTGTAATTCAGAGTAAGAAACACATGCCTAATAGTCCTTTCCATCCTAAAATGGCACAATATCTGCATGCAGACGTATGCAGCAGCTGCACATGCAACACGGGATCAGAAGATCTGTATCCTCCCAGCTCTGCCACGTGGCCCTAACAGCCCACGGAGCCCAGACGGCGCCTCCGTTCCAACACCAGCGCATCAAGGATAACTCGGCTTTTCTCAGCCTGCAGACACGATTTAGTGTTTAGGGGCTCCCAAACCTTTGCCTTAAGGGAAACACCAAGTCTGAGATACAGAGGATCATCCAGGCCTGTAACGCGGCCTCTCCTTGCACTCTGAAACGTGTTATCCGGGCGCCCCGAGCGGCTCCTCTGCCGCGTGTCCTGCCCCTCGGCACACGCTGAACCCCCTCGTGCCACCTGAGCTACGTGGCGATGGGGCCAGGGCTTCAGCAGGGGCTCCGTGAGCGGGGCTCCTGCCTGGGCACGAAGGACGGGCTGCGAACACAGCCCTCGCACAGCCCCAGAGCTGCCCGGGCTGCAGCACTGCAGGAGGAAAATCTTTAGTCCGAGTTTACGCTTCAGCCCTTAATGGCTCCACGCCTGGAGCAGGAGAAGATCCTTTCCTTGGCATCAGCCGTGGGTTCTGGTTAGCATCAGCCACGGCAGCGTGAGTCAGGCTCCTGGAGAAGCAGCAGGGCACCGCGGTGTCGGCGCCGCGTCCCCTCAGGCGGCTCCAACGGGTTCTCCACGCGCTGCCCACCAGCTGGGATGGGGCCGGCAGCTCACAAGGCGGGAGTTGAGCTCAGCCCTGGTGCTCCGCTTGGCTTTCAGCTGCCCTCACTTCAGTCACATTCTTAGGGCGACGAAACAGAGCAAGAGATGGGAGGGAATGGTCCCTGGGTGCTCGTGTGGATGTAATGGCAGGCGGCCCCAGCCTCCTCATGGAAACACTTGTGTTTAGACGAGTCCTTGGCCTCGTTTGTTCCATCTCCCCACATGCAGTGCAGGAAAGGGAGGACCCACAGGAGCATCATCACTTCTGAACACAGAACGGCCAGGTTATCCCCAGGCCTCCCAGCTCTGCTGGAAGCTGCCGCGGGCTGGGACAGGCCCTCGGGCCGCTCGTGTTCAACCTGCAGCAACGTTGGCCGCAGCTCGGGCAGCCCCACGGGGCCAAAGGGCCACACGTGGGCATGGGCAAAGCCCCATTTCCCACCGCTCCGAACCCTCACGGTGACACCAAGCTCTGGGGTCACAGCTGGGGTCTCACTGAGGCCTCCAGGCGCTGTAGCGGCCTGTGGCAACTGCATGGATTAAAATGAAGGAAATTCTGCAAGTCCCAAACAGGTCCTGCCTGCGGGATCGTGCTCCAGCAGCCCCTTCACTGCCGGCTCTCTCACTGGGGCTCAGTCCTTCCCAGCTCATGCCCCATCCTTGCACAACCCAGGTGCCTTTCCTGACCAGAGGCGCCATTTCTTGCCCCAAAATCTGACACAAATCCCGCTCTCTAAGGAAACCCGAAGTAAACGAATACCAACCTCACATGAAAGGGCCACGGAAAACCCAAGCCCTAACTCTTTAACAGAACTCTAAACTTAAAAGTAGGCAATGTGTGACAGCAGCAGGTCCAAATCAGCCTAAAAACACCCACTCGCAGGGAGGGCGCGCATGGCTCAGCACAGCACGAGCGCTCCTCATCCAGCCCCTTCCCAACGGGAATGATGAGCGCTCTGCTTCCCATCGGAGCCGGGGCTCACGCTAGGAGAGTTCGCTGTGCGTTACATGCTCCAAATGACGGGAGGAACGTGGGATGTGGGATCTCCTCGCTGGTTCCTGGGTACGGTTTTAGCTGCCATGAATAGAACAGGAAGCACAATGGTCCCCCCCGCCCCCTATCCTGACTTGCTGGATGAACTGCAGCTTCCTTTCAGGAAAAAGGAAGGAGGGGAAAGGAGCATCACACAGCTGCAGTATCAGGCAGATTAGAAACCTCAAACTAAGGAAAAATAAAGAATAATAGGAAACAAACATGCACTGAACCTCCATCCAGTTAAAGCAGCTAAGTTTCTTCAGTTCCCTCACAAAACAGAGTTAAACATTAACATTTGGGATTCATAGTATACCAGCTTTTTAACACACAAGTCTTCCTTTCAAGACACAAGTCACATTTCAGCTGTATTTTACTTGCTGACAGTATATACCTACATATTCAGTTAATTCATTAACACGGTGCTGAACTTACCAGTGAAACTAGAGTGACAACATGACTGAATGGAAGCTGGCTGAAGTTACCCTTACACCTAGGCCTGAAGATACAACACAGGGCAAAACGTTCTGCGCTTGAGACTAAACCACCAAGTTCTCTTTCCTCGCTACAGAAGTTTTCATTGGGTCCCTTTCATTGACTGCTGAGCAGAGATCCCCACGCCTGCCCCTACCAGCAGCCACGCACACGCTTTGATGCAATCCATCTGACTAAACACCACACACACCAAAATCCCAAGGCACTTGCTAAAGCAGCAGCGATGCACTTACCAGCATCCAGGCGAGCTCTTTCACTGATAGCTTCTCTCCCGGATAGATCAAACTTGGAACAAGGTCCAGGAGCACGAGAGGACTGAAAACTGACCACAACAAGCGTCCAAAACAAGATGGGGAGAGAGAGAGAAGGAAAAAAAAAAAGAAAGAGAAAAAAAAAAACCTTACTACAGGAATTCAAATCCTGCTTCCACCAGACCCTGAGTCACCTCCCCTCCCTTGCAATAGATCAGAGCAATGGGTAAACATTTCCAAATATGGAGATCAAAACTCCAAAGGATGTCAAAAAAAATCACCCTTCTCTCCCTGGCTCTGGCACTGGGCTGCCTTGCCCCCCTCCGGACGCAGTCGCAGGCGCCGCGCGCGCTGTCGGCGCCGGCCTGGGCGCGGGGCAGCCGCTGCGGGGCCCTGCGCTCCTGCAGCCCCTGGCCTGACCCGAGACACACGGAGCGTGTGGCCATCCCGTCCCGTGACGTGTGGAGCACGGAGTGATCCTGTCCCCTCGTGGGACATGCGGCACGGGAGCCCTGGCCGGGCTGCTGCAGCCCTCGCCTCACTCACCCGCAGAAAGCCGCCCAGAATTGCTTCTCAGAGCGTTGTTGAAGGCAATGGGCAGCTTGAGGCTCTGTTTATAGTGATGCTAGCTCAGCAGCAGAAGAGGCAGGGCTCAGTGATCAGCCCCATTGATAAAGGGATCCAGCCCATCTGCCCTACAGGGCAGGTCAGCACGAGCCAGGCTGCATGTGCCCGTGGGGTCCTACTTGCCACATCCAACTCCCGCTGGCCCCCGGGGCAGAGAAGAGCTGCCCTGGCCTGGCTCATGTGGGGCTTTGCAGCAAGAGAGGAAAAAAAGGAAAAAAAAAGTATATCTGATTCTGCTTCACATGAGGAAAACACAGATCTGAGCAAAGGAATGTGCTCTTTGGACAAGCTGACATCTCCCAGCAGCCCCAGACAAGCAGCATCCCTCGATGCTCGCCCTGCCAGGACCATTTGCCAGCCTGAAAGCAGGAGGTTTTGCTGCCTCTGCCTGCACGAGCCACATGGTTGCACTTTATAGAGGTCAGTTCCCTTCAGCCACAGGGTCTCCCATGGCACGGGCAGCCTGCAAGGCTGCCCGTGCCATGGGAGACCCTGTGCCTGAAGGGAATCCAGAGCACGGAGACTCTGCTGGCTCCACATTGGGAGCAGGGTGAAACCCTCCTGCCCCGAAGGGGAAGGGTCCTGCTCGGAGCTGCAGCATGAGCTGTCCGGAGCACGCAGCGCTCGAGGAATGTGCAAGTGGGGACGTTTCCAACGGGAACAGAGCTGATACGACCAGAGCGCTCCCCACCACCACCACCCACAAGATGCTATTGAATTTATATGGAAGGAATTCCAAGGCTGACGCTGCCCATGTATGGCCAAAATAAACTGTAAAAAAGCGACACTGCGATACGTTTGGCTTTGACTGATACTGAATCAG
>JAUBOD010000633.1:11425539-11437667 GCA_032353885.1 Nothura maculosa | reverse complement strand
TATGCAGAGCATGAGCTGCACGTGCTGGCCTTGCCTTACGGGCCTCCTCACCAATACTCTGCTGCAGGGCCATATTGGCTGCATTGCCATGGGATAGATCAGGCTCAGTGGGGTCAGCATGGAGTGGGTCTAGGCCCAACACTAGTCAGGGATTACGGCTAGGTCCAACACTAGTCAGAAGCCCCTAAGTTCTTCCCAGTGAAGGATGGGAAAATCCTCACAACTTTGGACAGAGCAAAGGAACTGCTGTTGGTTCATGGCAGGGCATGGATTTCCGCAAGACTTTCTGCCCACTCCCTAGACACCCCATATCCAGGATGAGGGTACCCGGCGAGGCAGGAAGTCCCGCTCCGCAGAGGAATTTTCCTCCAACGCGGTCAGGCAGGATTTGGGCCTTTCATCCCACCTGTGCTGGTGCCAAGGCCAGAGCACAGCACAGCGCTAGGCTGCTTTCTGGGACAGATTGTTCAGCCAGTCCCTAGTGCTTAATGCATGATCTCACCCAATGGCCTAGTTTTTCCAGTGATAGTGCTTTTCAGGAGCATTTGCAAAGCCTTTCAGAGCAACTAAGGGGTGTCAAGACGTGAATCTGTCCCCACTGTGGCAAAGCCAAGGGCCACAGAAACATTTTGCACACAAGCAAGTGGCAATAGCTAATGTGACTCGCCTGGCAGCTCCCATAGAACAACACCAAGAGGGGAGCACTTGAGCTCATTAGGCAAAAGCTGACTTGCTAAGGTTGGGCAAACCCCAGCCTCCTTCCTTGTGCTGTGGGGAGGCCCAAGGCGGCAGTGCCAGAGACCCGTGGGCTGGGGCAAGGGGAGCAGAGAGGAGCCCAGGCCGGAGCCTGGAATCTCTCCGCGGCTGCCCCTGCGGAGGCACAAGGGGCATGTGGCCTTTCCGCTGGCATGCAGGCAGCTGAGCATATCTGATATCTGGCACACAAGTGTTTGGCCTGCTCCGTACCAGCCAGCAAGCAGATAAAGATGCAGAGGGGGCTGCTCGCAGCTTGCCCACAAAAGGGAAGAAGGAGAGAGAGAGAGACAGAGACAGGCAGTGAAAAAACCCAGAACAGAAGCGGGAGTGAGAGTTGTCAGTGCCCGCAAGCACTTGTTAGAATAATAGCAATAATCACTGTCATCCGCAAGAGGCTCTTGCGCCAGGTTCGGCCTCTCCCCCTCCCCTCCCTCGCCTTGCTGTCTGAGTCACTGGATCTGAGTCACACTCCTGTTCTATTCCTGTACCCTTCCCTTCAGCTGGGGATGTAGATTTGTTTTGGCTGGAACGATCTGGGCACAGGAGGGACCATCTGCTGCTAGTTCTTGCTTGCTTTGCTCTTGTTTCATTCCCCGAGAAGGGAAGTGAGTGCTGCCATTGCAATAATTCACAGGCAGCGTGCTGGGAACAGCCACCCCTTACTGCACAGCCAAGGACCCTGATTTGTCATCTGAAGGCTTATTAGCCATGGCTGACCCTGAGCAGTTGTCTGCGAGTGCTTAACCAAGCAACTCTGACAAAATCCCTTCCCCACAGATCAGTTCTTCCTGAGGGGAATGTTTTTCCTTTGGTCAAACACCGAACGCTTTTATGGGTGGCAGCAGTTCAGCAATTGGATCCAGGGTGTTTAACATAAACATGCACATTGCTGTGATGAAGGAGAGGTACATAAAGCCATCTGAGAGCACGCAGTGACCTGCTGTTAGCACAAATGGAGGAGTCTGTGATGGCAGGAGAGCACCTGCCTGGGCCTCCCTTCAGCAGCAGCAGCCACAGTCAGGGTGAGCACCGTGTCCTTAGCTGCAATACCAGCACATGAACTAGGGTCCAACCCACACCACGGGTGTCTGGGCCAAGTTCTGCATCTCCAGCTGGAATAGGAAGATGGTGCATGAGAGGAATCCAGCGAAGAGCTGAACAAAGATGGATTGGAGGGTGCATGAAGGGCAAGTGTCTGGGCAGAGAGCAAAGTCAGACTGGCTGTATTGGGATGCGGGGTGTTCAGGAGTGACCAGATGCGTTGGAGGCCCTGGGTCCAGTCACCTCACCAGGGGAAACCTTTGTGGGATGCAGCACTCCGAGACGAGGCCCAGCGCTCTGCAGGAGACAGGCTGCTCCTGCTCGTCCTGCCAGGACTTCGCAGACATGGAGTCCCCACAGTGGAGTTGCCCTTGGGAAGCTCAACCCCACACTAGGCCACTCCATCCAGGACCGGGCAGATTCTATCCAGAGCGGGCAGTTTGTGGATGAGACAACAGAAGTGGTTGTTTTGTGCCTAAAATAGAGCAAAAATGCCCATTCAATAAGGAAGTCTGAACACCAGCTCCTCTGGAAACCAAGGAAGCAAAATCATCTTCCTGCTTTCCATTTACAGGCAAGTGAAACTTGAAAACCACTAAAGCCCGGGCGCATTCTGCAGGCGAGTGGTTCTGCAAGCCTCGAGGCCATATTCACCTCCAGCAGCACGTCTCTCCATCTCCTTCCTCTCTCCCCTCTTGAATAATTTAGACTGGGTTTTCCAGAACCCTTGGATTTAAAAACACTCCAAGTGGCTCATCCCAGGAGAGGAGCGCTCCACAGCCTGTGGATCAGGGAGACAGACAGACGGATGATAACCACCACACTAATGTCAGCCCCCCCGAGGATCAGGATTGTCAGGCAAATTGATTCTCTGACGCGTGAGCTTCACTTTAATTTCAGAGCAGTGGCAGCTCTTGGTGAGATAACGATGCTCTGAAAGGAGCCTGGTGCTCAGGGCATGGCCATGGTCTGCTCGGAGGGGTTGGACAACAACAGATCCAAAACCACCATCCCAACAGGTATGTGGCACATGAGGCACTGATAACCACTAGCATATTTCATGCAGAAGGAAATCAAATTATCCAAAGTAGCTGACTAAAATGGACTGGGCCATCTTCTCTACGGGTGGAGCGCGGCCGCGTCACTCTTAATGGAGTACAGTGCTGTGCATTACACTCCCCACAAATGATGGCCAGACACTCGCATGACACTTCCACCCAGGCTAATTCTAATTTGCTCTGGGTTTGAGTCATCTGCCTAGCCAAGGACAAGGTTCTTCGTCTCCGAGTGGCTGAAACGGGGGCCGCTTTGCTCAGGCTTGCCTTGCAGGTGTGCCCCAGCCAGCACTCTTGGCTCTCCAGGCTGCTAACACACCACCCAAGGCTGGTCCCTGCATCAAGGACCTTGCAGCGCATGCAAATGCTGCCCCAGGTGCTTCCTGACCTCCCCAGAGGTTGGCACAGGTTACAGTAGCCGGGCTTGGCCTTGCAGGGGCATAAACAAGCCAGGCTGACCACCCAACCCTTTCTGGGGTGCAGGTTTATCAGCATCCTTATGCAATCCCACATTATGCAAAATCATCCAATCTCCGGACCTGTCCACAGCACCCCTGCCTGCTGCTCCCATCCCAGCTTCCAGCAACTCCTGTCCCAGGAGGAAACACCCCGACCTCACTGGGACTCAGGGAGCGTGAGGGCCGAGCTGCCTCCTGAGCTCAGCCAGCTCTCATAGCAAGGATTAAAATGAGATTTTCTTTTCCTATTCTCCATAGCCTTTTCTGAGGGATCCTCCTAATAAGGATGACCCCGGGCACAGCTCCAGCCCCTTTGCTCTGGCCAAATCCATCCAAGATAGCAGCTTGTTGTGGATTTCCTCGCTCCAGGAGGCAGAGGAAGGGGAGTCTTGGTCTGTGCGGATTAAAAGAGGATATTAATTTCATTTGTTAATTGCATCTGTTCTGTTCGCATCTCCACATTAATGATTTCTTTGTGCGGGAGAGGCTTTCTGCTATGCATTATTCAGCTCCCAAAGACACAAGAAAAACGAAAACACCAGACAGGGATCTCCAGTGGTATGTGGTATTGCTTTCCCCTCCTGATCCCTTACTCCCTTTTTTCTTTTTTTAAATCCTCTCTCTTCTGTCTATCATGTTATCCTTTCCACACCTCGGAAACATGAGGTTGAATATAATCAGCCGAAGGCAAAGCACGAACAGAGGCAGCTGATCCTTGCTGTTGTGCACTTCTGATCCCAAATACCCTAAGGATGATGTTCTCTGCATTGCTCCTTTTCCCAAGCATGCTGCGGGACACTCTGGAATTGCACTACATGCCAGTGTCTCAGCTTTACAGCTCAGGCAAGTTTAACCTTAGATTCTTTGAATAATGCTCACACATCTTGCTAAACCCCACGCATTCAATGAAGCCTTGACATGCTGTCCTGTGCAGCTGTACTAAAAACCCCTGCCACTTCAACCATAATAACCCAGGCATACATTATAACCCTAACCACATGTCATACCCCAGCGCTATCCCTTAACTGTAAACCTCCCATCTGCAGAGCTGCCAGGGCTGCAGAGCTGTGTTTTTTCTGACTGAGATCGTGCAGACAGCAAGTGCACAAAACCAGCTTAAAACAAGGACTGCAGACCCGGAGCGGGGCAGACACTTAGCACCAGCCCGGCCACAGTGCATCTGCTTCCGAATTTTCCAGAGAAGACACATGTGTTGACTGGAGAATGATTATTGTTACTGCTGTCCTGAACTGATCAAGTGTAAAGTACACAGGCTGCTTTCCTCTTTACTGAGCTCTCAAGCCCTCGCTGGAGAGAGCTCGTCCTGGCAAGCTGCAGAGCACTGTGCTGAGCCTTCCCATAGAGGATCCCGTTGTTCCTGTTCCCCTAGCTCATGGAAGCGAGGGGATCCTGTGAGAAAACGTCACATCGGTTGCCTTGTGAAAAGCAGCCCTGTCTCAACAAGGTTGAATTCACCAGAAAGTCCAGAGGCATTAGACCTTTGCAAAACATATCTGATTCATGCAGTTTGCACAAGCGTGTTTGGAACATGCAACATCAGCCAGATCCCTAGGAGCAAACTGCAAGATCCCTGGCCCAGACAAAACTTTTATCACCGCTGTTGTTTTTTTCCCCAGAATGACACACTAATAATGCTCCTGGACACACAGGGGTCCTGTGAACCCTGCCAAAAGCAGCGAGCAGAACGAGCTTGAGATCTGGCGGCCGGCCTCTCTCCCCATGGCATGGAAGGCTGCTCTGTCCTGCCGTGTCTAACCCCTCATCCACAGCAAACAATGGTTTATCCTCATGCTTTGCCATCTGAGGCATATTAAAAAGAAATTGATAACAATATTCCTCTTGACTTGTACAGGATGCTCGGGGTTTCATGCCGTAGCACTTGAGATTTCATCCTTTGAAAGGGCAACACACAAAGTGACTGGAATTGATTAAAATCTGATTAAAATGCAATATTTTATGATAACCTGGATGAAGATGAGCAAATTATTTGAAATCTTGGACACTATGAATCCTGTTCCCAGTTCCAAAACAGGAAACGAGAAGGAAATTCCTCCAAGGCAGTGGTGATGAAGAGTGACAGAAAACTGCTGCAATTCACCCCAAAAACAAGCCTGATGCTTTGGGATCAGTGAAATCAGACCCTTTGTTTCTGCATAATGCCAGCTCCTAAACTCTAATCTTTCTAGAGATATGTTTTCACCAAATATGATGCACAGTGATTAAAATAATGAGCTGGAACAAGCCAAAGTAATAATTGCTCTTTTGCTCCCCTCCCCCAGAGTCAATCTGAATGCATCGTTAACTAGCTTGATGAACCAATCAAGAGTTGGCTAAATGCAGAGAAGAAGCAAGTAAACCCTGGGAGACAGCCCTGCAAGAAAAAAGCGTGATCTGGACACTGAGCTTGGAAGGCAGGATGTATAATGAGAGCTGACTATATCTCAGAATCCATGTTAGCTTGAATGAACTTATGTAATAAACATTTATCACAGAACATATGTCATTGAGCACCTGCCAGACTTCAGGAGCGGAGCCAACGCAGCTTGAATCGTATATGTATTTAAAAAAAAATAAAAAGGGAACTTGGCGGCAGGAGGCTGGCAGACGCTTTTACTAGAAAAATCAGAGGGGATTTTGAGAAGAGCAGAAATTTCCTGAAACCTCTTTCTCCCTGTGTGGGAATTTAGCACTTGGAAAAAGTGAGAGGCTGATTAGGCTGCACGTGGCCAGAGAGAGCACGGCTGGGCTCCCCGCATCAGCCCTGGCCTGGGGCTTCCCACACAGGGCTGGGCTTGGGGTTTGATGGGGAGCAGGGCTAGAAAGTGCAGGGAAATTGCTGGAAAATAGCAGGAAAAGGTCTGAGCAGGGCAGAAGGTGGGTCTATGGTCACAAGGAGGTGATGGCTTAGCTGGGCACTGGCAGGAGGTAAAGCTACTGGAATCAAATGGGGAGATTTGGATAGAAATCGAGTGAAAAGAGGCAGTCCAGGGATGAGGGGAGGCTGCAAGCGGGAAGGAGGACCAAAGCAGCAGTTCTAAGTACAAGTCCTGGCACCAGAGACTGAACTGGCTTTAAGAGAGGTCCAGGCAGAGCAGGCTAATGCATCTGCTAGGAACAGGGCACCAGGCATCTGGTCCAGACCTTGAATTTCCAGTCTGTTTTATCACACTTGCAAACTGGTGGCCAAACCCAGCCCTGGGGAGCTTATTCTGAAGGAATCAGAGTAAGATTTGCCTTAGCAGCAGGTATTCTCATTTTTTTCCCTTTTTTTCACCGCTATAGGCTCTTTGTGGCACAGAGTTTCAACCATGACAGTTTCAGTAGAGCTCTTATAGGGTGTATTACAGGCCATGGAAGAAAGCTACTCTAGGAGCTGCTGAGAGCATCACCAGAAAACTCATGTTCTTCATAAAGAACTTGTTCTTCATAAAGTCCAAGCTAGGGCTGGAAAGGGGGAAGGAGGGAGATGCTGCTCAGACTGTCCAAACTACACCTGAGTAACACACCACATAACACAACATGATACAACAGCATGACCACCACTATCATTTTGCTGGAGCACCAAGGCCTGTTTGTGGGCTTTTATCCTTGCTTTTCCCTGCAGCTGTAAATGCTCATTCCCAGCAGATCCCTTAGGCTACCGACCCTAGGAGAAATAAATCAGCTAAGCTGGGTGTGGGCTGTAGCCAAGGGCTAGCAGCCTTCATCCTTCTCCCTGGAGCATCCTGCAAGGGATGCAGCCCAGTTGCGTTCATTTCAATCATACACTGTCTTAAATCAGCTGGAGGTCAAGCCCATTAATGGGAAGATTGGAATGAAGGAAGATAAAGGAGAGCACTGGGAAAAGCCAGGAAGGTTCATGTGCTTCTCTGCTGTGTTCATATTCCTCCTCAGGAGCTGCTGGCTATTACGGGAAGCCTAAGGCTGAGCAGACTGACTCAGGTACTCAGTGCACAGATGCCACTTGTTCATCTCCCCAAATGGCTGATCCCAGCTGCTCCACAGGAAGGTATAAGCCTATCTGAAGAGAAAACCTTCACGAAACACCTGATGGTACAATATTAATAATAAATGATTCATTGTTATAGCAATTCTCTTTGCTGTGCTGAATCCATGGACTTTCATTAGCGTTCACCCAAGCTGGCTTTGCCACAGGTGCACAGCACTCACCAATGCCGCAGCTTGCGTTCCAGCCTTCAGCTGATGATGGGTTTATGACCTGCAGTCAAATCATCTGGCATTTTTTTCCATGTCTCTGTGAAAATATGAACTGTTCCCATCCATGTGACAGGTTCTTCCTGAATCTCACTACGGGAATTGCTTCAATGAAGCCCTGTCGTAAAATAGAGTTCTGCATGCTGAAATAGTTGTGTATTTCCTTCAGCGGTGTTAGACAGAGGCTAAGATTATAGCAGATCTGGCCTCAATATCTGCTTAATTATTTTTTTAATTTAGAATTGTGGAGGTAAATTATATTTTGGGCAAACTAAAAATGATGGTGCAGAGAGGTATTTTAATCTATTTTCTGAAAAGACAAACCCTTCACCCTCTCCTTTTCAGCTGCCAAACATCTTTTCTCCCCATTTGCTCCCATTTTTGGATGAAGAATGTCAGTTTTCAATAGCCAGAATATAAACAAAAGCTACACTTCCCAGGTGGCCGCTGGGTTTCCTCGGTGGAAAGCTGACGTCCTCCTGGAACAGCCCGTCTCAGCAGATCACAGCTTGTTTCTGCAACTGGGTGAGTGAAGTGCAAACCTTTGCTCTCTGCAGCGCTGCACCTTTTGGAAGAAGTTTTACTCATCTGCCCGACCATAACCTACAAAATGACGATTAATGAGTCAACACTTCTCTCTCCACGTGACGCACGAGGTTAGACACGGCTGGAAACCTGCTAAGGTGCTCGGCTCCCCGGGCCGGTGACAGCGCCTACGCGGCCGCCCCCGGTTCCTGGGGTGGATGTTTCACTCCCACCACGCCGAGAGGTCTCCAGTGGGGGCGTGAGACCTCACAAGACGGATGGGATGCGGCTCGTGCGGCGTCTCTGGCAAAAACAGTCGCCCCGCCGCCTTGGCGGGAAAAGCAAGAGGCCTGAAAGTGAGAGGAAGTGGAAAAGATCACGGCGGGAGCCCAAGGCGACGCGCTCGCCACCGGAAAACAATAAAAATAAATAGGCTCCGAAATAGCGTAACTGCCATGCAAAGGAGATCACAGCAGGCCCTCAAAATATCTTTGCTGGTGTGGGGGACGCCGGGCAGGGCCTCTGTGGTGGACAGAGGCGGCGCCGCGGCCGTCTCCCGCCCACCTCAGGCCACCTGGGGGTCGTGTGGTGGTATCGGTGGTGGCGGGCGCCGCCGCCTCAGCGAGCGCTGCCTGGCCCCTCTCCGGAGACCTTGATCCCGAGGGAGGTGAAGAGGCTTCACACTCTCCCCCGGGTGCGAGGCAGCTGCCATCAGCGGCCACAGCTACTTGTGGCTCTGTTGGGGACACTGTGGGCTCTGCTGCGGGCGCAGGGCTGCTCTGGCTTGGCCCAGCTGCATCTCGCCATTGGCCCCAGTGAAAACTCAGGCTGTATCCAGGGAAATCAGTACAGGGAGCAGGTGGGAGGGAGAGTCCAGCTTGCTGGGGTTTGCATTCATGGAAAAGACAACTGCTCTTAATTCACCTCCTTGAGAGTGCTAAGGTCTTAAACTACTGAGGCATTTAAGCATGCTCTGACCTTTAAGCAGAGATAAGTCTCCTGAAGTCAGCACAGTTTTGCAGCGGGTTGCTCCTGTGCTTAATACTAAGCACACATTTAAAGGCTTACTTGTGCTATGACCCAGGGAAGCAGCACGTGCCTGGGACTGCTGTAAGAGCAGCAATAGGTCCTAGAGGTCCATCCCAGCGCTGCTGCTGCTGCCCCACAGGTGACTCAGAGCACGCAGCCACCGGTTTGGGTTCCTCGAGCGCCAAGCACAGCCTGCACATCACAGCTGGGACACTGTCCTGCCACGGGTCCAGGGCTATAGGTTATTCACCCAGGGCATACACAGGAAAAATATATATAAAAAATCTAAAACAGGTCTAAAGGTCTCCAGAGAAGTGCCTGGGTGCCAGTGTGCCCCAACTTGCAAGATGTGGTTATGGATAAAGGGTTCTGGCTGATTTTGAGCACCCTCTGCCTCAGGGAACATTTTGCCTGCCACTCAGGGACAGCAAACTGTTTAAAACTGTAATACCATATACCCATCAGGCTCAGTGAAATGCATGAACGCCCGTGGCTGTGTTATCCTTCATTCCCTGAATAGCCAACAATATAGAGTTTTCTTGAAGGAGCATCAGGGTGAGTGAACACAGTAAAGGAATATCATTGTGTGTCTTCAAAGTGTAAAAGGTGAGGCTAAGTATTAAATAGTAGTCATTTTATAGCTACTTAATGATGTTTGGGGGTTTTAATACTATCAATTTTGTGTGCTATCTCAGCCAGGACCATCATTTTATTTCTTTAATAACCCAAGCAAAATCATGTGCATGAAACTTAGGAGACTCAATCCTCAAATCCTCATGTAAAGTGGGCTGGTCTCCTTCATGAAACTACTAGCAAAAAAAATGGCCAGGCTACAGGCTTGGTCCTGCAAAAATACTGATTGCATCAGTACTTTGATACACCAAAACAACACTGGTTATGTGCTTAAATCATGGTCGTTTGAACAATGAGATGAGGCTGGAAGGAGCTGGAAACTCTCTTGACCTGCTCCTTGTATTGGACTTCATTCTGCAGTGAAGTAGGACTAACGTGCTTCTCAGTCTGAAAGGGCAACTTTTTTGATATTGATGGATTCACAAAGTGAGGGAGAGTTTTGCTCTTACATTGGAGGTTGTTTAATAAAGGTTTAATTAAATGCCTTCATCTAGATGTAGATGTTCCTGCTTCTGGTCTCTGAGCTTGGAACTGTTAGTCATTAACACTCATCTCAGGTAACTTCCACCACCCCCAGCCCTTCACCTGCTGCATGCACACACTTGAGAAAGATTGCTGATATCCTCTCTGAAAACTAATGAAATCACAGCGCGATAGTTTGATTTCAAGGGCATCAAAGTATTGCAAAGCAGTGGCAGAATCAGAAGGCCCTGATACACCACCACGACTCAGCTCTTGTCTGTTGATCTGAAAGCGCTTTGTGAAGATCAGTATCGTTCTGTTACAGTGCAAGAAACTAAGGCACAGTGTGTTAAAGCCGTTCACCCTTAGGCCTAGGGTAGTGCCTAGCCTTGAACCCAGATGCCCTGGCCCCAGGCTAAGGTGGCACTTACTGCCCACACTTCTCCCTGGAAGAGAAGATGGAATTTGCCATGACCAGGAGATCTATGTGTGTGTGCGTGTGTATGCATGCATATATTTGTCTACATGTATGCAAGTTTACTGAGAGAAGGATACCAGACACAATTACAAACAAAGAGGAAATCAGTTCCATCTTCAGCTGAAACAGCAGTTCCTAATTCAGCTCCCTGGAGTTTAAAGGGCAGCAGTAGACCCAGGAAAACTCTTTGTAAGAGGTGGAACATAGACCAGATTTTTTCTTGAGATTATTTCACAATATTTGCAGTTCTTGTTTGCAGCACGGGAGATTAGGCAGCAAGGCTGATTCCCTCTCCGTCCTTTGTAGCGGAGAGGAGAACTCCAAACCCACGGATGGGGAGGGAGGCTGTGATCAGGGCTGCTGCAGTAATTCAGGAATTGCTGCTCTTCAGCAGAAAAAGAAAATGGACAAAACTAGCCCCGTTCATTTCAGAAGAATCCAATGGAAAGTGGAAGGAACTTTAGCAAGGCTTCTCCATGCCATGCTAGCACTTTTCTGCTGAAGGACAGAAGGTGCAAGGTGCTTAGCATTACCAATAAATGCATCATATATTTTCTCTGCATAATAAAGTCTGAGTTTCTCCAGGTTTTATATGAAGAATGCCAGGCCCTGATGAAGGTTATGAGAAGAAACACCCATACATGGAAGCTAACTCCAGATCTGGGGGGAGTTGCCAGCTCCCCAGAGATGCTCTGAATTGTCAGGGAAACTAAAGTGGAGATAAAACATTTTTTTCCTTCTTCTGTTCCTTTCCAGCCTGGCTAAGAAGCGCTGCCGAATATCCCCAGCACTCAGGGGAAGGTGTCCCTGAGGAGATGGCTCCGGCAGCACTGGGACCGGCGGGATGTTCCGCACACCTCGGAAAGAAGAAGAGCTCGAGGGAGGCGCGTGGCACAAAGCCTTGCGGTCGCAGTTGCTGAGTGCCCGTGGGCATGAGGCCTCTCTGGATATTGCAATAACACTCTCAAGATGACTGTGCTGGTAAGAAGTGTGATGTCAAAAGCTGCAAGGCTTTGCCCCTGGCAAGCTACGGGCACTGGGCTCTGAGTTTGCTTCAAAGAGCTCCTCTCCTCCTCTCTTAGAAGCGCTAGGAGTGAATAAATGTGAACATGAACTCTTTCAGCTAGTTTGCAGACAGGGAAACTGAGGCATCAGGAAAAGGAACTGACTCACTCAATATCTATCTACCAGACAGAAATTGCTCTCAGGGACAGAAACCAGGAGAAAAGTCCCTGCTCTAGGTAGAGTAACCTGTTTTCTCCAGGCACTAAAACCAGAGTTTACCTTTGTAGTTTAGAAAAGGTCTAAGTCCTTTGGAGCCTACGATCACACTCCATGCCTCTCCAAATCAGCTGTGAAATCACCCTGCACAAGGAACAAGCAAATGACCTCTCTAGAGACTCTCCCAAGAGCCCAGGGCTCTAGCTCAGCCTGCACAGCATGGGAGAGCATGTG
>JAUBOD010000633.1:11329794-11351583 GCA_032353885.1 Nothura maculosa | reverse complement strand
CTCTCCTCTCCCTCCCTCCTCTCCGCTCGCTCTCCCTCCTCTCGCTCCCTCCCTGCCCCTCGCGCCGCTGCCAGTCGCGCTGGCGCCGCGCCGCCGCTCTCCCGTTCCTGCCCGTTTTCGCCTCCCCGCTGCGCGGCAGGTGCTCGGGGCCGCCCCGACGGGGCGCGGGGCCGCGCGCGGCTCCCCGGCCCCGAGCGTCGCCTCCCTCCCCGCTTCATTTATTATTATTATTATTTCCCCCCTCCAGCCTCTTTATTTATTTATTTTTATCGGCCTTGTGCGCGGTGCTCCCGTCGGGCGCCGCCGCGGAAGGAGGGACGAGGGCAGCGGGGGAGGCAGCGGCACCGGGGCCGCCGCTCGGCACCTGCGGGCGCCGCGAGACGGGGCGGCCGCGCGCGGAGCCTCCGTGCGGAGCGCGCGTCCCGCGGCGCCGCTCGCGCTCCTCGGCGGCGCGTTCCCCGCAGCACCGCGTTTGTTCATCATTTGTTATTATTATTATTTATTTTGGCTCGTCCTCCGCGGCCGCGGAGCGAAGGGCCCGCAGCGGGCGGGGATGGAGAGGCCGCCGCGCGGAGAGGCGGCCCCGGAGCCCGCGGAGGGGACGCGGGACACGGGGCACCCCCGGAGCGGGGACCCCTTCCCGCGCCGCGGGCAGCCGCGCTGCTCCCCGCGCCTTTTAGCGGGTGGAAATAAATAAACCGAAAAGGCTCCAGGCGCGAGGCAGCTCCGCACGCTACGCGCAGGGTTAAATTGTTCTTAATAATAATAACGCGCGCGGAAGGGGGAGTCGTTCTGGGCAAGGACAGCGCGCCCGGTGCGCGGAGCTGCCGCGGGCGCCGCCGGCCCCGCGCGCGGCTGCCCCGGGCTGCGGAGCGACCCCGCGTCCCGCCCGCGGCTCCCGAACACACGAGGCGGGAAAGGGGGGCTTTTTATTTAATTTTCATTTTAACTAAAAAAGAGAAGAAAAAAAAAAGGAGGGGGTTAAACAAAAACCGAAAAAAAAAGCCCAACTTTTGTTGTGGAAAACTTTCCGTGGTCGGGCGGCAGCGACCCCTCCCGGCCGCCCCCTCCCCGCCCCGCCGGGCCTCCCTGCCGCTCTGCGCCCGGAGTTTGCAAAGTCACAGCGGGAACGTTATGAAATCGCCCCTTGAGAAGGAGGGAAGCGGAAAGCGAGCCGCTTGTTTGGAGAAATCCGCGGCGGCCTCTTGCAGATGTGCCTCAAAAGCCGCCTGCGAGCCCTGTCGCGTTTCCAAGGAATCCGGACTTGGAAAATCCGGAGTGCAAACCCACGGGGAGGGCTGAGCCCGACCCGCGTTTGGCCGCGAGCGGCCCCGCGCTCCGGTGCCCGCCCGGGTCGGCAGCGGCGCCGGGGGCAGCGGCGGCCCCGGTGGCTCCTCGCGCCCTGCCGGGCTCTGCAAAACCGCCCTTGGGCAGCGGCGCCTCGAGCGCCTGCGGGATGAGCGCGTGGAGGAGAAATGGGGGCATCCTCCGTGGAGCCGGGGGAGGACTCGCTTCGGAAATGGCTTTGGAAATGCTCTAAGGCAGCTCCCTTGCTGTTGCTTTGCCTCTCATGCGTGCGGCGGGAGTGTATGCAAACACACACGGAGAAAGCTTAAGCCTCTGTTATTTCCCTTTTAACGAAGGGATTGTCGGCTTAAGAACTTCTATTACAGGCGGCGTTTTTTTTTGCCCTGTGAAACAAATCATCAATCCATTAAAATATTCAAAGGCTGTCTAGCGATTTTCCAGGAGAATGGATTATTATATTGTGCCAGTAAGAAAAGACTTCGTCTCTGAGTGTTCAATTTTTTGACTGGCAAAACAGATCAAAGATCTCTCGGGATGCATTTCAATTCCAGTTTCCAGTCCCCCTCAGTTGTGACGGTCTGAGTCAATATTCGCAGAGGAAGTGGAATTTAACTGGTTAGTTATTATTGCAAAGGAAGAAGTCAGAATGAGAAGTGATTCTTATAAATCCCACCAAAAAGAGAGGAAAAAAAAATCTGTTAGAAGTCGATACTTCAGACATCCCCGTTCGCAGCCCGGGGAGGACTTAAGTCTGCCGTCTAAAATAAACCTTGCAGAACCATTAAATTTTGAAAAACAAGGCTGGAAAAGCTCGTAAAAATAATGTTGCTCAGACGCATTTTTAAGAGAAACAGAATTACATCGACGAAATTATATGTTTTCCAGGTTTGGTTGGGGTGTTTTATTTTCCAAGGGGGAAAAATCGCCTGTGCAGCGCAGCGAACTGGTGCCATCTAGTGCCGTGTGGTCGGCGGGGCCGGCCCGGCGGAGCGGCGACGTGTTTATTAACGCACCGCTTAAAAAAAGAAGGGAAGAAACGCTCGCGAGCTCGGGGGAAGGTGGCGAAGAAGCTCTGGATGCCGCTGCACTTACTTAAGGAGCCTAATTGGAAACGAGCGCGCGCTTATTAAAGTCGCTGGCGTTTCCATATGGAGTTCTCGCCGGCTCTTGTCATGAAATCACATGTGAAAATCTTTCCGAGTTGTGGTGTTAATCTTCCCTTGAATTTCTGCCCGATTTAGGATGTCTCATAGAGCTTTTTTCTTCATTCCCTTCCACTTAGGATGGCAGCTGCCTAATATTATTTTTTATTTTTTTTAAATTAAATGCCTTAATATTGTCTTCAAAATCCTATTATAAATGCACATGATTAAAGTTACTGAGGCAAGGCTGTGTTTGGGGAGCAGGGATGACTGTCCCTTTTCTAATGTCCATTTAAGAAAAAAAAAATCCTTGTTGAGATGCGTGAGACAAAGCTCTAACAAATGTGTGGACTTGTCACTCTGCAATTTATGTATCTCTTTGCATTTCTGCCACTGTCATCAACTAAGCCCTATGATGCCTGTTTTAGCTCATGGGCTGTAATGCTTGGGCTGCAAACTCCCCATGAGAAGCATTTGCTCATTCAGTTGGAGGCTGAAATGTTGTTTTGGTCTTTCTGAAAAGTTTGTAAAATCTAAATTTGGTGGGAAGTTGAGTGCGTGTCCGTAACCTCTCATCTCGTTTTATCGCAGCGAGTCTATAAACGGGAGTCCCATATACCCAGTGCCTGTGCACTTTCCTAGATCTATTTTTAGACCTTTCTTCTCTTTGGCAAGAAGTGGCACTTGGTTTCCATGTTTACAGCAGGCATCGGTGAACCTCAGGAGTTTGCAGTTTGTTTAAATGAGTATTCAGAAGTGAGCTCTGCCTGGTAAACTTTTTGAGGCTGCAAATTTAGATTGCTAATGCCTTTTTGCATCAAATAAAGAAGGGTAGCCTTCCTTTCTTTATTTTTTTTTCTTAATTCAAAATCCACCTTGTAATTCAAAATCCAATTTTTTCAAATTGTTGAGTCTTGCTTGTGCTCAGTTGCAGCAGGACTTCTCCTCTGTCAGGGATTGTGTTGCCTTCAGGGCTGTGCAACTCCCTTGCAAGCTCAGCGCAGCTTCACACCTCGGATGCAGGCAGAGCCAAGGGAATGAGGGAGAGGAGAACCCTCCGGGCTGCTATTTTTCTCCTCTCCTTTTCCCAGGCTGTGTTCTGCCTTGGGTTTACCCCTTTTTTTGGACACGAGGAGCATGTGGTGGTTTGTGCAGCACGGAGAGCATGGGCTATGTGTGCTGCAGGGTGGTGGGTTCTGAAGAACGTGTCTCATGTTGGGCATGGTGTTCTCCAAAGCAGATCTCCTTAAACCCATCAGGCCAAGTAAATAGGGTGGAGTGGAAGGGATCTCTACTGCACATGTGTGCCCCGGGTGCTGTGCTGTGTCTGGGCTGGATGTCTGAGCAGCTTCTTGATCCCAGAGCATAGACAGAGGGGAAGGGATTGGCTGGGTGATGGGCGATGGCCCTGGCATGGGGATGGTCAGTGGGTCACTGCTGTGCAGGTTCTGGATCTTGCAGCTCGGAGCAGCCGGGGACCAGGGTGGAACTTGAGGGGACTGCTCTCTCCAGTAGCTCCCTCAGCCTCAGATGGGATGAGGCTCCCGCCTTGGCTTGGAAAATTAACACACCGAATTGCTGGGGGTCGTTTGAAGTGCTGAAGCAGGTTTGACCCCCTGCTTCCCAAGGGCACTCGCTGGCTGTGTCTCCTAGTTGGATCTTGGCTACGCAAAGAGCAGGGGGAATCCTCACAGCGGAAAACAGTTGAGATGTTTTTAGTATCTTTTCCTCCCTCCCTCCTCCTCCTCCCCCTGCGTTTTCTTTTGCAAAGACCAAAACAACTTGAGCTGGGCCCACTTTCAAGGGCAATCCTTTTAAATCCTCTTTTGAAGTACAAACTCTGAAGCTCCCTGCAGTGCTCAAGAAAATATGCCGTTTTCCTGGTTCCAAAGGCTGATAATAAACCCGTCCAGATAATGTATTGCATTTCCTAGAAACATTTGTTTGCTGGCAGGAAATTGGATCAGATTGAAAGTTAGCAGAGACCGCTCGATACAGCGAGTGCAATCCGCTCACGGAAGGGTACGATGGAAAAAACTACAGGGTTGTGCTGGCGATGCCGCTTTTGATCTGTGCTGACGGCGTGTGCTAGGACTCCTCTTGGGCTTGCCCTTCCCTGGCTATTATTAACCGAGCCACGTTCTGGCCTAGGCACCGAACAGAAGCTGCTAAATTAATAAAATTGTGCTCTGACAGCTGAAGGATGCTTCATGCCCCCTCAGTGTGTGACATTGGGAACGCGGAGCTGGGCACTTGCATATCTTCCTCAGGGCTTGTAGGACCCAGGGCTGTGCCTGGGGGTTCCCCCTTGCCTCTGGTCTCCATGTGGAGGCACTTGGGTGTCCCTTGATGGGCTGGGGGTGGGTTGGTGGCAGCTGTTTCCCCACGGGCAGCCGGTTGCTCCTGCAGTGGCTGGTGTCCTACGGCAGGGCAAGGACAAGGGAGTGGGGGCAGGATAGCGCTTCCCCTGGGCGGGCGGTTTCAGAGCCCTGTGTGGGATGGAGCTGTGGGGAAGAGAGACTTCCTGGCCCCTGTGGGCTGAGGAGAAGCCCAGAGGTTCTGGTAGGATGCGGGATGCTGCAGGGGGGTGGGTGCTGCCCTCCCCTGGCTTGCTGGTGGGGTGAGGAGGGATCTCAAAAGGGGTAGAAGAGCAAGGGCATCATCCTGGGAATGGTGGGGAGGCTCCCTATGTACCAGGAATGGAAATAGATTTGCTATAGACCAGCGCGTGGCTGGATGGAGGGGAAGGACGCAGGGTGTCCTTCTTCCCTGAGGGGAAGCAGTGGGAGTCCCCCCTTCGGCGTGGATGGAGCGGAGCCGAGCAGGGTTTCCCCTGCGTGCAGAGCCCCGAGCTTCCTCGCTCGCCTGCCAAGCCGGCCACCCTGGGCAGGGCAGCACCGGCCGGGCTCCCTTCCAGGAATGGGCTTTCTCGGGGAGGTGCCGCCAGGGAAGGGCCGTTCCATGAAGCGCCGGGGCAGACCCGTGGCCTTCCTGGAAGGCAGTAATGCCAACAGCCCCAGGCCGCCCCCGCCATGGGCTGCCGGGCACTGGGCCCGGACCTTCCTCTCCAGGCACCGAGCGCCGCTGCGAGCGCAGCCCGGAGCGCTGGGGCTGCCCTGCACCTGCAAGGTACCGCGCAGGAAGGCCGGGGCCCTGGGGACGATGCTGCTGCCGCGGCCGAGCCCTGGCGCCTCGTGGGCTCTGGCAGCGGAAGCGGAGAAGGCCCTGCCGGGCTGCCGCGGTTTCGGCTGCTTCCCATCCCCTTTCTCTGCTGCTCCCAGGCTCTCGGCATCGTCCCGTGTGCCGCTGGTCCTGCGTAAGGGCTGGGAAGGGCAGGGTTAAGCCCGGCTCGGTGCTGTGAGGGGAAGGAAGGTCCCTCTCCCTCTGCTCGCCCACATCCTGCAGCTGGGAGCGCTTGGGATGCACCTGCCCGGCTCCGTGGGCGGCCCCGGGGGGAGATGGTTGTGCAGGGTAAGGAGGATGCGAGGGGTGGGAGGGCAGCACCGTGCCCTCGCCGCGGGAAAGGCAGCTCGGTGACAGCGACAGCTCCTCACGTGATGCTCAAGGGCGCAGAGTTCACCCTGCAGTTTGTAACTTGGTTAGTTTGTAAGTGGGTCAGCTGGTGATGGCGCTGTGACACCGGTGTGGGCTCTGGGAGCTCCGAGGAGCCAGTGGCAGAGCCGCCGGCCTGGCCGAGGTCGGGACGGGAGTCAGGCAGCCGGGACGTGCGTGATCCGCGCGTGCGGAAACAGGGATGCGTGCAGGGCTCCCTGTGGATGGCTGTAAGTCCCTTGGCTCCCGACTGAAGGTAGCGAGCGGCAGGCAGCCAGTGTGTGCAGAGAGGTCAGAGTCTGCAGTATTTGGGAAATGAGTCATTTTGTGTGTGTGTCTGTGTGTGTGAAGCTCTGCGCTAGCAGGACTCGCAGCAGCTCTGGAGACTTGCGTTTGATCTCTGGAACGGAATTGCACGATGCCCTCCTGGGCTTTGCGTGCAATACCTTGTCATGGATCACACTTCTTCCTGCTCCGGTGTCTCTGGAGACGCGGGGAGAGCTTGGGCTCTACATCTGAGCATCTCCTGTAAGGGAAAGAAAGCGGAACGCTTGTCCTTGCAGGGCTGGATGGGATCCCTGCAAGTGCCGGAAATCATCTGTGTCGCTTTGCTCCTAAAAACTTTTGATCAGTCCTAAAAATAGTGTGGTGAGGGTCTTGGGGCTGCACAGAGTTTGTGCACTTATTTATGATGATTTTCCTGGTTGCTGACAGGGCAGCCACCTGAGAGCCCTTTTCCTAACATTGGCACCAGGTCAGCTGTGCTAATTATTTTTTAAGGAAGTTGGGAAATAATAGCCTGAGTTTTGGAAGGTGTTTAACTCCTGTGTTTCCTCCCTGTGCAGCCCCAGTCATTTTGCCCACAAAAGCAGCAGATAGAGGCAGAAATTACAGTTTGGGGAAAAGCTTTTCCACTAGCCTGGACAAGGCATTTGTTCTGGTTGTGCTTCCATCTCAGCCACTCATGTCCTATGTGATCCTGGGCAAATCCCTTCAATGCTGTGGTCATCTTCCCAGATCTGTTTGGGAGTACCATTCCCAAGCATTTTCCTGGTGTCTGAAGTGCACTGGCCTCCTGAGAGGGGCAGTAGCTGTTCTGGAGGGCTGAATTCAGGCTCTTTCGAGGTTTCTAAGTAGTGGCAGCGGATGTGTAAGTCATACCTGTTAATGAGGTGCTGGGAATATGGCACTGGTATTGGATATGGCACTGGCTGGGAATTTGGTCTTGGCAAGGGAGAGTTATCTCCGAAAGAAGCGGTGAGAACATTCTTGCTTGACTTCCCTTCCCCACCTGCCTTTAAGTTCCTGAGTCATGGAAATGAAAATCCCCTTGGCATACGCCCATGGTTTGGGCTAGAGGGTGTGGAAGAAGCTATGATTGGATTCTCAAAGCCTGTGGTTGCGATAAGAACGTACTGTACCGGAAGAAACAAATGTTAACCTTACTGGAGAGTAGAAGGTTGATTATCTCTAGCTTTTTATCCCACTGATGCATCAGCGAGACAACAAGCGCGTGTCCTTTCGGGATCAATTCATATCTATCAGCTAATATGGCATTTGTTTTCTTGTGCTTTATTTGTAGGTTTGAAAGAAACTTTTGGACTGTGAATTGAGGCATTGGGTATGTACATTTAAATTTTGTGCTCCCTCCCCTGCATCCCTTAAACATCTTGAATGAAATGTTTCATTAGAACCAGCTGGGATCTGTTTTCAGGAGAGCAGCTGCTCTGTAGAAAATACTGTACGTTCATATCCCACTGGGAAAGGAGGAGGAGGTGAGAACGCGGGAGGGAGCTGCTCATTGAAGAGTTGCACATTTAAGATGTAGGTTCCAACCCAAAATCCAAGAGGTTTTTGGACTGTCCTGGGTGTTAGATGGCAGGCTGCTTGGAGGGCCTCTAACAAACATCTAAGGGCCATTGTGTTGGGGGAAGGTCTTATATTCCTCAACTAACCCAAGCTTTCCTCACTTGGCAAGAATGGGCTAAAGTGTGGGTAGCAATCCAGCAGGTTAGATGGGTTCTGCCCCTGACTATTGCCACTGATTTATTAGGAAATTTTGAACAGTTCTGCTCCAAAGTGGCCATTTGGGAGCAGGGAAGGTTCATCAGTAGTTTTGATGGTGGCTGAGGGCTGTGCTTCACCATGGGCAATTTTCCAGATGTTGAAATTCTTGCAGCTTCTGTTGGGACAAGGACAGTTTTGATTTCCAAGGCTGCAGCCAGCAGCAGATGGGTGGGGGAATGGTGCTTGAAGAAGGTCTGGAGACTGAGAAGACAGCGTGTTGAGAGCTTTGTGGAGGCAAACCCAAGGGAGCAGCTGTGGTGGGAGGAGTGGGCTGGGGTGGAGCCACCATGGGTGAGGCAGGGAGAAAGAGGAGCCAGTTAGCTAGTCATCAGGAGGGTCTGGTTGCCTTCACCCACCAGCTCGCTGGGTGGAGCTGAGACACACTAGGTCTGGCTCTTTCAAGAGACTTTGCTGGGCAGCCTGGCAGGCACTTGGAGCAGAAGCTGAAATGCAGTAACCTCCCTGTTTGTTGTTTCTCCTGGGGCTGAGAAGCTGGTGCTGTCACCACCAGCCACACTTCACCATCTAAACCCTTCCTGGAGTGGCAGCTGTCTCTTTGCTGGGACTAGGTTCCTTTCTCAGCTGCTTCTGTATTCCCATCCATCTCCACCTTCTTTTTTGAGCAGACTCAAGATGGCCTCACCAGCAGACAGCTGCATCCAGTTCACCCGCCATGCAAGCGATGTCCTCCTCAATCTCAACCGCCTTAGAAGCCGGGACATCTTGACTGATGTTGTCATCATTGTGAACCGGGAACAGTTCAGAGCTCATAAAACAGTCCTCATGGCCTGCAGGTGAGTGCAGGAATGGGTTCCTCTGTCCCTTTCTCTTCCCTTAGGCAACCTGCAATGCTATTGAGTCCCCTGGGAAGCCTGCAGGTTTTACAGTGAGGGAAATTGAGGCAGGGAAGCAGATTTCAAACAGGCTGCCAAGAAGCCTTTGCTAGTAAAGGAGCTAAAACTGAGGCCTCTTATTTGTAGCATGGTGCACAGACCCCTCTTTGAGTGCATACATTGCCTACACACAGTCCCTCGAGATGAACAGGAGCACGGCAAACGTGGGTTGTGTTTCTGAAGATGGAGCACGACGGCTCCAGCAGAGTAGGGAAGGGGAGGCGGGGCTGGATGCTCACTGGGATGAGCAAGTCCTTTGTGACTGCAGTGTCCTCTGTCACTGCTATTTTTAGAGCTTTTCCTCCCTGGCCCCCAGTTTGCTGACTGTGCCCACCTCTGCTGAAGTCCCCTTCCAGGTCCAGGGCTGTTTATTAGCAAATTCTTAACTAACAACTCACTATCGTTCAATTGAATCACTGCAGATGCCTTCCAGGGTCTTCTCTTGACAGGGGGTGGGGATGTGGAGAAGCAAGGATTTAGCTATTAGAACATTTGAAAAATGTTTTGTCAACATTTCCTTTTTTCTCTGGTTAAAGTATGTGTGGATCTCCCAAGAGGCTTATGAAAGAAATGAGATACAGCAGGAAGGGGGTGGCAGTGGCAAGAACAATAACAACAACAACAAAAAAGGGGGAATTTCTAAACCAGGGCAGTGGAGAGTTGTTGGGCAGGTGAGATTTGAAAGCAGGCTGTTCCAGTTGGTAAAAGTGCAGCACAGAGGATGCTTACTAAGCTGAGAAACCAAGCTTGATAATAAGCAGGAAGCTCAGGGAATGCTGTAATTGCCTTTGGCTTCTTTATCATTCAGGAACCCCTCTGTGCTAAAGGATTTCAGACAGATTCTTTCTTCTGAGTTGTCATCACATTCATCTTTTTCTCTGTCTCCTCTCCAGTGGCCTCTTCTACAGCATCTTCACTGATCAGCTTAAATGCAACTTGAATGTCATCAATTTAGACCCTGAAATCAACCCTGAGGGGTTTTGCATCCTCTTGGACTTCATGTACACATCCCGCCTGAACTTGAGGGAGAACAATATCATGGCTGTGATGGCCACAGCACTGTACCTGCAGATGGAGCACGTGGTTGATACTTGCCGAAGGTTTGTCAAATCTAGGTGAGAGCCATGAGTGAACTTTGGAGAGCCTGGGATGGTGTGTTTGGGTGGGAGTGAACTCATTCTTAAGTATGGAAATGACTGTCTGTCCCTGCTTTTTGCCTGGTTACAGTGAAGCTGAGATGGTATCTGCTGTGAAGACTCCAAGGGAAGAGTTTCTGGCTGGCCGGATGCTGAGCCACCCAGAAGTGATGGCTTATCGGAGCAGAGAGATCTCAGAGAGCAGCATGCACCTCCGAAATGGGTCCCTTTGTGATGGGAGAGCCTTTGCCCCTGGCTTGTTCAATAGTCTGTCTGGATCCTCCATTTCCTACCCTGGATACAGCCCCCTCCCTCTAAATGGCTTCCTTGTGGATGATGAGTTGCGGGAGATGAGGATGCCCCTCTCCGAACTCTCAAGGGCGAGTGCCTTCCCCAAGGAGAGGATTCTGCCATGTGACAGCTCTCGGACAATCCCCACAGAGTACATGAGAACCATCACTGACATCTCAGCCAACATGTGCCATGCCACCATTTATGCTCCAAAAGAAGCTGCTGCTGAAGAAGCCAGGAGTGACATGCACTACAGCGTAGCCTCTGGCCCCAAACCTGTTGTCCCCTCGGTCCGGAACAACTCCTACTTCTCTTGTGACAAAGTGGCCAAAGAGGAGGAGCGGACATCTTCAGAAGATGAGATCAGCCAGCACTTTGAGCCCACCAACACCCCCTTGGACCGTAAGGGACTCATTAGCCCCCAGAGCCCCCAGAAGTCAGACTGTCAGCCCAACTCGCCGACGGAGTCCAGCAGCAGCAAGAACGCCCGTATTGGTCAGAGCTCTAGCTCCCTTGCCACCAAGAGCCCCACAGACCCCAAAGCCTGCAACTGGAAGAAGTATAAGTTCATTGTCCTCAACTCTCTCAATCAGAGCACCAAGCAAGACGGTGCTGATCAGAATGAGATGGGAACCCTCTCTCCTCGCACCTACATGCCCATGTCCACCTGCCAGCAGTCCATGGAGCCAGAACACCTCAATGTGCAATCCCCTACCAAGATGAGTGTGAGTGGAGAAGATTCCACTATCCCGCAAGCGAGCAGACTCAACAACATTGTTAACAGGTGAGAAGATTCCCCTGAACAACGCTACTCCATACGTTGTTGGTGAGGGTTTGGAAGTGTGTGAAATAGTTGTGGTGTTGGGTTGGGGAGTCCAACTGTGACCAGGTGGAAACTTCTGCATTGGTGGAGCACTGCCAGTGACATCGGCTGGCCATCCACACGGTAGCAGTGCTGGCCTGGTCTGGCAGTGAAATTGGGAACATTGGGTCAGGAATGTCTGGCTCACTGCAGCTTTGGATGCTTTCTGAGCCTGGATTCAACCAGACTGCTTTCACCCGAGTCCTTTTGCCCAGAGCATTCGGTTGGCTGTGTGCTCTGCAAAGGCCTAACTGTCTGGGCACAGTGCACTATACCCTGGACACGGATGTTCCTAGAGAGCTTTGAGGTTGCTTGGTATGGGCACCTGAAGCGTGAGGGACCAGTTATTGATCAGGGCTCTGCTGTGCATCTCTCCACAAAAATCTCCCATAAAACATGGATGCTCCTCATGTCTGGAAGGGTGCAAACATCAAGGGCTTAATCGCTCGAGCACAGCAAGGGCCTTCTCACGGCTGTGTGCGTTGCTGTCCTTCCACAGGTCCCTGGATGGGTCCCCTCGGAGCAGTGAAGGGCAGTCCCCGCTGTACATGCATTCATCGAAGTGCAGCTCCTGTGGCTGCCAGTCCCCACAACATGCTGAGATGTGCCTTCACACCCCTGGCTCAACCTTTGGAGAAGAGATGGGGGAAACCCAGTCTGAATACTCTGACTCCAGTTGCGGTGAGTCTCCTCAGCTGCAGCATTTGCAACTGGCAGGGAGTGGGGCTGTGCAGTCTAGGGATCTGTCCACCCAGTGCCCTTCATACACGTGGCCAGTCAAAACCATCTCTGCTGATGGATCCCAAAGCACTTTACAGTGCTCTCTCCACTGGCTGACCAGCTCTGTGCATGCACGTGAGGGATGCACACATGGGAATTGCTTCTGCTCTCTTCTGGCTTTCCCCTCCCAACACCATCTAGGCACTTGGTGTGAGAAGTTAGTCACCTGCTGCTACCTTGGCAGCTAAGGACAGGAAACGAAGTGCACCCCACCCCTGCAGAACCACAGGAGAACAAGCTTGGCAGATGTAATGACCCTAATAGAGATTGGGCAATATGGTGTGTCTCATCCATCCGTCACGGTATCTTCATTATCAGTGAGCCCAATGTGCACATCTGGAGAAACACAGATAATTAGGCTTGCAACCCTCTTGCAAAATTCCACAGGCCCATAGACAAGTATCTTTGCACTTATCTGCCTGTAGCTCAGGGAGGGGAAATACGGAATTGTTTGTTTTCCTGTGGTGTGGGATGAGATCAACAAAGAGAACTTGAGTCTGATGATGCTCAAGGCTAAAGCACTTGAGTTAGATGCCGTTTGGACAGGGGACCTGCCAGGTGCTCTAAATGGTGACGATCTTCCTGTACTCAGGGAAGACGTCTGTGCACATAAAGGTTTAAGGCCCCTATAGGTGCTGGAATTGCTCTAGGGCTGAGCATGCATCCTTTGGAGGATGCCTGGTAGTTGGGTGCTTTTCTAGACCTCCCTTAAGTATACCTAGGTGAGATGCCTGACTTCCTGTGCTGTGGGAGCAGCTTTAATAAGCGGTAGCTCATGTCACCCTGAAGGAGAGGTGGCCAGGGATTACTGTGCCCTCTTAAGCCACACGTGTTCTTGCTCTGTGTGCAGGAAGGCTGTGCTGGTAATAGCATGGTGCAAGTGCTACTGACCTCAGACATCCGGGCTCAGCACAGTGCTCCAATGCTTGCTGTGCTGGCTGCCCCTCTCCAGCAGAACCCCAGACCATGGCCTACCGAGGTGCCAGACCACCCATCTCATTGCTGTTCTCTCTGCCTTCCCAGAGAACGGAGCCTTCTTCTGCAACGAGTGTGACTGCCGGTTCTCCGAAGAGGCCTCTCTCAAGAGACACTCTCTGCAAGTCCACAGCGATAAGCCCTACAAGTGTGATCGCTGCCAGGCCTCCTTCCGATACAAGGGGAACCTCGCCAGCCACAAAACCGTCCACACGGGTACAGTATCAGCCTTGGGGGGACTTACTGGGGAGATACTGAGCTGCTGGGCTGCTGTGTTTGGGTGTTCGTGGTGCGATTGTCCCAAATGTGGCATTCCCTGCTCTGTGTCGCTGGTTGTCTGTGCTGGGAAGAGCCAGATGCTGGTGGGCTGCTGCAAAATGCTTTCCTCAGTGCTGCCAGGGAGCCTGGATGCTGCTCTTGGGCTGAGCTGAACTTGCCTGGGATTTGGCTTAGGGGAAGTGCTGCCCTAGGGTGACTGGACCATAGTTGCTTTATAGCACCAGGTGCTGCTGTTTTGGCAGCAGCAAAACTCATGTCGGAGAGCAGACTTGTGCCCTTTGGATTATTTTTCGTGCATATAAGAAGAGTTCAAAAGCTCAATTAGGGAGGTATCTTTTCCTCTACCCCTATATCCTAGAAATTCAGATCAAGCCTGGCAGAAACTCTGCCAATAGGAAAATCAGTGAATGGATGGACTCTGTGTGAATTGGTACAATGAAAGCTGAGAAAGGAACAGAATATTAAGAGTTTAGTCATTTGCTGACAAACATGGTTTTTTTTCCTTGCTTTCATTAATGGTTAACATGACATCAAACAGTTTACATGCTGAGGAAGGGAAGTCTGTGCTAAAAAACTTAGTGTTACTGTACTCAGTTTGACATAGTGCCCTAGAGTCTCACTTAAGCTTGATGAGGCCTGTACAGATTAATAAAACAATATATGTGCTGGGCAAGGCTTTGAAGGTGCAAGGAGGCATAAGTGCCCTGGGCCTTCCAGGTCTTTTAGATGTGTCTGAGAGTAACTGAATACCCTGATGTTGTTGAATCAAAAACCAAAGGAGATGGCAGGAGGAGAAACAATGTGTGTGCCCACTCCCTGCTAAGCCCCGCTTTGTCCATCCTAAAGAAACTCCATTGAGATCTTTTTGCAACTCTCTGCTGGTGGTGAGAAAGTTGGCTGGGGCTTGACAGCAGTGACTGTAACCAAATAATGACTTGGGAGTGCTGTTGCTGGGTGTGCCTTGGCTTTCCTTTCTATCAGCTCTTCTGGCTCCTCTAAAGAGGTGATGAACAATTGAGACGGGATGTGCTCAAGACCATTAGGAGACCCAACTGAGCCAGGCGGCTCTGCATGTTTTACTCGTGGATGTAGAGAAGTCCAGGGTGCCAGGGTTGCTGGGCCAGGAGGAGTGAAACTGTTAATGCTCGCTGGCAGAGCTGGCCAGCGTTTTCTTTCACATCCAAAGCTGTACCTCCCAACCCAAAGAAGACAATAGTGGCATAACCCTCCCTCCCTGGGAGGAATGAGGGAGCAGAGGCTGCTCCTGCCTGCGCTTCCTGGCTAAAAATACCCGTGTGCGGCGCGTGTGCTGCATGCCGGAGGGCAGGCTCCGCAATGCCCAGCTTGCTGCCACGCTGTGCCCAGCTCTGGGGATGTCCTGGGCTGACCTGTGAGCTCCAACACAAGCTATGGGGCTTGGAGCTCCAGGTTGTGCCAGAGGGAAGGTGCCTGGAGAGGGGCAGCAGCTCTGGGGAGTGCTCTGGTACACGGACACTAAGGGAGCTGGTGTTTATCCCTTATCCCTTCTCTTGGTCCCACAGGGGAAAAGCCGTATCGCTGCAACATCTGCGGGGCGCAGTTCAACCGGCCAGCCAACCTGAAAACCCACACGCGCATCCACTCCGGCGAGAAACCCTACAAGTGCGAGACCTGCGGAGCCCGCTTCGTCCAGGTGCGTGTTCTGGTGGGGCCTGCAGGCCCGGGCAGGTGGAGATGGCCAAGCTCCTGTCTGAGACTGGCCAACCCCCTTCCCATGAAATGATAGGAGCTTGGAGCTCCTGTCTGAGACTGGCCAACCCCCTTCCCGTGAAATGATAGGAGCGTGGAGCTCCTGTCTGAGACCGGCCAACCCTCTTTCCATGAAATGATAGGAGTGTGGAGCTCCTAGGGGGCTGATTTGCTGGCTTGCTAAGAAATCTGATTTCTGTTTTTAACATCTCTCCTCCAATTCCTGTTATGGATTGGAGACGTCAGATGCTTGTGGCTCTGGCTGCCAGCTAGAATGGGCAGAAAAATAAAAGCTCTGAGCTTTGGCGGAGCAAGAATTGAGCAACTGAGGTCGTAACCGGGATTTGGTCTGCTCGGGTAGGAGGATGGACTGGTTGAGACCAACCATCAGACCCTCCTTGCAGACCCCTCCTCTGGGACATGCTGCCCCTTCCAGGGCTGCTCCTGTAACCCGCTGCTCTCCCGCAGGTGGCCCATCTCCGTGCTCACGTGCTAATTCACACCGGGGAGAAACCCTACCCGTGCGAAATCTGCGGCACGCGCTTCCGGCATCTGCAGACGCTCAAAAGTCACCTTCGAATCCACACGGGAGAGAAGCCCTATCATGTGAGTGACCTTGCCCCTAAGGAGGGGCTCGCGGCGGGGAGGGAGCCCTCCCAAACCCAATGGGTGGGCAGATGCTTGGGGGTTTGCACGGAGCTGGCTCAGCACCAGCTCCTGGGCACCCTTCACTTGCCTCGTGGGGCCCTACAAGGCCATCTGCCAAGGACAAGTCTACTCCCTGTGCCCTGTCCCTTGCTCACACGTTAGCTGGTGCCAGTGTGGTATTTTGTCATGACTCTCTACCTTGGAAACTGGCTCTGCTTCTGACACGCGTCCCAGCCCTGGGTACATCTTAGCTGCTCTTGTTCCTCTTGCCTCTTCTGGAAGAAGGTCACACTTCTCCAAATAGCTACAGGCTTGAATTACTCCCCTCTTGCCATGCATGGGTGTCAGGGCAGAGCCCGGGGAGCATCGAGGCGAAGGAGCCTGGCGCTGCATTCCTGGAGAGCCAGTGTCCTGAGCAGAGTGGCCTTGGGCACCGGAACGTACAGGGGACCATCTGCACTGCAGCGTGTGGTTGGGTGCAAGGGCTTCAAGTGAAGGTGCTTGCGAGGGTCGGGGGTCCACGAGGGCGCAATTGGACCGTGGATCTCACGCTCCCCGCTTTACCTCTCGCCCCCGCAGTGTGAGAAGTGCAACCTGCACTTCCGCCACAAGAGCCAGCTGCGGCTGCACCTGCGGCAGAAGCACGGGGCCATCACCAACACCAAGGTGCAGTACCGCATCTCGGCGACCGAGGTGCCTCCCGAGCTCCCCAAGGCCTGCTGAGGGGCCCAAGGCTGCGGGTGGCAACGGGGGGAAGCTGGCCAAAGGAAACTTGCAACACTTTAAAAAAAAGAAAGAAAAAAGAAGAAAAAAAAAAAAAGGAAAAAAAAATCATCATATGATGGAGTGCCTCTAAACCCATAGTGCAGATAGGTTGAAAAAAAAATTAGAAATGAAAAAATACACGGGTTTTATTTTTTTTCCCAGTTATGTGAAACTAAAATACAAATAAAATTATTCAGATCTTATTGTATATAAAACATAAAAATAAAAAATAGTCATTTTAAATGTCTGTGCAGTGGAGTGTTGATAAACTCTGGAGTCTAACCTTCACAGCCTTTGCCGTTTGAAGATGAGGAATGTAATGTTGATTTATGGGAACAGATTTTTTCTTTTGTATGCAAAATGTGTGTTCTTTTAAAGAGAAAGTATGCTATTACAGAGAGGGCTTTAACTTTTTTAACCAAAGGTGAAGGAATCTATGGCAGAGTTGTAAATATATATAGATATAAATATATAAATATATATATAATAAATATATATAGACCTTTAAAAAAGCTATATTAAAAATATATAAAATGCATTAAAGGCTCAGTTGGACTCTGCAGGCAGAAGCCACTCTGAGAATCTTTATTATGATAGAGCACTTAACAAGATATTTTAAAGTATTGCATCTGTACAAGTAAGAAAATATTTTGTCTAAATGCATCAGTGTATTTGTATTTTTTTGCAAGTGAAGGTTTACAATTTACAAAAAAGTGTGTATTAAACCAACAAAGCTGCAGAAGGAATTTAAAATAATAATAAAGTGTAATTTTTTTTTTGTTCTAGTTCTCAGTCTGTATATATGTAAAATGTGGTTTCGCACGGTGCCTTTCTTTTCAATGGAAGTTTTCAATGTATGGACTATATTGAGCTCAGTTTCTTCTTCAAGGTACAGCCTGACGTTGCAAAAGGAGTTTTGGTGGAACTCTATTGAGGAATGTTTTATTTTTTTGTTTTTGTTTTCTGGTCTTATTTTACATGCTTGTGTTATAAACAATCTCGGGAGACAGGGTTTGGGCTGTGTCTAAACTGCATTAATGCGTTCTGTAAAATATAGCTGTACAAATAAAAGAATAAAATGAAGAAAAGCGATGTATGATGGAGTAGGAGTTCTGTTCTTGCCCGTGCTTCTCCTGAAACATCTTAGACCTGAATCCCTGCTTTGGGAAGGGGCTGAAGAGCCCAAATCTAGGCACAAGCACTTGGCTCAGTGTGACTTTGACCTCACATGGTAAGTGCCAGTGGTTGAAGCAGTGGATTTTTTTCAGGCTGGGAGCAATTTGAGGAGGCAGAAGCTTTTTCTCCTTGTTTTCCCTAAGTCTGTTGACCATGAGGCTCTCCAAAAGGCAAAGCTGTTGAAGGGTGGGCAGTTGGCAAAGCCAAAAGCTGCTTCCTTTACCCCAAATGCTCTGCTGCTGGCAGTTGGGTTGAGATGAGGTGGCTTCTGGCACAAGATTGGGGTAGGTCTTGAGATCACTGTGCTGGGTCTTGGTGAGCATGTCCCCATCTCCTACCTCCCACTTGGTATTTTGGGTGATTGGGCCAAACAAAAAAAGGGCAGAAAAAGGGCAGAGCCAGGGCAAGACCCCTAGTGGGTGCCCCAGGGGTGGTTCCAGATGGCCATAGAGTTATTTGTATTTCCTGGAAACTGGTGCACTTTCCAAGGGTGCTCACAAAGGAAAGCTGCTGGTGGAGAAGCCCGTTTCTCCCACCGATGGATGGGGTTGGCGGCTCAGCAAGGGCTCAGGATGCTGGATGTGCAGCCCCCTCCAGCAGCTCCCTGGTTGTTTGTGTCTCTGGGCCACATGCACAGCCTGGCTGTGTTCATCGTGCTGCGCTGCTTGCAGGAAGGTAAGGAGGCCTCTGAATTGTCCCTGCTGGATTGGCTGCAACTGGAGCTGGTGTGGAGCAGGACAATGGGGTTGACCTGTTGGTGAGGTCTGACCTGGATATGTTCTATTTCATCTTTACTTACATGTTAATTCACGGATCACTTAGTGCAGGGCTTGAGAGGATGGCAGTTGGGTGCCTTGAAATATTAGTGGGAAGAGGAGAGTTCAGCTAATCCGTGGTGAAGGGTGAGAGGAGAATTGCTCATGCACCATGGGACACAGACGATGACTTGGAGTGGGCCTGCATGTGCAGGCACATCCCATCCCACATAGCACATGTCTTTTCCTGGGAACAAGGCAGACCAGACGGTTGGCAAGGACAGCCCCAGTTTGTGGGGGGAACTCCTCATTCCAAAACTTCCCTTCCTGTGCTGCCTCTTTGTCTTATAAACATCAGACAGAAATTTGGAGAAAATGCCCCCAAATGGGGCATTGCATGAGCAATGGAAACAGGAAAGCCTGCTTTGGAGCC
Source organism: Nothura maculosa (assembly GCA_032353885.1). Taxonomy (NCBI): domain Eukaryota; kingdom Metazoa; phylum Chordata; class Aves; order Tinamiformes; family Tinamidae; genus Nothura; species Nothura maculosa. The sequence continues at coordinate 11,332,793 of JAUBOD010000633.1, read as the reverse complement.
CTGCTGCTGCCTCTCCTTCCCCTCTCCATGTCCTCTGGGTTTGCTGGTGTTCCATAGGCCTGGCTGGGCTCGTGGCTGCGCTTACGTGTCCTTTGGGACACCCGTTTCGCTTCCTCCCCTCTCCGTGAGGAACTCGCTGTCCTTGGGCCCTCTACCTCTCCAGCTGCTCAAATCATCCTGTTTGCAAGTTGGGGTGATCTCCCCTGCTTCCAACAAGCTGCATATCAGGAACCTCCATTTCCCACTGGATTGCTCAGATGCCCTTGCAAAATAAATCCTGTGTATTCCTAGATTCCATAGGAATCTCTTCCTCGCTCCGTGGGGCAGAGGTCTATAGGCAAGCAGTCCTTGCTGGCGAGCTGTGTTTGGCACTCACAGTGTTTGCAGAGGCGAGGTAGTGCTCGGCCTTCGATCTGCACCATGGATGTGTTGGGGTGCAGAGCCCGCACACGGGGAGCTGGCAGCACTGGGGACCTGGTGCAGGGCTGGCTCTTCCCAGGCCTCAGAAGAAACACCACTTCTGAACTGATTAACCGTGTGCTTTCTAGGAAACATCCCAAAATGGGTTTGAGGAGTTTTCTTTGGTACCCATTTCCACCTCCTCCCATGTAAAGACATACCTAAAATATGAGGACATGGGGGAGTTTTCCCTTTCTAATTTCTTGTACACTAAACACCACACAGTTTACTCCTGCTTGTTTCCCATTTTACTTCTTAGACCAGATTATCAGCAAATCCAGCAAATAAATTCTATTCCAGCTCTTCTGGGTGTCAGCAGCGATGCTCTGAAGTACTTTGGCCCAGCTCTTGTTGCACTTAGCAGCCATCTAGTTCCTTGGCCTAGCTTTGGTGCTGAAAAGTTTGCTCTAAGCAAAAAAGCACACTATTTAAGATAAAATTATGCTATTGATGACAAGGTAGGCACAATAAACCCCAACTTTCAAAAACGCAGATGTTGACCTCAGCAGCAGGACTTGGTGACACTATTTGCGCGGCATAGCGGCAAAGCCTATTTGCGCTTTATTTATTTTGGCAGCTTTATGGGACTCTCTCCTCTTGCTTTGCTCAACTGCGTGCACCCCGTGGATCGGGCCCGTGGGCGCTGGAGCTGCCAGGATCCCGTGTAATGTGTCCGCTGCCCACGAGAGGGCAGGCGAGGCTGCGGCTTCAGCAGGAGCCGCTCACCCCGTGCCCAAGATGTGCTGGAGAAACCAGGCCTTGTCCCCAGACATCGTCCCAGGCCTCCAAATACCGACCCGCCAGCTTCGGTGTGGGTCTGTGTTTTGGTATGAGCCGAGACTAAAGGCTGGGGCTTCCAGGGAATGTCAACCGGAGAGCGCAGCCGGAGCGTGTGGATTGTGGGGACATGGCACAGTTTGGCCACGAGATGGACCAGGATCTCTCTGTTGTGAAGTGTTTGTACATGGAGGCAATGGGATGTGATCTCAGCTTATGCGCTCACACAGACTTCAGGGCACTTTGTTTTGATGGGATTTGTTAAAGAGCCTCTTTTTTTCTTTCCACTGTGGGAAATTATGTGCCAACGCACAGTGTAAAGGGGATTTGCTGGGCTTTTTTTGTTGTGTTTCTGTTGTTGTTTTTGTTTTTAACCCAGGTATTGTGATCATTGTTTCAAAAAGCAGGAGGGAGCCTGGTGCACACCACAGAGCTGGGGCTCTCCCTGGCATCCCACAAAGGACTCTTGTAATTCCTCATGCCTCCCTAAAGCTGCCGTCCGCCACAGCCCGGCCCAGGGAGTCACCACGCCAGGCAGCAGTTTCTCTCCCTTGTTTAGCTCTTATTTCTCCCTATCACTCAGGCATGACCAACTGCACTTCCTACACTTATCTAGGGCAGCACCAGACCTGTGCAAGCAGCAAACTCTTCTGTTACCATTGCAGCAAGTTGCAAGAGATGTAGGGCTTTGGTGGGTGCGCCGCAGATGAGGGATATTGTGGCCCTGATTGCATCTCAGCAGTGGAAGTTGGCTGAGTGCTGTAATATAAGAAAAACTTTCTATTCCCTGCTGCTAAGACAGGGATATGGAGCTGAGACAGTCTTGAGAGCGTTGGGTAGGTGATGCCTTGGAGGGAGGCAGTGCTGTGGCCTTGGTGACAGCAGAGGGCACGCTTTGCCAGCTCGTGTGCAGGATGCCACGGAGCGCCCGCCTGCTCCGGACTGTGGAACAGGCTGGGAACTTGGGTGGAAGGAGGCAGGCATAGGAATTCAATGCAGCTCAATGGTGTGCAAAGCCCCGCGGCGCTGCGGCAGAAAGAAAGGAGCAGTCGTCGTCACCGCAGCTGAGAGGATGATGGATTTATCTGACTGGGGAATGAACTGGAAAAGGTCCGGAACAGGCTGATCCCAGACAGGAGCTGCAGGGACGAGTGGTGGTAAATGGATCTGCACCTTCATCGCACCTTCCCTGGCAGGACTGAAGGTGCAGGGAAATCTCATGCTCTGGCCATACCTTTCCCAAGGAGATCACATTAGGAGGAGTATGGGGTAGCTGGACCGTCTTTCTCCTGTCCCCCACTGTTTGTTTCCTTCAGGTCAGCACAAGGTTTTCTGCTTTCAAGTGCATATTTTCATCTTCAGTTAAACTGCAAATTTTAGTTCGTTTATGCTTTAGGTCATTTTTGAAATGAAATGGTAAACTTTTTATCTGGAGAATATCAGGGTAACTCTCCCAAATTCCATATGCAGGCATCAAGAATTGTGCTCATCTCAAAATTTTATCCAGGAATGAGGCTTAGTTCTAATAGGAATAGGAACTACGTTTCTCTCCTTTAGAACAGATCCAGACATCTCTAAAGAACCTTCCCACCAGATCCTGTCTCTAGTGCTTCCTCCACCAGCTGCACAATTTCACCCTAATCACAGGAGGAGTAAATGGCCCAAAGAAAAGTTAGAGGCTACCTAAGGCTGTGGTCTTTCAGGTACCAACTCATCTCCTGATGGAGTGCAGGATCAGAGAACAGCAAACAAATGTCTCTTTG
>JAUBOD010000633.1:11242882-11268518 GCA_032353885.1 Nothura maculosa | reverse complement strand
ATAAAGAGTGCTGTGAGCCAGCTTTGAGCTATTGCTTTTATTGTGGGGTCAGAAAAGATCAGGAGCAGAAAAGTTTATTGACAGGAATGCTGTGCAGGGAATGGTTTAGATCCCAGTTTTTGGCACCTGCACAGGGATTTGAGCTAAGGTGCCAAGAGTGGCAGCGGAAAGGGTCAGAGCTGAGCAGACAGGTTGGAAGAAATGATGATGCCTAACGCAACAGGAGACACATGTGAGTGCTCATCTACAGTCAGGGCAGATGAGCAGACATACCAAGGGAAGAGCAGTCAGCACAAGGCTGACCCCACACTACTCCATTTTCACACAAAAGAGGCAGAAAATATCCAAATGGTAAACAAGGACCATTTTATCATAGCAGTAGCCCACTAAAACAGGCCTTTTGGCCAAGGATATACAATCCTGCCTGCCAAAAATACCCACCGAAGGCCTGTGGTACACGGTTCTCCCGAGAGGAGGTTTTGCAGCAGGAAATTGATTTCCATCGGCTCCCTCATTAATTTTCATGGCACCCACAGTGTGTTTTTAGAACAAGCAGAATTATTAATGTTCAAAGTTACCCAAGCACTGTCGGGAACACAAAGATCTCTGGGAGTCAAACTGGGGCTGACAAATTGGGGAAGGAAAGGTCAGAAGGGACCAGGCCTGCTCTGCAGGCCTTAGCCAGGGCAGAGGGGGAAAAGCAGAACCCTTGGTGAGAAGGCCCCATGTTCTCCTGATGCCTCTCCAGTTTAGAAGGAAAAAAAAAAACATTGAGATTTAGCTTTGAGAAAGGAAATGAACTGTTAGCACTGGTTTTAACTACCCTAGGCGTCCAGGGAGCAGGACCACAGGCCTTAGGAAGGGTGAAATACTCTTAAGGGTTAGATCTAGCAGCTGTGAACTCTGATCTTACCCTTGAAAGTTTGGTAACATCTAAGCTAAGGAAGGCAATAAACAACATGGGTCTCCCATTTCTAGGTATAAACATGGGTAGGATCCCCCCAAAACCTCCTGAATTATATTCTGCCTAAAACAGGAGTGAGGATGGGAGCCTGATAGCCACAAAGACATCTCTGTTCAGATGTCCTCTTCCTACCCTGTCCTTGTACAGCTCATAGCACAACAGTGTTGAGAGCAGAGACCCTCATTCCTGAGCACCTCAGTGGTTGCTGCTCACTTCTCTGCTTGTCCAAATACAAGATCCAGGCACAGATAGCTGAAGGATTTTGCTGTGCCAGGGGATGCTCATCGGCTGGCATCACACAGCCTGTGATCTTGCCCCATTAGAGCAAGAGAAAATAAGTACCATTTGTTAACATGCCAATCGTTTTTTACACTGGCTGATTAAAAAATAATTACCCACAGCCATTATTGAGCACTCTTGCAAATGAGCTGTGGGAAGCTGTGACCGTGCGCTTAGCACACAGTGTGTCTTACTTGTTTCAATATTATTTTAATTAAGTATCTGGGTAAAAGGCTTTTTCTTAATGTAACTTTCTTTTCATAAGCGTAGAGCACGTAAGTGCAGAGCCGAGCACAGAGCCAGGGCCAGAGTGGTGTAACCTGGTCACGATCAGCAGCATTGCTTCAGAAAGGATTGTACCTCCATTTTATATATAGCCACAAAAGGGAAGAGACTTCATGTGCTCCCATGGGATGATGCAGTAGCAGATCAGCCTCAGAGGGTGTCTTGGCCCATGCTGGTTGGGCAGTAGGTGCTACCTTCCCATATTTCTCCTTCCAGCACCTGAATGGGTCATGCTTGGTAAAATGATGTCCTTGGGCCCAGCACAGAGCAGTGCTGCAGCCACTTCAGGGTGCAGCTCAAAACAGCCACATCGGACACTTCCACAACTCCTTATTTGCATGATTTTTCCTCCTTCCTGCAGGCCAGTTGTGGCTTTAATTAGCAAAGGTCACAATCACTGTCCTTTATTTTGTGAGGTGTTTGACCTTTTGCATCTGCTTGCTTTAAGTCACAGCACTTGTGCAGCATCGGTTTCAATTATCTCTTGTTTGCAAGAGAATTAACTCAGCAAACACATTTCAGATCCTCAGCTGGTGTAAAGCTAACATTGCACTGGAGAAATTGAATTACCATGCAGATTATACCATTGCAAAGCAGCTTCAGAGATTTCTCTTCATCTCTCCTCTCAGTCTTATCAATAGAAAATTCAATTCTTCAGTTATTTCCATTGGGTAAAATGATGTCGCAAGACGATGGACTCTGAAGTCCTTATCAGATGAGATTGCCTCTCCGTCAGAGCCCAGTGGGGTGTCCTGGACAAGGTTGAGTGCCAGAGCTAGGCTCCATGGAATGGAGCAGCCAGGGCTTGGGCTGGGCTATACTTGCTGGATCAGCCCCGGCTCTGTTTCAGATGAGGCAAAATCAGGGCAAAAATGAGCATATGGGGGGCCATGGGGAGAAGAGGTGCAGTCGAGGGTCCTGGTAACGGGCTGTCATTGTATGAAGAGTTTATGATAGGGAAGATGAATGACTCTGGCTGTTTCTTGGGCAAAGAGTCAGGTGCGAGGTTTTGTAAAGCAATGGCTTTGATCAGGGTCTGCTCCTGGAGCAAGACAGAAATTACATAGCTTTTCAAATCAATGTTTACTTTCCCCCAGATAATTCCTTTTTGTGAGGTGAGGGATGTACTAATTTCCATAGACACTCCAGAAGTCTGAAACTCTGTGCTTCAGACTTTGAAAATCGGCAAAAATAAATACAAATCAGAATGCTTTTTCTTCATTTCAGCCAAAACATATGTTATTACCAGGCTCTTTTTGCCCAAAAAAAGAGATATATTTCCCAAGCAGCTCTAGTTACTGCAAACAACTTCATTTTCCCTCTCAGATATTGCCATAACAAGAAGGTAGAAAGCAGAATTGATGAGACTAGATTAGAATAGATAGGAAGGTGGCTGATGAAAAGCTGCTGCCTTTTAACTCAGTGCCCAGTGAGGACCATTAGCAGCCTCCTTCTCTGTCACCCAGAGATGTTGTCCTGTTACTGAATTCACCTGTGCTCAGTTGTGCTGCATCTCCCTCAATGTCTTTCTGCAGTCTCAGTTTACAAGCGCATTTTGCCCTCTGAGTGCTCCTCCAAAGGTAGCACTCCAGCAAAAAAAAGGAAGGAATTGTGTATATATAGCTGGCAACACACTTTGGGATCTCTTGGGACAGAGCTTGCTGGATCAGAGCACTTTACTATTATGAGGATGCTGATAACTATTCTATTCTCCCCTGAAAGCCAAGGCAGTCATGTCCAAAGTGCCACAATGTCTCCTTAAAAAAATAAAAAAAATAAAAAGGCAATAAACCTGCCTTGTAGCTCCCCCCACATCCCCCGTATAATAGCTGTTTTCAGAGCAGCTTCATGGTGGGTCACCCTGATAACCGGGAAAAGATGCATTTTTCAGTCCTTCCTGCCTTTGACATAAGACCTTCTATATCTTATTTGCCACCACATTAAGCTGACTGAGACCGTAGCAGGTTTGTGGATGCGGGGCAGTTTGCTTTAACATTCTCTTCTCACCCCCCCTCTCCTTTTCTTTCCCCTTCCTTGGGTAATTTCATGCCCCATTAGACTCCTGTAGCTGCTCCCTGTGAACACACACACATCTCCACGCTGCTCGGACTTCCCTCCGGGCAGCCGGGGCGCTGAGCAGGCTGCACCCGCAGCAATCTCGCTTCCCCCAGGGCTCTGGGCAGGCACCATAGGCAGGACTCCTCCATGGGGCACCACGGGAGCGCCATCCCCACGGATGCTGGGGTCTCCCTCAGCTGGCACACAGCAAAGGTGGAAGCGCAGAGCCAAGCTGCCGGACTAGCATGAGCCCAGGCTGCCCATGTTGCAGTGCAGAGCATTTTGCATGGTGTCCATGCAGCAGCGGGACCACAAAAAATAACCCAGCATGAGATTGGGGTGCAGGGAGTAGCAGGGTTTACCCTCATCTCGCTGCCAGCCAGGTTCCTATGGGAAGCAAAGCATCGAAGCATCCTCTGTGCTCCGTATCCAGCGCTGCCTCCTGGCTGCTCCGGCTCCCCCGGCGCCTGCAGCATCCTGCCCTCCCGAGCAGAGCAGCTGAAGCCCGCGCAGGATCGCTGCACGGGAGCGGAAGGCACAATCTGTCCCTTATTTTTAAACCACTTGGGGAAAACGTATCTGTGCAAGAGGATTTTGCAGCTGTGTTGCACCCAAAGCAGGCTTTGAAGCTCAGGGAACTAGGGAGCAGTTTTCCCCACGGCTGTCAGTTCAGGGAAGACGCGGTCCTAAATTTGCTGGAAGAGGCTGCTCCTTCCCCTGGGAGCATCGGGACTGGCTGCCCCTTTTCCGTGGCCTCTCTGGACAGGCACAGTGTGGACGGTGGGGACTGATAAGACTAATGTCTCTCCAAAATGACAGCTTGTGCTAGGAGTTCGCTTTCTCTCCCAGACAATTGAACTTTGAAAAAAGCTGGGAGCAGAATGTGAATCCTGCCTAAAACAAAACAAAACAAAAGGAATGGAAAAAAAATAATAAAAAAGGCTTGATGGAGCTAAAGCACAAAGAAATTCTATTCATGGGCATTATTGATTAAGTTTTGCTCACCAACACATACGTAAACACTTATCTCTTGAATGAATAAGACGCTCTCTAATGCTGGAGGGAAGGAGGGAAAAGATTATTGAAAACGTGAGGGTCAGAGAAGCATCCGGCTGCAACGGATGCATTGAGAAGATAAACGAAGACGTCTCTGTCAACAAATCTGTCTGCCAAGGACCACGCGCGATAGAAGGCAGTGATTTTCAGGCCCTGGAAGCACTGCTTGTGCCATGATAACGAGGAAATAAAGATTGCAGAGCAGGTCCTCAGCCTGGGCTATGCCAGTGTCTCAGCCACAGTGCCGGAGGCACTACACCAATTTACTCCTCCTGAGGATCCTGCTCACTCCAGACAAGACAGCCCATTAGCAGAAGAGCAGGAAGATGGAGATTTGTGCTAGTGCCTGTAGGGAGGAGAGAAAAGGGAAGGGAAAATCTCTCTCAGGGAAGAGCAGCAGTAAAAGAAAGATGAAAAGGGAAGAAATGGGGGCTCCAACCCATAAACATCAACAGATTCTTCTGGGGTCCCTGAGGGCCACCCCAGTGTTACCTTTCCTGATTGCTCTGCTGAAGAAGTGTGTCTACAGATGTCTGTGGCCAGAGGTTTTGGCTAGTGTTAAAACAATACAGTGCAAATCACAAACATCCTTGGGCTCCTGCTGCGAGTCACCTTTCTCCACCTGAGAAAGATCCGAGATCTGGAGAATCTAAATCTAGCCAGGCGTGCAAGCCAAAGGCCATGGTCTCATGTGTATGAACGTGGCACAATGCAAAACAGCTTTGGGAACAAGATCTGGGATCCCCACATAGCCCCAGTATGAAGGGTGCAGATAGGATGGATGTGGTGCTGAGCATTTGGTGATAACCGCACAGAAGTCCTTGAGTCATCCAAAGGCCGTGAGGGACCATCTGAATAATCTGTTCTGACATGCAGGATCCCCAGGGACCACAGGATCAGCTCATGCATCCTGCTCTCAATTTATGGCTCCACAGCCATAACTTTATGCAAGGGCAGCAGCACTGTCTCGGGGACGTATTCTTCCTTGTTCACTGCAGCACAGACCTTACCTTTCTCACCATCTGCCACTGTGTCACCTTCCCAGGGCAGCTACAAGCCACAACCTCTGGGTTCATGTCCCTCATGGGCACTGTACCCTGTAGATTTCCACTGAATGGGAGGTAGCACCTGGCAACAAGGAGGACAACCCCGAAGTCAACCATGGCCAGCTGGCCTCCGGCCCAAAGGGCCATTTCACGCAGGATCCTGCGGGCTGCGATAGCATATGCCAACAGAGAATGCCCAGCAAGGAGTTAAGAAGGGTTGGAGCATATGGAGCTATTTTTTGTGTACAGTCTCCAGCCCCACAGGGATCCATAGAATGGAGACTCACTGAGATTAAATCTTGACATGAATCACTTGAATAGGTGATTGCTCTTTCATGAGTTTTGTCCAGTTGATTTTTGAATCCCCCAGAAAGGTCAGCATCTTCTACAGCCTTTGGCAAGAAGATGTACAGCTCAACTCCAGCTCATGGACTCCTTTCCCTTGTTTCAAAGCTGTTAGCTGCTGAAGTAACTGGGTATCCCTACTGACCTACCTCAGCCCCCTCCATCTGCAGTTTTCCAGGCAGAAGAACTTTTCCCCACACTCTTTCTCCAGAGGGGAGAAGTCCTTGCCTCTTGGCTCTGCTCCTTGCCCTGAAGCACAGCAATGTCCATGGAGCAGTGACAGCAAGATGGGACTCATACAGCACCAGCACAGGACACTCAGCAAGCATGTGCCAAGACGGGTGCCATAGGTTTGTAGGGATGTGTGGGGCAGGATTGAGCTCTCCTCTGAGCTGCTGGCTCTCTGCCTGTGGTACTTCTGCTTTGCCTGGGGAACCTGCACCAATGCATGTACTGGGACTGGTCAAATAACTGCAAGGCTGAACCCTACCAGGACTGGAAACCTGCTTCAGTTCTATGGCTGCTCTTTCAGCAGCATGGTCTTGCCCAGGGATGGAGAAGTTGATCTGAATACAGCAAAACAAATGGCCATAAATTTTGGCCTCTTATGAAAAATAAAATTAGTATTTTTGAACCCCCAAATCATGCCTTGCAGTGAGGCATGGGGGAAGTTGGTCTGTGATGGGAGAATCAAGTTTCCTCCCAGTGCAGGAACCAGGACCATGGGTCTCCCCAGAGAAGCTCTGCAGCTGCAGACTTCTGTACCTAGTTCTCTACAGCTGTGTCCAATGTCAGGTACCTCCAAGCTCGCTCTTGGACATGTGGATTTTGCAGCTAGATCAGATACCCTGAATATCCAGGATTCTGTCCTGCACCTCTGCTCAGGCAGGGGAGCACATCTCTATGAATGAAAGCAGCCAAAACAGGCACTGGGTCTACAGAGCTGACCTGCCATTAGCTACACCATTCCCTGACCCAATGCCTTGTGCCTCTGTTTCTCCGTCTGTGGAAATCAACACAAGCTTCTTCCCTGAGGGCCCTGACTTCCTGGGACATTTGCTCAACCTCCTTTCCCAGAAAGCAAAAGAAAGACTTCTATGCTTTTCCTATGGTCTCCTTAACATCTAAAGCACAGGCAATAAAGCTAATGCTAGTCTTAATGGATGAAGGCTCAGGAGCTGGGGCAGAGCAACCTCTAGTGGCTGCAAGCCAGGAAATCTCATTCCCCAAAACCCACATTCAGGTTGCTCTGAAAAGCAGTTGCTTGAATGAGACACAGACTTCACTGCTGCTACATTGTCCCAGAGCCCATAAATATCGACTCTTGACTTCCCCTCTCTGTTTTCCATCTTTATCTCTGTGCTGCCTGCGCCTGCCACCTCTCAGCCACTGCTTCCATTCACTCCTCTGAAAGCCTCCAAACCCAAAGGGCTCCTGTCTTGCTCCACACAGTCACGAGTGACAAATGAGCCAGGACTGAGACCTCAGAGCAGCCCTCATTAAAATGACACACAACATGTTAGTGGGACTTGCTAACACTGATGGAAATACCTCCAGCACTGGCACGATTTCTCTCCTGCAGCCAGTTGCTGTTACCCCTTGGATTGGCTGCATGGTCCACAATTGCTCATGCTCAGTATAGACAACAGATCCATCAAGATCATTGATGATCCACCTAGAGAACTGCTGCCCTCTTGGCTGCAGGATAGTCTGGTTAGGGAATGGCCCTGCTAACACTGCCTTTACTTCAGGACTAGCTGTTTGCAATAGGTATGAGCCAGTAGCAATCTGTAAAGCTTAGGAAGAGTCCTGAGGATTCCCTTGGAGAACCTCAGGGATCCCTTGGGTGCTCCAAGAGCTGAGGTCCCTGGGCAGAGCAAAGCATTCAGACAGTAGGGCTGATCATGAGAACAGCTCCAAACAGGCCTGATCTGCTGGGTGACAATAGGCCTCCTGGCAAGCTTGTGTCCCTCGTGTGGAAAGAAAAATATTGTTCTCTATGGAGTCCCACAGACCCATTGCAGACCTTCAGCTTCTTCCTCTTACAGGCAGCATAGACATAAAAACAGGCAAGTAGAACAAGACAAGTGAAACAAAAGTCTTCTCAGCTGCCTTCAAGAGCTATTTGGCTTCAGCACGCCCCATCCTCATTGCCTGCCACATCCCATTTGTATTTGTGTAATTCAGAGCTCTCCAGCTAATGGGTGAGCATCAGGGCAGGGAAGATAAGGCAGACAAGATGCAGTAGCTACAGCTACAGGAAGAGCCAGGCTTTCTGTGGGATGTATTAAAGGACAGATTCCTAGGCAGACAGATACATAATTCAATTGGATGGAAGATAAAGAATGAGAGAAATTCTTTATACTCCATTGTGGGACTGTCATCTGTCAGACATTGGCCAGAATATGCTTTCCTTTCCCATGTTGCAGAAGGGTGGCCAATAATACAGTGCAGTCTGGATGCGCAGCCTGGCTAACACTAGCTGCTGATTCATCAATTATGTAGGCAATTTAAGCAACATGGTACATGACAATAATGCAGGCAGCAGCTTTATTTTAGGATATATTGAAGTAAAAAAAAAGAGGAGGAGAAGTCAGAGAGTTCTCTGCAGTGAGGAATCCATGACTCACCACTGCATCTGCACACACACGGTGACTTGGGGCTTCTCCTATGGCTGTGCTCCCACTGTGACTCGTGGCGAAGGAAAGTCTGCTGTGAACCTGCTCCACTGCATTTTTAAGGACCTTGAGGTGTAACACAAGATTTAGACATGGGCAAGGTTAAATCCTGCATTCAGCACAAGGGACTGCCTTGAAGACCTGGAAACATAGCAAATAAATCACACCCATGTAAGTGACCACAAGGAGGTTTTACTCCACAGCTTTTCTTTGGCATACTCCAATTCTGTTGGGGGATGTGATCTCCTAGCTAGGCAGCACTGGATCACATGAGGCTGCACAGCTCATCAGAGACTATATAGTTGTTCTGGACATCACAGAGAAAACCCTTGGTTCTAATGAGGTCAGGTTATTAACTCCCAGACACATTTAGGTGATGAGGCAAATGGCTCTCAGCCTGTACATCTCTATATCAGATGTCATTTTCTAACAACAAAGGTGGCCCCAATCTTGCGGAGGGAGAAAATACAAGGCCTCCTTGTTAAAAGCAGAAGTCAATCAAGTTCAAGTTTCAAATACCTAGAAGTGCTTTGGAGTGGAGGTGATTAACCTTGAGAGTGGGTTTTTGTGGAGCTGGGAGCATCTTCTCTTAGCCGGATGCTTAACCCCAGTATAGGCTGAGCTGCATCTCTGTAGCATGAATCACTGGCCTGAAGCCAGGCAGGGAACATGGACAAATAATGGAGAAACTCATGCTTCTGTACTGAATATCACCTTGTCCCTTTTGAATATTTCTCTTCTTTGTCTGAACAAACCAGCAGCTGGAAGTGTCCAAAAAGCCCTATGGGATTGCTTTCTCTTATTGTCTCTGCCACTTAATAGCTATTCTTTTCAGAAATTGCTTGATTTCAAAGGTAGGAAAATTTAAAATAACAGATTACAGTTGCCTCCTCAGAAAATCATAGGCAAGATAAGACAGGGCAACAACCAAACCAACTCCTGAACCAGCTGCAGGTTGTGCAGTCGCACTTTTTCCTATTCACTCCGATTACCTGGCCTGTTTCCTTGATTAGCTCATCTGCACAAGTTCTGTATTTTCCAGTTTGAATGCTCAGCAGAGCTTCTCTTGATCAAAGAAGGAAAGGAGCCAACACAGACTCATTTTCATCAGAGATTATTAAAACCATTCAAAGGACCAACCTACGCCCTTTATCCAATACCGACCCTGGAGTAGATTCAGAAAGTTGGCAGTCAAAATGTGTCAGTTTTCACAAATTCTTCCCCCCACTTTGTGAGGCTCATGCACCTCATTCCTCACTTCCCGGCAGGCTCCAAATGCAGAGATGAGCAAGTTCGAAAGAAGGATATTTCTGCTATAATCAGCTCACGCATTGAGTGCTGAAGTGTCGTCAGATACCAAGACAGTGTATATTTGGCTCCACTTCATCTGCACTGCGGTGTGGGCGGAAGCATTCAAAAATAAGGCACCAGGCTCTCACATCCCGAGTCTGATAAAACGTGCCCATTGAGCTCTTCGTGCTCACTTTTCAGTTTCTGAACTTCTGCAATCTCAGGCCACAACTTTCAAGCTGTTCCTCATGATTATGAAGCCTAAAGTATCCTTTTCTTTACTAAAAGCTTAGACTGGCAAGAATTCCTCTGAATCCAGAATCCAAAGCTTTAGAACAAATGCTCATTCTTGCAAACATCACAATAAAATTATGTGAGCCAGCAGTACTCGAAATAACACCCAATTTATCTTCCTATTTCCCTGTTTGATTATGTCTTTTATTTCTGTGGGATAGGAAACCTTGAAAACAAATGAGTCAGTTTGATTTGCTTCAGGAAAAAAATCATTTTCTGTCTCCTTTACTTGCTGGCAGTGTTTTGTTAGCCTGGGATAGAGAGTAGTTTTTGAAAACTAGAAAAACTTTTGAGTCTTTGGACTTTCTGATCCCGAGGGGAAGAAGTTCCAAACACCTTCCCGATGTTGTTTGTTTTCAGCAGCATCTTGTTCCCAGCAGTTTCCAGAACATGCAAACACTTTTCTGGTCTCCCATCAAACCCACTACTTTCTGTTTTACCTTATTTCTGAATACAATACTGTAGGTTGGATGCGGAGGAGGTCTCAAGTAATTCAAGTTTCCTCTCAGTGTACCTTGAGAACTAAGCTTTCATTTTTGATGACACCACCAAGTTACGGGAAATCAAGGGATTATTGATTTTTTCCCTTCCCTAGACCCTTGGGCAGCTCCCTCTATAACACAGGTCTGGTCTGAAAAGGGAAACCCATCAGCCTAGCCTAGAGTTTAATCATCTCTAAAAGCAGCCCCAAAGCCTGTGCTCCGCATTGCTCTCCATGCCCACTGAATCAACACTAAATGAGGATGCACCTGAAAATCTCAGTATCTCTCCAGCCTCTCCCAAACCTTTTCTTCAGCTCAGCATTCTGTGCTACAGCCAGCTCGAGCTACCACGCTCTTGCAAAGAGTCCTCATGAGAAGATATGGCCAATTTAGCAACATAATGAATGTACACACATAAAAGTTCTGATTCAAACTCTTCCATTAGATTTAGTCACTGGCTCCCAATACAAAATGATGGTGACACCGATTCCTCCTCAGCCCGAGTGACTAATTGTGATACAGAGGCAATTAGGCTTGGTTAAATGATCCATGTCCCTTCAAAATAATGGTCTGTCAAATTGCATTCGCCCAAAATAATCTAGGATTGACTTGACAATCAAAATATCTGTTCCTTCAAAATTAATAGAAAACCCAGAGCTCCTTGCTTTTCTGTAGTGCAGCTGGGTAATGAAAAGGCTGCCTCTCTGCTCATAAGGAGGGATGGCCTCTCCCAAGGGAGAGGAGAACAGGAATTAAAAGGCTGTATGAGGCTGGAGGCAACAGCTACCACAGACCACTTGCTGCAGGCTGAACACAGCCAGCAGGGGCTGGGCAAACCGCTATGGCAAATCTCCCTGAAATCATGAAATCTGGTAGTTCAAAACACTCAGACAGAGGCAAGGAAGGCAGGTCAGGCAGGATGCACCCATATTCCACAGACCCTTGAGCAGGAACCTCATGAGGGGCACTGAGCCACCTCTGTGACCTGTGTTGGTTACACCCCCAGGCTGATGCTCGGGAAGTTTGCCTCCAAAGCAGCCCTGCAAACAGGTATTTGTGGCCCATGAGCTGAGCCCACAAACCCCACAGCCTGATCCTGGGAGAAGAGCTGGCCTCCTTGTGCAAACACCCCCAGGGATGGAGGCAGCAGTCCTGGCTGAGGGAGCCTGGCTGCCTGGGGGACAGGGGACAACATCTCAGGAGATGGCAGCCAAGTTTCTCCAAGGCTGAGGCACAGAGCCTTGAACTCAAAGTGCTCTGTGCTTCCCCATCCAATATTCTCATCCAGAGTTAATGAGGCCTAACCCTTGAGGTCCTTACCTAGTTATCTGCTTCTGCAGGCAGCTTCTGCTAATTAAGCACAGTGGGTTAATTGGAAGAACCCACAAAGACATCCCCTAGGAGCAAGCACAAGGAACGCGTTCCCCCACCCATGTTCGTGCTGGCACCTCTCATGCTTTGGAGTCCTTGTTAATCTGCTGGGATCTGGCTGCTCCTGCAGCACAGCGAGTGCAGCAGCGGGGAGCCGGCTCTGCAGCCCCAGGGAAACACAGTCTTGCAGCTTAGGCAGTTTCTAAATCACCCCCAAATTGGGCCAATACAATTTCCATCCACTGCACAGCTCACTGTACTCAGCTCTGAAAAGAGAATTGCAGAAGCAATTACCAGCTTTAATGAAATTAGATGCTTCCAGTAATGAAAATAGATGCTGCCTCACTTCTGCCTCTCTACTCCCTGCGAGGAGCCAGTGGCAGGAAGGGGCCATGGTGCTGCCCAGGTGTAGCTGGATCTGCTGGCACAGATCCTGCTTGTTCCCACTTGCTCTTCTCCAGACAGCTTCCTTCCAGAACACTGCTCCATCCCACACAGTTTCCTCCTCCACGTGATTTAAAGCAGCATGAATTGAGGCAGAAGGTCCAGAGAGACTGAGCCTTGCATTTATAGTGGCTTTAGTTCTATTCCAAATGGAATAACATACCTTAAACTCAGCATGGTCATTTTCAATTTGTGTTTAACTTCAAGCCTCCTCATTTGTGTTTCATTTCTGAAAAGAAATGCTTATTTTCTCCATCTGGTCCACTAATAGTGGACACTTGTCCCCACCAACCCTGCCTTGCTGGTATAACCAACATGCAACACTGACAGCAAATCAAAGTGACAGCTGCTGAGCATCTACCTGAGCAGTGATGCTCCAAAAGGACCTCCTAACACCATGGCCAAGTCATGCACACAGTGACCCAGCCAGGTCCTGCAGCCCCAGGTCTCCAGCTGCTGTCACCTTGGGACTCCCACCACATCCAGCACATCTTGCTGCTCCCCAAAATCCAGCAGTGAGCAGAATCACACAGCACATGCAGCTGGAGGAGGACAGGAAAGGGTTAAGTCTCTGTGGCTGTGATAACTCTCCTTCTCCTGCAGTGGGAATTTCATCCTTTATTTATGGGCTGGCCTCCTCCCAATAGGAGAGATTTAAATTTTTCAGCAAGGTCCATGTCCCATCACCCATGGCAGTTTAAATTTTCACTTGTTTCATCATACACAGACATCAGCAGAAAGACTGTAATTAAAGCAGAAAAAAAAAGGTGAAGGTGGGGGGAGAAACATCAGGTCTGCAATGATTATGCTCCATGTAAAATAGGATAATGTATATTTTACAAGATGAAAGTGATCAGCCTATTGCTCCACTCGGCCCTAACCTAACATGACACTTAGAACAGCAACATTAAGAGAGCTTTTCATTAAAAATCTTTCCCCTGCCAGAGAACAGTGCTGCTGAAGAAGACTATTAAATGTCAGAAACAACCATGAAGCACACAGCTGTTTTGAGCAGAGTACACCCAGTGTTCACCAATTGCTCCTCAACAGAAAGTTCAAGAACAGAAATTTGCTTGGAATTGGAGTCTTGAACACAACTGTAATATGGGATGCTTCCACATGAGGTCCTGACCTACCCAACTTGAGGGCTCTGATCTTCAAAGATACCTGAAAAAACCATCTCTGAGACAACAGGACAGAATCCACACACAGCTCCTAGATTTGTTGCCTCCTGTAGCCACCTCCACCACGTGCAGAAACCACCTCTGCCAAGAAAAGCCATGGCCAGCAAGCAGCCTCAGGCCCAACGGCTGGGCTACAATGCTTGGTGATGCCTGGACAGGACAAGCTTTGGGTCAGATGTTTTATGCTTCCAGCAGAAGTTGCTGGGCAATTTTCACAGAGAATGAGCTCAATACAGGGCTCATTCAAAGCTAAATTTCAGAGAGGACATGCTGCTTAAGGGAGGAGAGCTGAACATCAGCTTGCCATCCAAAGCATCGCTCCATGCTCACAATGTCAGATCTCATTTAGATGGCTAATTACCAATGCAGGAGAGCAGACACTCAACGAACCATAAAGCAAGTAGAAGAGGAACACGTCCAGTCAAAAGGCAGAGCAGGCACTGGAAGCCATCTGATTCCTGGTCACAGCTGGAGAAAGAGGCATAGAGAGACAATGACTTGTTCACAGTCACACACACAGGCTGCTGCAAAGATAGAAAAAATAGAAATGGAAACCACATTTTTCTCTTCCACAAGCCCTTTCAAGCCACTCACATCCATCTGCTGAAATGGCCACCTTTCCAACCCTCCCAGGTCATTGTCCTGTATGCAACATGGCCTTCATGAGTTCCAATGCCTGCAGGTGGTCACAGAGCTTTGTAGACTCAACTTTCCCTACCATTGTGGTAGAGGGGACACAGAGAAATCCTCATGTCCAGGCCACCACCGCAGGAGAACGAAGTAGAGCCAGGAACTCTGCTTGTCACTTGTGGAATGGGAGGTGAGATGTTTGTTTTACTTCCATACGCTGGAGGCTCTCTAATTGCATTAGACTGTTTACCAGAGGAGGGTGTAATTAAAAGTGAATGGCTGCAAGTCCTTTATGATCATGAATATTAATTAAAGATAAACGCTATATCAATATTCATTTAAGCAAAAACAGCAAGTGAAAGGGTGAAAGGCAGATCTTGATCCTGGATGGCACTTCAACATTTTGTAAGGGATATTACACAGCTAGGCAAATAGAAAAAAATAAAATATTTAAAAAAAGACAATAACAAGCTCAGAACAAAGCAATTGGGATCAGGGCACCACAGTGCCCACAGTGTCCTTTGATGATGCCCTATCCCCACAACCAGCTCTTTCAGAAGGAAGTACAGGATAGTCCACACATGACAGTTGCAATACAAAATAGCCCTTTTCCATCCGTTTCCACCTTCTGATTCTCTTTTTCCAGTCCTCTCCAGCACTTACGAGACAAAGAGCACAGCAGCTGCTACGAGCAGCAGGACTGGATAATCCCTCAGTCCCTCGGTAGGGCTGCCAAAACCGCCTCAGTGACCTGTTTGTGTGGGTTTAGTACCTCTACTGCTGCTTGTATCACAGGAGCGCACAGCATCCTCACCACCTACACAGTTTATAAATACAGCTCCACCACCAACTGGGATTCACGGCGTGGAGCACTGATGTTGCACAGCCAGGCAGTACCAGGCCCCTGGGGCGCCTACTGCACATGACACCCACCAGCCTTCAGTCATTGCAGACTGGGTTTCCCCAGGGAACTCAAGCTAGGAGGCAAACAAAGTTTTCTGTGTCTCAGCTCGGCCCCCACAAGCATTATAGAAATACTATGGAGGAATAAGTGGATATAGATGCCTTGCAAGAAGATTCTCTGCGGAGACACAGGTCTATATCCTTCATCTGCTAGAACATTCAGGTGTCTCCCATCCACATCACCGCAGCAGGTTTTTTGTCCTAAGGGCCAGGCACACCACACCTCATCCTAACACCATCCCAAGGTTTTTTAGGAAGCTAGTCACATGCCATGAGTGAACTAGGTACAAAGATCAGAAGGAAAGTCTTCCTACAACTTGATGCAATGACACGACATGATAACCTGCTCTGTGGCTTCTTACAGAGGCTCCTGAGTTCCCCCCTAATTGGTCCCCAGGTAAACCCAACACACCTGAATCAGCTCTGCAAGGATAATTAACCCATGTTGCTACCAGATCTCCCCACCCTGCTCCATGATGAACCTAGAGTCCTGAGCTTTACTCTGAGGATGTAGCACCAAGTGCTATGATGCTGAGAGATCATCACCCCCAGTAAAAGCCGTGCTCTGCAATAAGCCAGGATAGTCTTGGCCATAGCGGTGAAGTCCCAGCTTTGCTAAATCTCTAAGCTTGTTGTTTGAATTCCCATCTATAGGCAAAGGCAAATCGGTGTTTAGATCTGTGCCTAATGGTGTCTTAAAGGCTGGCTTCAAATTCCTCCCTTCAGCAGCCTGCTCTCTGCTTCACCTCTGCTCTTACGCCATGTCCTTGTCCCTGCACGCTACCCCAGAGGTGGCAACGTCCTAACAGTGAGTGAAATCAACTGTGTGCAAATCATTTTGCTAGAAATTGTATTTTCAAGAAATACTTGGTATCAACTTCTGTGCTCAAATGCACCTCCAAGGATTCACTTATGAGTGAATAATGTGAGTGTTGCTTTCCACAAATACAGCCCAGGGCAGCATCACTTTCTGCCTGCTGCAGCCCTCAGGACTAACAGTCTTCTTCTCCCAGATGTACTGCTCATCTTCAGCTGAGTTTTTGTGTCTTGAGGAGCTCTTTTGGGGCATGAGTAAGAATCAGAACTTGACTTGAATGTCATTATAAATGTGGTTCTGTGTAAAAGTACAAACCACAGCAGGTTTTGCTGGTAAATAATGGCCCATTGATGGGTCTCACAAGTGCAGCTGGATTGCTAAAAATCCATCCAGCACTCCTGTCTCGTGCTATATAATCTATAACCAATGTTCCCTTCCCTGCCTACAGAACATGTTGTGGTCTCTGCACACCTTCTAAGGCAACACGACGGGTAATTAACAGGTTGTTAATGAGAACAGAGCTGATGTTTGTCAATAGTATTCCACATAGCCAAGATGAAGAATGACTGTTCACTACCTGGCTTGGCTAATGTGCAGTGGAGCCTGCAGTACCTCCTTAGAGCAAAGAGCTCACAGTCCTCTCACCACATCCCTCCTTCGCTGAGTCCTTCTCTACCCACCTTGCCAGGAGCTTCCAATCCTTGTGCTGCTGCTACAGGGGATGGTCAGTGAAAGGGCTAAATGGGCCAACCCTTCTCCAGATGGTCCTGCTCTGATGACTTGGAGAGCTAACCACTTGAGACAGATTATTTCTAGCTCTCCCTTCAGCTGGCCACATTCAGGAGGGTCAGTTTTGGAAAATGTATTTACGTGCTAGCTGAGTAAAAACTTCAAATTGCTCTTTTAAAGACTTAGTCCTTCCAAAACCAGAGCTTACATCGTCATCCTCAGTATGAGAGAGAAAATGACACACAGTACAGGAAGTTAGGGACCATTATATGCTGGACCACACCGTATTTGAGATGCATCAGTGGCCTGGTCAGAATTTGACTGAAACACATTCTTCTTGCCATAAAGCTGTGTCATCTTCCAGCCTTAGCAGGACCAAAGGGCTCTGCAGTCATGTGGGATTCTACATGGGCTGCTACAGGGGACATTCCAACTCCTGGCTGAGGGCAGATGAGTCACTTGGCACTGGCACCTAAGAACTGCCTGGTTGCTGAATCAGCCCAGTGCCAGAGTTTTGCCTCACCAGACCCAGAAGCCCTGGATGTCATAGTGGCATTTCTCTGTATAATAGATCTTCTCTGTGTACTTGGCTATCCAGGCCATTTGAGTTAACTGGTATTACGTGGGTCTTTGAAAATGCATCTTACCAAGGACACGGGCAGAGGACTGGCTCTGTGCAGTCCCACAGCACCCTTGGGCAGTGCCCACACCCCAAATGACAGAAGCATTTACCACCCATTCCAGCATTTCTAGGACCCAAAGGGCATCCCTGGAAGCCACTGCTCATGGTGACTGCTCTGTGGAACCACCTTGCTACACCAGACATTTACAGGCCAGCATCTGCGGGGGCAGGATCCTTCAGCTCTGCAGCTGACCATGGCTCTCCCGACCATCTCAGCCTCACCACAACCCAGAGCTAAAAAGTCTACCCGACCTGAGGGTAAATAAACATCCACCTCCACAAGCAGGAGGTAGTCTTGGACTCCACAGACCTTTGCTTTTCAGGCTTCCCCAGGGGTGAGCGAGGCTGTAGTTTGGGCAGAGTGTTATAAACTGAGAACAAGGGCTGAAGGCACAAATGCTGGGAGCAGCTGGCAGCTACAGGAACTGCTGTGAGCCCCCTGTAAGCAGGGCCTGGTGCTTTCAGGGCAATGGTTCATGCTGTGGTCAGACACGGAGCCAACTTCAGACAGGTTAAGTCTTTGGAAATGCAAGAGGGAAAGGAAACAGTGCTCTGAGTTTTTCTTATAATATTTTTTTTCTTTCCAGGGAAGCAAGATCCTGCAAACAAACTGTTGATCAGGCTTCAACAGCTTGCATGTTATCTCTGCTCACGAGTGCGGCACAGTGTGCAGTCCTCTCCAAAGCTGCAGATCTGCTATCATCCCCTGCCGCCCACGTAATCATTTCAGTCATGCCACGCTCTGCCCCCGCTGCAATTTCACAGCCACTCGGTCAGAGGGAAATCGCAGTAATTTGAGTTTGTCTAAAAGTATTACAGTGGTGTAGTTCCTTTTAAAGGGACGCTGCCGTGCATGGAGATGGAACCGCCTTGGCTTGACCCTCGTGGGAAAGATCTAAAAGGTTCATAAGGGACGCTCTGCTTCCTGTTTCAGTGGGTGTCTAAATCCTTTACAAATCTTGTACCTGTCTTTAAATAGTGACATAGACTCAGCCAAGCCCACATCCCATCAGTTTGGCTCATGCTTCAGTACCCAAATCTCACAGTCTCAAAATCATTTAAAGGTCTCTCTTCCAGTGAAATAAAAATGAGAGCAATAACAAAATACACTTCCCCATGGGCCCATGGTTAGAAGTTAGCACAAAGACAGAGTTTTAGGAACTGTCAGGAGCAGGTGATGCAGTAGCTGAGACCTAGCAGTGGGAAATGATATATTTGCCTGGGCCAATATATGGCACAATATCCTAATTCCCCTAGTTTCATTTCAGTTCCAAATGCAGTGTTTCCACCATGCACTTTCCTGGGCTCCCTCGAGCATCCCCAGTCTCAGCACGGCAGGAAACACCAGGTGGATGAAATGACATCCTGACCATCTCGCTGCAGTCACAAATGCACTCTGCCAGTCATAGGGCTACATGTGTCTCGCTATATCCAGGTAGAGCCAGAGCAAGGAGGAAACAGCAGAGACAGGACTGCATATCTCTCTCCATTCACAGTGTTATGGATCTGATTTCCTTTCACAGCTAAATGAAGCAGCAATTTACTATGAATAGCCAGAGGGCTGTGCTGATAATGTGCTAGTTTTTTTTGCAGGGAGGGTATTTTGAAGATTATTTTGAGCACTTTGTGATCAGTTCTGTGTGCTGTCCCAATGAGTTGCTTTATAAGCCTATGGCATGAACCCTACCACAGGGCAAATAACCAGAAGGAGGCCTAGCTGAGCCCAGGGACAGGAAGGAAGCAATTCATCCATTCCAAACAACCACCCAGGCCTTAAGACTTCTCCCAGACCAGCCCATCGTGCAGAACTATCCACAGGAACATCATGCACAGAGCAGGTTCCCACCTGACCCCCTGAAAGGGCCCTTGCTCCAAACTCCAAAGCACAAGGAGCTGCTCTCTCTGCTCCCGTTAACACAAGTCCTGTTGCAGTGATCTCCCCGGACATCTTGGAAAAAACAGTGTGAGAGAAGACATCCCCTCTGGGAAGCACCCCAGAGGCCACCTGGATAGGGTTCCTGCAGCGGGACACCTGCAGCCAGCCGAGGTGGGCAGGGGCTTCCTCGTCGGAAGTGGGGATCGTGCTTCCTTATCTAGATCAGCTAGAGTGGCTGAGTGGAGGAGCCTACATAGCCTTACATGGACCCTTGAGGTGTCCCTCTACTTGGGACCCTCCACCAGCCTTCCCTAAGCTGCACCAGGGTCCACAGCCACCCTTGAGGACACCCTTGCGAGGCCAGGCAGCCGTTGGACTTCCTGGCAATGCTCGCCAAGCAGAGGTTCAAGTGCCATCTAGTGGCATGCAGGACCAGCATGGGACGCAGCAAGGTCCAATCCTGTCAGCTCCCATGTGCAGCACCAGACAGGCCGGGCCTTGGCACTGAGGGGTGATGGGGAAAGGCCAGGCCCCTTTCAGTGGGGCCTTGGGCAAACTGCAGCCCTGCAGGGCTGTCCTCTGAGGCAGCAACTTGCCACCGGTGGCAAGCGGGATGGTTGCACCAAGACATCGCGTGCCCTGCTCCTGGGTGTTTGCATGGCCACCTCCACACCCTGTCCCCACCGAGGTGGACACTGCGGATCCTCCACACTAAGGCCCAGCGGGGACCTGCGAGCCTTGCTCACGGCTTCCCACGGGTGGCCTCATGGGCCTCATCATCTACAAAAGCCACGAGGGGGCTCCAGGAGCCTGTCAGACATTGAGGAGAACGCTGACAGCAGCACCAGGTGCCCAGAACCGGCCTCTCCTCCAGCAGAGAGGTGGAAGGGAGCTGAGGAAATAAATACAGAGCTCTGTGAGTGAGCAGGATCTGCCAGGGTGGTTGCCTCTGCTGCACAAGTCGGGCCAAGAAGCGGTGCACGTGTGGCAATGGACCCAGCACAGGAACGGAGAGCAGCTGTGGCACTGGGCTGTGCTTGTCTGACCTTGGCACAGCAGGATTATGGCCTCTTGCAAGACACGGATGGTCACTGCATGATCATCTGCTCCAGCAGTGGATTCGCGGTGCTGTTTTGTTCCAGCACGACCAGATTTATGTCTCACAGCTGTTTTATCTTGGCCTAACTCTGCTGAGTTTATGGGTGTTATCTGTAAGAGGTAAATCTGTTCAGGCATTAAAGAAAAGCCTTGGAGAGCACTGCTAGGTTTACTAGGGGGTCTATGTCATGCAAACCAATTCAGCTCCAGGGATGATCCCTTCAAGGATGGGATCAACCTGTAAGAAAGCAGATCCAAATCCACCTTATGGTTTGTCACAGTTTAACGCAACTGTCCCATCAATAACATGGGAAGAAAACAATGCTGCCTAAAGATTCAGCATGTCTAATTCTGTTATTGATGGTGAGGCCTTAGATAATCTGTATGCAAGGTAGGGACAAGACTCAGCATCTCTGGCATTATTGATATAGCTGTTAATAATGTGTATTCTGGGCAAAAAGCAAATAAAAGTGTTCCAGGTCAGCGTCAGTTTGCCATTTCCTATCACTCGACTACCCACTAATGCCAAGGCAGGGAACAGTCAGTCCAACAACCATGTTCCAACAAGAATTTTGTCCTCCTTTTTACCTGCAGAATTTTCTGATACTGTATCTTGTCTTATGCTTAGTGAGGACAGGAATGAGGATAAAACAAGCTGTCCTCCCCCAAGCCACTCACTCTTCCCTATTCGTTGAATACAAGCCAACCTAAAACTGTTTACAAGTTTCTTTTTCATTTGAGTTTTGCTTTAAATTGTAAAGTCCTTTCCCTCACAGAACCTCTCTGTGCACCTGCATTTTATTTACTTCATTTGACTTTATAGCAAGGCAAGGGGTTAAGGAAAGACATTTTGAGAGGTCCTGGAGAGCAGGTCCAAAGATGGTCCAAGCCCATTGCTGAGTGCCAAGAACTGATGGCAGAAGGGTTCAGTGCTGTGTTGACAAAGCCCAGCTCTCTAGGTTATTTCAGAAGTGGAGTCTGATTTAAAGAAGGACTTGCAGGATGGAGCATTTCTGGGGTGCACCATTACCAGCCCTCCCCTTGGGCACGTGGGAATAACTTCAGAGTAGACACTGCAACTCAGATTTTCCATCTTCCCTTTGCTGGTCCCTTTGCATCTGCCCCACAAGTAGATGCTCCAGCACAAGGTTTATGTTGCTACAGCACTAGGAGACAGCCACAGGCAGGAGTCATCTCTGCTTTCTGCATGCTCCGTTTCAGAGGCTCCTTGAGTAACCAGGCCTTTTTGGCTTCACCAGCTCAAGCCATTTTGAAGTAGCAACTTCAGCACAGACCTCAAGCCACTGGGTCTCCACAGAGCTGCAGATCCTGGTTCTCCCTCTCACTAGCAGGGGTGGACAAGAGGGGAAAGCGCAGACTAGGCATCTACCCCTGGTTTTGTCCCTGACCAATGTGTGCCGCAACCTGCAGAGTCATGGGCACCCTCTCCTGAAGGGGATGTCTGAACAGCCTGCACACTGGGGAGGTCAAAGGGAGAGAAAAACTGCACTAAGTGTTTTCTATCCCTAAACTCCTTCTGCATGATGGGCATGGACCCAGAGACCTGTAGCCTAGCAGGAATTCAGCCCCAAGGGCCTCAGACACAGTGTTCATCCTCTTAGACTCCTGTAAGGCCAGTGCGGATGTTTTAAGCCCATGCTTAAAGGGCAGAAAGCACCTGGAACTTGTGCTGCCACTGTGAGTGTCCCACACAAGCCTTGCAGTGTAAAAACAGGCTTTGATCCTCCGAGATTCAGCTTGAAAGAGGCATCAGCACCTTCCAGAGTCCTCAGTGGCAAAAGGAACATCGCTTCAGAATTAAAGTTGCTTCTGCATTACAGGAGCAATTCCAGAAAGCTGTAGAAGGTCGTCGTGGTGGAAAAATGAGGGTATGAAGGACCCACCCTGCAGAACAGACAGGGAAAAAATAGATCACAATGTATTCAGAGCTTAGACAAGAGCAAACTTGCTTGCAAAAATAAACTCTTGCATTTGACACGTTGCTTAGATATTAATTAGTTTGATCAGCTTGCCTAGGTGTGTTAACAGGAGTGAGAGCTGGTGCTTGTACAGTGATAAGCTGTTAAAACCTCCTGAGCAGAGATATGAATACTGGCAGACACACATCTTGCCTTTATGCAGAGCCTTTCTGCTCTTTTCTCTTAAATCTTTTCCACTCCTGTTTTTCTATTTCACTCAGCTTAGTCTCCCAGGTTCCATTTCTTCCCCAGTGCAGAACCAGGGACCCATAAGAGCAAGCAAAACAGCTAAGGCGGCTGTGCAGAAAGCCAAGGAGCTGCCAGCCCCAAAGCACAAAGGCAAGAAATGGAAAAAGGAGAAAACTCTCTCTCTCCCCACTGTTTCCATCAGTCCCCTTCCCTCCTAGTTTTTGTATGGGTTTATTTCTAGGGGAGGTTCATAGAGGGGGTTCATTCCCACAAGTGAGAGGCCTGAGCTAACATTGTCCCTTTAACAGCAGAGCCACAGCCTGACATCAGAGGGCTGGTGAGTCCTGGGAGCCTTTGGAAGCGGTGCCAACAAATCCTTGTTTCCCTGCGTCTTTGCTGCTCTTGTTTGTGTGTGCATTTTAACACGCTGCATATGCAGCCGTGCCTGCCAGGGGATGGCTGCAGGGTTTGCATTAAGCAGCTCAAGACCAATCTGGTAAACAGCTATTAAAGTTCTGCTCTTGGTGTCTCGGAGGGTGTCGCTTCTGGACGAGGGAGCCACTCGCATCTTTGCTTCCCTGCAGGCTGTTCCCTGGTTTGCAACCCAAATGGATTTCTCTTCCTCATAGTTATGCAGACAAGTGGGGTTCTGCTTTGTTTGTTTCTGGCGTAGGGAGGGGAAGCCAATCTCCCATGGCTCGGTGGGGAGAGCTCATGTTTTTTACTGTTTCTTTGATAGGAAGGAGACAGGCTCAAAACCTGTAGCTCTAGTGTTTAAGTCCTCAGTTGTGAACAGAACTGGCACCTAAAACTGATCTTTTGCCCAGGAACAAAATGCTGAATCCAGTAATTCCTGGGCTTTGCAGGAGGTTGAAAACTAGCTTTTTCTTCTTCTTCTTTTTTACTCTTCTTTTTTTTTCTCTCTCTTTTTTTTTTCTTTTTCCCGAACTGTCACAATTAGAAAGTTTCTTAGAAGCCATACTAAAGTCCCAGAGCCAGGTCAGCCTCTGTGCGGAACAGAGAAGTGGAAATCAAGTCCGGAGCACAGAGCCCAGCTGCAGAGCCACATCTAAAGCTATTTATTCTCGCACAGGTTTTTTTCACACGTTCTTGCCTTCTGTTTTTGCTGGAGCCTCCGTCCCTATTGAGAGGCAAATTTTAGCCATCTGGCAAAGCAGCCTGCAGGAAAAAAAAAGAGGGAGAGAAAACACAATGTGCACGGGCACACACACACACACACACTCACACCAACTCTGGAGATTAAGAAAGACAAAAACTTAGCAGAACCGCCGGAGCGCGCGGGGCAGGAGGAGGGCCGGCGGGAGCGGAGGGCAGGACAGCCTCCGTGCCAGGTCTGTGTGTGCGTGTGGGGATGTGGGGACCCGCTGCAGGCAGGGGAAGGCGTGACCTGCATGGAAAATGCCAGACAGCTCCAGACACACACACACATACGCGCTCGCACGCTCCCGAGCCCCGGCGCAAAGATAAGGCGCGCGGCGGAGCGCTCGGCGCGGCGCAAAGCCACCCGCCCAAAGCAAACACGCTGCCCCACGTTCCAGCCCAAGCAGAGCCTCTACGAGCTGCAGAATGAGGTGAGTACCTACCCGCTGGGCACGTCCCCGTGCGCTGCCGTCCGCTTGCCAGGCGGGGGAGAGGGGCAATTGCTTCGGAGAGGGGCAATTCTCCGGAGAGCGCTCCCCTGCCATGGGTGCTCCTTCCCTGCGTGAGCCAAGCGCTGCTCGCGTCTCGCCTTCCTGCTCCCGCCCGGACTGTGTGCCAGAGCATCGGGGGAATGTGAGCAGGACGCGAGGCGCCCACGGCGGGAGCGTGGGAGCGATGCCGCGCTCTGAGCGCGCCGCGCGTGCTGAGGAGCTCGGCTCCAACGCCGCACGGGACTCCCATTGCTGCGCACATCGTGGCCAGTTTTCACTTTTGTGCAAGGATGAGACTTTCCTGGCCTGGGAAACTTGGATGTTATGTGATTTCTTCTGATTAAAGAGGAAGCAAAGAGTTGCACTAGCAAAAGGCCCGCTCCAGCCAAGGAGGTGATGCCCGTTTGTGCCAGATGAGCATCCAGCCCTTGTGCTCTGACCAGAAGAGAAACACATTTTCCCTTCACACATTTTTGTGGTTTCAGACAAACTGTCAGAATAAGGCATGTTCAACCTCACTCTGCTTGAAAGAAAAGTTGTCCAAATTTTTCAACTCCCATTAACTTTCCTTTGTAACCAAGAGCTGGGGAAAGTGATGGCATACAGAAATGAGCCCCAGTAATATACTGCCCTGGTTTCCAGAGAACGAAGCCAGGTTAAAAATAATCCACTTACATAGTTTCAATGTCCTCACCATTGAGCCCTAATTTTGAAACCGTATGTGCGCATATATGTGAATAGTTCCAGCCACTGTAGAACACACCTGCAAATCTTTGTCAGGCCTTGACACCTATTTTTAAAAGTTTAAATATTCCTCTTTAATGGCTCTAATTTCCTCTATGCTTCTTCTCCTATTGCACTCCATTAGATGTAAGTAGCATAAGATATGTTCCTCAAACTCCCATGCAATAACATGAACTTTCGTGTTTGGACCTCCAGCATGGGCAGAACTGTGTGCACTTCCACTTGCATTGAGAAATGCTCTATTAATGCTCACTTTCATGCTGCAAATGCAAAGTCAGCTGCTGATTTACTTGGGTTCTCTATGCAGCTCCGACATGAACAAGTTGATGCCTGTGGCAAACTCCTTAGGTTTAGATTTCTGAAGTTGAGTTTGATGCCAAAAGAACTCTAAGGACTTTAAGCTTTGTGTGCTTCTCTGTCTGGGGAAGAGAAGAGAAGAGAAGAGAAGAGAAGAGAAGAGAAGAGAAGAGAAGAGAAGAGAAGAGAAGAGAAGAGAAGAGA
>JAUBOD010000633.1:11224430-11239048 GCA_032353885.1 Nothura maculosa | reverse complement strand
ACGATGAAATTTGAGCGGCTTTTTGTGCAAGACTCTGCTCCAGACTGGACAGATGGGCTCAGCTTGGGTTGAATTCCTGCGTCTTCAACTGGGGGAAACAGGGAGAACTTCCAAGGCTGTGACTCAAAACTCCTGTGTGTTTTTTGAGGATTTCTTGAGAAGCAGCTGTCACAGCTTTGAGTCATAAGTTTAGAGCACCTCCAGGCTGGTATTCACCCCATGTGGGAGTCAGTTTGTCACAGAGGTGCCAGGTGCTTTCCAGGCCAGCCATGGAGAGATGAGTTCTGCTAGGAGGAACATGCAAAGTAGCTTGCAATTTTCCTACAACTCACACAGGGGCTGGATGGCTTTGCTGTTCCCCATTCACTTCATGTCCATATCTCCCAGGTGGTCAGAGATATTGAGGTCCTATCCATATATTTTTGCACCTACTCTGTCAGTCCCTGTGATTAAATCAGCCTCTGAAGGTTTGGCAGTGTGGTTGGGACCGAGTTCTTGATGAAGCAGATGAAGATGGGGCCTCTGATGACATGATTTGCCCACAGTTTGCCCACAGTCAGCCTATGATGAGTCCTTGCAGGCCAACAGTCCTGGTGGAGTCACCCTCCTACCAGGTCTCAACTGGGCATGGCACATACTTGAGGCTTGGCAGATTTCAGCACATACTGTAGGACTTTCCTTTCTCTCCTCCCAGCACAGGCTGTGGGATGGACAGAGCCCACAGGGATGCAGCTCTTGGGGAGATCAAGCGGTTAACACCCCGGCTCCGGGAATCTGCGGGCGATTGTGCAAGTTTTACAGTGTGATGGAGCTGCGTCTCCCTGAGGTTTAGCGTGGCATTCGGGGCATGTCACAGCCCGGTGTCCTCGGCCCGGGGTTTGCTGCCTCCTGCCCGCAGGCACAAGGAAGCCCGTGTTTGCCTGCTTGTCAGCACTTTCAGCCACAAAGGAGCCCGCCGCCCTCCCTGCATGGTTAGGAGCCACAGTCACCCCCAATGTAGTGCCCAGGGAAGCAGTGAGGAACTGCCAGGGGAAGGAGGCAGTGGCTCTGTTGCAACCCTGGCATCCCGTCTCACACACCCCATCAGGAAGCAAGGCCTGCCCGGATGCCTGGGAGAAGTAGGGCATGTGGGCACAGCAAGGCCACAGGAGGAGACCGTGCCCAAAGGCTAAGCCAAGTCTCCAGCAGGAGAAGCCATTCATCCTCTTTGTCCTGCTGCAGTAGCAGTGTGTTTTCCTGAACTGTCAGGCATCTTCCTATGGGAATTCAGGTGCACATTTGCATGCTGAAGGACTTCAAAAGCTGCTGTGATGTGAATCAAGGAGAAGGAAGCATACTGAGGAGACCACCTCTGGGAAGCTGAGAGGCTGGCTTCTGCTTCTGGCTTGGGCTGTCTCATCCCAGACGTGTTTCCAACGCTAAGTAGTAGCATCAGTCATTATGCAAAAGCCCCCTTAACCTGTATGTTGTCATCTTCCCTGCACTTTAACTGCAAGGCAATTCTGCAGGGGCTACTCCGTGCCCTTCCCTGTGTCTGAGCATCTCCTCCCCGTGTCATGTTCCCAGTGTCTTCAGCCAAGCACTGCAATTTCTCTGTCTAATGAGCCATTTATATATATTACAAGCAGTATGTTTGGCCCTCATCAGTCCAATTAGTGCATTCCTGGAGGGATGAGCGTGGGGGTGGTGGCCGCGTTTCCCCACTGTGGCTTCATGCTCTTTTCCGGTGGCAGATATGGAACCAACTGGTCAAATTCCACTTGGGGTTTGTGAAGTTCCATTAACTCATCCATCGCAGGAGGCACCTCTGAAGGAGGATTCCCTGTCCCAGCAGGGAATCATGTGTGGGGCACCAGGATGCACATCTTTCATTGTGTCCCATTGCATCATGCTAATCCTGAGCTACAGCCCAAGTCAAATACAGAGGACAGAGCTGCAGCTTGAGAAGGGACCCTCGTCTCTTTCCATTTCCTTGGGGATAGAAATCTCAACAATGGGCTCAGGTGCAAAGTGGGAATGGGAAAGACGGTGGCAGGCAGGAACATACAAGTTATCCAGCTTCCACAAGGGCAAATTCAAGGCACAAGAGTGTCGCTTTCCTTGACTTTTCAAAGGAGGATTCTTTCAGCGTATTTTTATAGGGCATTTCTCTTCAGCAATTGATATTTCCCTCAGGGACACATCTTCTCTAGTGAAAACGTCGACATCATGACCCCAGAGGGAGAAACTCCAAACAAACAACCAGGATTTAATTACCAGCCTGCTCGCTGGATGTAAATGATCTACGAAAAAGTATACAGTGCTCAGCAGCAGCAGCAAATATTAACCAGGGAGGATGACCTCTCTGTTTAGTTTACTGCCAGAGGGCTGTCTCTGCTCCCTGTGTCCCGGGGCATGGGACCCATCACAGATAAGGGGCTGTGGATACCTTCAGCTGCAGCTCCCCAGGCCTCATCCCGTGGCTCCCTGCGCCAGGACCCAGGACACAGCCGGGGCTATTCGGGAATTGCTTCCCGCTGCATCCTGCTGCTCAGCGGCTCTGGTGTGGTTTGGGGCCAGCGGGATGGGGATGAGTTCACGGCTGCAGCTCATGTGTCCCTGCAGGCAGAGGTGACAACTAGGGCTGGCTTGAGAATAGAGGAGATGGCTGGAAACAGCCTCCCTGGACAGAAGATGCCGTGTGCCGCGTATTCGTGCTGCCTTGGATGAGACAGCACACTGGGGAAGGCGAAACAGTGTACTTATTAATGTAGCTGAAATGCCTTTTTTTTTTTACACTTTGGGAGGTAGCAGCGCCTATTTTTCACTTTGAAATGATAATTCATTTCAAATCATTCTTTATTTTAGATTTTAAAAAATTCCAAAGCACCAGAGTGTGTTTTAATGTGATTGAAACCAGATGGACCCCAAATAACTTTTTGTTTGCTTCGGATCTCTTTTACACACACATACACACACAGAGCATTGAGCTGGGGCTTTGTCCCAATGTGGGACGCATGCTTTTTTTTTTTCTCCAAATTCTCAAAATTTATCATCGGAAACTCTCCCTCTCTTCTGGCCAGCTCTGGCTCATATGAGAGCATGGAAAATATCTGGAGGCAATGTCAAGGCTGAGTTGCCATTTCCATGTCGTCTTTCCCTGGCGTGCGCAAGTTCCCGCCTGCATGCACAGCCCCGGGAAATTTCTCTTTTTGCCCTGGTCCTGGAGGGGATCTCTACATGCCAGTGGTACCATGGACACCAGGATGGCAGCACAAGGTGGATCTGGCATTGCCAGTGCCCGGGAAGCCCTGTAATGCCATATGCTCCCCAGGCAGACAGGACACTTTCTGCGGATGCTTTAGAGCAGTCTCTGTGCTTTGGTTGCTGGCTCGCTGCTCCTCGTGCCGGGGGGCTGCTCTCTTCCTCTGGCCTTAATAGCTCCCACTTGGCATGAGCGGCAGTGGGCTGGCAGGCTCGAGGGGGCCCGCATTCCTCTGCCATAGGGCTATTCATATTCAAATCTCCTGGGGAAAAGCAGGCAGGGCACTAGATGCTGGAGCTGGGAGAGCTGGCAACCGAGAAGGGGATGGGGAGGGATAGCAGGAGACCGAGATGGGATCATTAAGACTCAAGTCTGAAATGCTCCTAGGGGAAACAGTGAGGAAAAAGTTGGGGAGGGGGTTTCCAGGGAAAGGAGAAGGATTTTCCAAAGGGATTGCTGTACCTCAAGCAGCTGACAAGGGCACGTTGGCCCATCAGCCTATACTGGTGACTGCTGGACACAGCTCTGAGTCACTGTGCCGGGCACTGTGTGTTCAGGACTGGCTGGGACCTGAGCAGCAGGGACACACGCTGGGACAGCCGGGACAAGACCAAGCTTGTGCAGGCCAGATCGGGAGACAGAAACACGATCCAAATTAGAGAAGACTGCAGATTAGGCTTGATTGAGCTGATGCAAACCAGACATGGGTTGCAGCCTCTCCAAATGGACAAGCAGTGAGGCTGTATGTGGCTTGTTCCCAGCAGACAGGGGCAGATACGCAAGGGGACCATGCAGTGCGGAGAACACAAGCAACTTCAGAGCATGAGACATCCCGAGTGGAAGTGATTAATGTCTGGTCTGCCCAGAGCACGCAGTGACTGCAGCCCTCACCGCTAACTGCTAACAGGTTGTGTGCTCAGCCTCACATCTCAGCATCAGCAGGGCTGAGGAGCAGGGAGTTTCCTTGGAGGTCCCAGCATCTTCCCAGCAGCATCACCCGGCCCTGCAGCCCTCAGGCAGATGCTGCTGCACTAAGGAGAGTTCAGGTGGAGAGAGGAGTTATCTCAGGTACCCGCAGCTCTGAGTGGGAGTGACGCTGTCCAGGCTGATTTTCACATGCTGCCTTCTGCAGCACCTGCCAACGCTCTCACCTCCCAAACGAGATCTCTTCCTGCATATTCTCCTTCCAAGTTCCCAGTAGCTCTCTACACCCAGGATGTAGATGAAGGGGAAAAGGATGGAAATTTCTTCTCCTAAGGTGCCCGGGCTCCCTGGATCACTCTCCTGCAGCCCGCCTTGGAGAGGAAGGGAAAGGGGATGGGGCTGCTGTGGCTGAGGAGCATGTACAAAGCGTGCAGCATCAGAGCTCTTCAAAGCCTCATCCTTGAGTGTCTGGGGCCACTGATGCACTCTTGATTTGTACAGGTGGGAAAAGTCATCTCCTCCTATGCAGAAAGTACAGAGAGGAGAAGACTCTGAGCAGCCAGGCAGACCAATGGGCTATAATGCTTCCCTGTGTCCCAGCGTGGCTAGGTTTGGAAAGCTGGGGCGAAAGTATTGACCAAGAGAACTCTCCACAGGCTCTTCCAAACCACATAAATTTACTTAGAAGTCTGGTAGAAGGAGGAAGTGGGAATGTCCAGTACAGCACAGGCCGGCTTGGCTCCTCTACAGAGCAAAGTGCTGAGCAGAGCCCAAGCAACAAATCCTGAGCCATTCCATGCACCTACTCAGTCTTTTTGCTGACAGATTGAAGCTGAAGACCAAGAGCTGGCAACTTTCTGCGGCAGGGAGACGACAGACACAGAGCAGGCCCCTGGCCAGCAAGTGATCCTGTCCCCAGGGCCTTACATGGGGCTCACTTTCAGATCTGACTTCTCCAACGAGGAACGCTTCACCGGCTTCGATGCCCATTACACAGCCGTGGGTAAGCAGCACTTGGCCACCAGGACTATCTTGCCAGGGTAGGTAACAAATTCACCACCCTTTGGGTCCCCTGGCTGAGCTCACATCCCAGCCTTCACCCTCCAGAGACCTCATAGGAGAAGCTGAGGTCTTTGTGTGTAGCCTGGACCCTGCTCCCTGGGGATTCTCTGCACACTCGTTATGGGATAAAGAGGCTGCAGAGTTGAGATGTTCTAGTGGCTTTTTCCTACAGCAAAGTCTCGTATGCCAAGGATCTGTTCTGAGCAGTTACACAGATCCTCTGCCCCTTTCTCCACCCCGACATATCTGCAATGACCCACCCTGTGTCACAACAGATTTCTCAGTTCCTCTGACAAATCCCGCAGTGGAGAGGGGCATGTAAAGGGTCCCAGGGTGACCTTCTTTCCTGTCTGTCTCCTTCCCATCCACCGTAGATGTGGACGAGTGCCTGGAGAAAAGCGATGAGGAACTGGCATGCGACCACTACTGCCACAACTACATCGGCGGGTACTACTGTTCCTGCAGGTTCGGCTACATCCTCCACTCTGACAACAGGACCTGCAAAGGTACCATCCAGGCACAGCTCAGACATGGGGATGGTCACACCAAGGGAGCCTGAGCATGCCAAAGAGTGGCAAAACACAGGCAAAACTGCTTGTTCTTGCTCCCAGGTGGGACAAGGGGCATCTTCTCCTACAATAGCTTGGGACAAGAGAGTAGCCAAGGCCTGTCGTCATCAGCAAGGCCTGATTTCCCCCATGAGCTGTACTCCTCATCTCAACCCTAGATCTCAGCCCTCTGTTATTCATGACAGAGAAATGAAAAAGTTTAGCCTCTGCCCTAAATCTGAATGTGCTGACATAGATTAGCTGGAAATGAGTATGACTGAGTATGTGGCATGCAGGATAGATTGGATATGGGAAGAAACCAATATTGGGAAGGTGATTCCACAGAGCCTCCCGACATGGTTGGGGTTGGGTGCTGGCTTGTCAGGCACTGAGCAAGCTGTGGCTGTGTTTCAGTGGAATGCAGTGACAACCTCTTCACCCAGAGGAATGGGGTCATCACCAGCGCAGACTTCCCCGGCCCCTACCCAAAGAGCTCGGATTGCTTGTACCGCATCGAGCTGGAGGAAGGCTTCTTCATCACCCTGAGCTTTGAGGACAGCTTCGATGTGGAAGACCACCCCGAGGTTACCTGTCCCTATGATTTTATCAAGGTGAGCTGTGTTCTACGTGATCCCCCTATCCTGCTCTCTCTTCCTATCATTTTCCCTGTATTACAGAGTGGTAGTCCCTGGTGATTGGACCCAAACTGATCCTGTCTAAATGGAGCTTATAAAACCAGCAGGAGCCCCATGCTTGACTGAACCCAGGTCTGTTATCATGTCTGATTTTGCCTTCCAAGGCAATGATGACCCTCTTTCTGGTCTTAGGCCCAAAAACTGTTTACATGCCATCACCATATGGTGCATAAGCTCCAGTCACCCCATTGCTGTGATGTGTTCCCAGCCACTAGCCTTAGGGTGAAGTGAGTCCCCAGGGTTTGTGCCTCCTCCTCAAGCAATCCACTCAAGCCACCCTTTCTTGTTTGCTCTGGCAGATCAAGGCTGGACATAGGGAGTTCGGCCCTTTCTGTGGAGAGAAATCCCCAGGAATCATTGAAACTCAAACCAACAGTGTGCAGATTCTCTTCCACAGTGACAATTCAGGAGAGAACAGAGGCTGGAAGCTGTCATACACGGCAATCGGTAAATCCTGCTGCTTTCCTCAATTTTTTAGGCTTGGGGCAGGGGAAGTTGGTAAACCCTGCAGGTGGAAACTGTGATATTTGGTGATCTGTGATATTCTTGGGAAAGGATTTGTGGCAGCGATCACAAGGACATGGATAAAATAACAGGGAGACCTCCCTTCAAAGGATGTTTTTAATTCCTCCAGCTGGGCCCTGAAAGTAGAACATATTTAAAGCAATGCAGTTCTTGAGAGGATAATTGCACAAGCTACTTTTTTCATTCCCAGGCCTATAATACCCAAAACCAGAGACAGCCTGGGGCTGTAGGAAAGACCTGGAATCTCCTCTCGCTTATGGGAAACTGCCTAGCTGAGCTCTCATAGTGTAGGCTAATAATAAAGAGCAGAGGTGCTTTGCACTGACAGAACTTGACAGTAGATCTGGGATTCTCTTTGCTTCGGAGAGTTTCATTTTGCTTTGCTTGCTGTTTTTTTTCCAAAGGGAACCCATGCCCACTGGTGCAACCCCCAATCAATGGGAAAATCGAGCCTTCTCAAGCCAAGTACACCTTCAAAGACCAGGTTGTCATCAGCTGCGATATCGGATACAAAGTTCTGAAGGTACGGGGAGATGGCATAGAGCTGGACACTTGGGTGGAAAGGGAGGGATCCTATGTTTTCCAAGCTGCAAATGCAAGAGCTTTTCTGCTAAGCAGGGCTCTGAAGGGACTCAGGCTTCCCTATTTCCTTTTTGAATAGAGGGCTGCTCATCTAGAGCAGCAGGACCCAAGCACTATGGTGCAACACATCATCACATATTGACACCAGCTCTTGAAAGGCTTCAGCAATATCTGTTTTCCCTCCTGCCATCAACTGATCTGTCCACCATGAGAAAGACAAATATGGTGTCATATAACTGGAGAGACTCAGGGAATCCATCCCCTGACCCAAGGCAGGCTCAGTGCCCATGGATGTGCTAATGACCTGTCCCCAAATATCCCTAGGATATTTAGATCCTTCTCCCAGACCTGGAGGTAATGCACCCTGGTGACATCTACCTTTACTGTTGAAAGGGATTTATCACTGCTAGGGTGGGTTTGTCTGACACAGCATTTGTGACACCTCATCCCACTCAAAATAGGTACAGAAACGAGAACATTCCCTATTTCACTGTACCAGTTTTTATATATTTGCCAAGCATATACCTCCCCTTTATGCTTTTTTGCATCGGTTAACTCAGTGCTTCCCTTGGCTTCCCAGGAATACACATACCCAGTTGTTGCCTCCTCCGACCCACCTGTTGCTCTGTGTTCAAAACAAGACTCTTTCCTTCCTGACCATCAGGTGCTTTTTGGTCCTACCAAAGCCATCACATTCACACTTGGGAGAGCGAACATGACCCATGCATCACTCTTCCCACCTCACTAGGGCAAGAACGAAGTTTTCTCTGCAAGATACACTCTTTTCCAAACAAGCAGGAAGAGAGAGGGAATGGCACTTTTCTTAGCCATCCTCTTAGCATCCATCTGGAGCTGGCCAGCTCAGAGAATACGAAGTTTGGCACCTCTGCAAGAGAAAAAGTCATTAAAAGTCCCTGGGAAGCTGCCAAGATGCTGCCTGCTCCCCACCTTAGCGGGCTCTGATTCAGCTTCCAGGGAAACCCGCCGGCCGGGGACGCAGGCAGCCTTGGCTGGCTGGGTGGTCCTCCGGGACTTTGTGAATGCTTTGGCAAGTCAAGGGGGCTGGGATTTTGGCAGGCCACCTCCAGGAAACAGCTGAGCACCACAGGGAGTGTGAGTGACTCACGTGGTGGCTCTCATCCCTCCAAACCAGTAGCCTGATTTGACTTCCGACATGGAGTATTTCTCTAATCCCTTCCCAGACTCGTCCCCTGCGCAGAGCTGCTTCCTTACCCAGCTTTGGCCAAAGCGATCCAGCACATAGAATAAGAATAAACATCTACAATTCTTCTGCACTGAGTGTTCCACTGAATTGCTGGTATTAAGCAAAAGAAAATTAACTCTTAATATGATCTGATTCTGATTTTTAGCTACAAAAGTCTTCTTCCAGGGAGTCTGGATATATCTTGGCTAAGTCACCAAGAAGTTGATGTTTTATAGAGAGCAGTATTTCCTTGCCTAGTGTATTGACAGCATTTTTATTGGCATCTTCTACACAGGATAACCTAGAAAGTGACTCCTTCCAGATTGAGTGTCAAAAGGACGGGACATGGAGTAACAAGATCCCAATCTGCAAAAGTAAGGACACCCTTCCCCACCCTTCCAATGCCCTTTTTTATGCTGAAATCATTCCCTGCTAAATGGAGCTGCCAAACCAGAGTGGAGTTCCTTACTCAGAGATGCATACCCAGCCAAAGAACTACGTAACTATGCAAAGCTCTCTTGGCTTTTTCTTGGATAACATAATGGGGCTTGGTCCAAATGCCACAGGCAAGGGGTTTGTTGCTGTCTTTAGACTGCTCATATAACTTGATTTGTGACGAGCTTTACTGTCTCACTGTCTAAAAGAGCAACTCTGGCTCTTTAGAGACAGCTCCAGTCTCTCCAGCAGTGAGATGAGAAGCTGCATTATCTCAGATGGGTCCACCATGGTGGGAAGGATGCTTAGGTCATGGGGGCTCCAGATGATTTTGTGGGGAGCTGATTCTACTTGTCAAAGTGTGAGAGAAGTCTAGGCAGACTCCTTCCCATTTAAAAAGCCTGAGAGCTTTAGCATTGGCTCCCTCCGAGCCTTTTTGACCGCAAAATCTGGGCACTGCTTACATCAAACTGCCACTGTGTGATTAATGAATGGCCCCTGCTGAAGGGAGGGAGGGGGAGGATAGCAAATCTCAGGTGAATAGGAGAGTTTTGTCCAACCTCTTAGATAAATCTAGGACACCGATAATCCAGCTTTTAGTCAGAACTTCCTTCCAAATGGGCCCAGTGTGATCAAAGGCATTGGAGAGGTCCCAGGTCCTGGCTCAAACCTTGTGCTAAGTGAAAGGGTTGAGAAAAATTGCCTAGATTTTTACAAAACTCAAAAAGAGGGGAAGGGCAAAAGAAAGGAGATTCCTTTTGAAAGGATTTGCATTATCTCTTCTTTCATCTAACCTAGTTCCTCTCCTGGCTTGGCCTTGGGAGATGTGCTTTTCAAGTACCTGGTAACACTTTAACACCTAGAACACTTCTTTCTTTTCCCCAAACACATGCTGCTGTCCTTCAGCCTTGGGGAGGCACTCACTGCTATCTTCATAAGCTACTGTAAGGCTGATCCAGGGAAGAGAAATGCAAGACCTTCAAAGAGAGGCAGGAATAGATGCACTCAAAGCCTGTGGGATTCAGGCTCTTCCCATTTGTGTAGATTCTTTATTTTAGTGATGTTGAGGATCCCAGTTTAGGAGAGTATTTCTGGAGATTTAGTTGATGTTTACTCACTCAAAATGCAAAGTGGGAGGCATTTAGACTTGCTAAATAATTTCATATCTGAAAGGGCCCCTTGCAAAGTATGGGGTCAGGGATGTCTCTGCCCGGCAAAGGGAATTACCCAGTCATACTGCTCTCACTACAGAAGTCTCCCATGGATTTTGTCCAGCTCTCTGAGCAGAGATCAGTTAAAAATTACCATTTCTAGAAAAAAAGAGGATAAAAATCTAAAAATCTGAGTAAGTAGTATTAACTCCAAAAGCATTATTTTTTAAGGATAATTGAAATGTTTACCTAGATGATTTCAGGCAGGCTGGAACTGCTCCTTTCTTGTATGATAGGAATCACAACATTAAAATTCCAGGGCTTTTTTGGAAAGCTAAAAAAGCCCCTAACTGGGCAATTCAGACCTTCAAGCTGTAGTGCCTCCCACCTCCCCTGAACGTCTGCAAGAGGCAAAGCATGAACAAAAATAGTTTGGAAAGAAATGGAAAAAAAAAAAAGATAAATTTTCTGCCAAGCTGAATAAAATCCAGCTCTACAGTTCAATGAGAAAAGCACCAACCCCCTGTCAGCTCATCCAGCCACTGCCCAGGTCGCTGTGGTGGAGGAACTGGAGAGGATTCCTGGTACTGGAGCACCACAGCTCGGGGCCCATTGCAGCTGCATTTCTGGGGTGATAGGGTTGCTCATTAACGATTTCTGGTGTTTTGGGGGTCGGGTTTCCTGCATGCCTCTCTCCGCTCGTCTACTAATTTGGCTTTCTCTCTCTCTGCTTTCCTCCTTCCCTTCTGCCTTCGGCGCAGCTGCAGATAGAGCCAACAACCAGACAGAGAGAAGAGCCAGTTCGGAGCAAGTGGCGGCGTGAGGCTCGTGCTGGCCGCCCCGCCGACACGGCAGCCTGTCTCGGTTCCCCTCTCCCATCTGTCCGAGATCCAGGGCAGGTTCCCTTTGTCTCAGGCCCGGCTGCCAAATCCACCTCTGCGGCTTGTCTAACTGGCATGGCACTCTTAACCCCTCCACTCCTGTTGCTTCCTTAACTCCGAGCTCCAGAGCGGGGAAAGAAGTTTGAAGCTGAACTCCTTTTCTCTCTGTTCTGCAAGAACTTGGTGCCACTGGGGGCCCAGGTGCTCCCAGGAACTCCTGCAGCTCCACTCGGACACCGTGGCCCAGCTCTGCCTCCCCTCAGAGACCGCATTGCACAAAGCAGAGCTGACGGGCGCACGGCTGCCTGTTTGTTTGTTTGTTTGGATTTAGCCTCCTGTTGCCCTTCCTCCCTGGCCCAGCATCACAAATAAGAAACACTCCTTCCTCTCCTCGCTCCGAGCGTCCTGGCGCCTCACAGACCTTCCCCACACACGCGGGAGGATGGGTTGGCATTGGGGCTGCGTGCCTTTGTCCGCAGGGCACTGAGCACCAGGGCACGGGAGGTTGCTCCCCCCGGCTCGACCTTTTCTCCCTGCTGCTGGCCTGGCAGCGGGAAGTGTGAGCTGGCACCAGGCCACTCACAGCCGGAGGAGATCAAAGCCACGAGTCTGACCTCATCCGTGTCCCAGGGCTCTCAAGGCTTGCGCCATGGAGTCCGTCAGGGGGCCTCACTGGGATGGACTGGGATGCGGCCTGGCAAATGGAAGAGGAGGGATGGATGGACGCTGGGGAGCTTGGCATGAAACATCCACTTTCCCAAGTGGAAAAGTGGTGAAAGTCTGGAATGGCCTGAAGGCTCGAACTTGCTCCTCTGTCTTATTGGGCAAGTTCCTGGACATAATGGGGCAAGAAAGGAGCCAACATGTCCATGCAAGTGACCATTTTCCAGTCTTCAGGCCTCCCCCAGACCTGTGGTCCACAGAGGGGAAGCAAGCCAAGTGCATCAGTGAACCTACCCCCTGCAGCCATAAACAGCCCCAGAGCACACGGGCAAGCTACAGTGGTGCCCAAGCATCGATCTCCTCCTTCCTGCACACCCTGGCACACCTCAGCATCTTATAGCTCCTGCAGTGGCTGGAGCCACAGCCCAAACCATCGTGCTCCCAAGTACCATGGGAAGAGTGCAGGAAAACTCAAGCCAGGTGGGGACACAAGGGCTCTGGTGAGAGGGGGGTCTGTGTTCCCCTCCTCTGCCTCTCTGCAAGTCCCGGGTACCCAGAGCCTCCTCCCAGCTGCACTGCACCCAGACACCCCCTCTCCCATCACCTGCTGTTCTGGCAGCTGCTTCTAGCTAATTCTGTCTTGGTCAATCTTGGTCACTGAGTGAGGAGTTAGCGCTCCTGCCCTCAGCGCTCTGTCCTGTTTAAAAAACTCCTGGGCCTCTTGTACAAACAAGATGCCTCCAGAGTCTACAACATTCCTGGTCCATAGAATCTGCTCCCTGAAAAGGCCGCTGCCCATCCCCTACTCAATCCCTCACGTTAAAAGGAGCAGGTGCTTTGGGATGGGAGCCCTGCACAGCATCATGCGAGCACACCCTGCCTCTCGCTCACACCACAGGCGGTCAGCAGCTCCCGGGGCTCCCACGAGGTAACTCCTGATCGTGGCAGAACAATCTTGCCCATGGGGGATCCTTCTTGGGGTGGGTGGCACAAGTCTGATTGAGGGGACAGTGTTGGGGGAGAGGCTGGGGAGAGCTCTGTGAGGGATTTGGGGAAGAAGGGCACCATGGACAGGACAGCACCTAGAAATACTTCTGCCTCCACCAGGCCCTGAGCTCAAAACAGGCTGGGTGAAGCAGAGTCAAACCTGCACATATCCTTAGGATGGAGCATGTAGGGTCTTCCTCATGTCCTCTCATTCCCCCTCCTGCTTCTGCAGACCAGCCAAGCTACACACTCCCCGTCAACACCTGGATACTTTTTCCTGTCCATTAGTAGGTGATACAAAGTCCTCCCAGATTCCCAGAATATCCCGCCGAGGATCTAACCTGCCTCTGTAGTTTCTTCCCTTCTCAAAATTATGACAGATGTCACACTAATGCAGGGCTCGGGAGGAGCTCCAGCACAAATGGTGTCAGATGCAGTCTGTGGGATGCTGCTGGTCCTGTCCTTGGTGGTGCTGTCTCCGTTCCACATCTCTGCAGGAGGGCAGTGATGGGTTCCAGTGAAGGAGGTCCTGCCCTGTCTGAGTGGGGTGAGGGACAGACAGCAAGGAGAAGCCTGGCTATGGATAACGCAACGGAGAGGAAGGCAGGAGAGGGGGCTTAGAGAAGAAGGATGGAGCTCAGAAATGCATCTCTGGACTTCAGCAGGATTAGGCTTTCCTCCCCCACCTTCCTAGAGATCGGAGAGGGGGCTGAACATGCTGCCTAGGACAGACAGGAGAGGCAAAACCTTTATTTAAGCAAAATTAGAGCGTGAGGCTTTCCACGTCCTCCTGCACGGTTCTGCTCCTCTGCAGCAGGCCAGTGGTGACTCCCAAGTGCTCAAGAGGCCGCAGAGGTGGAGAAGGAGCAGCTCTAGTCCCCAGTGAGCCCCAAGCCTTCCCAGGCAATACACAGAGTGGGCTGTTGGGACTCCCTGGGTGCAGAAGTAGCCCAGATAATGCAGACATTGGAGGAGCAGGGGGTAGATGGTCCATTCATTGCTTGCACTTAAGCTGGCCTGTCCCAGCTGCCAGATGAGATGGACTACATTGCAGAAGGAGGGAAGATGTCAAGTTGTACTCCCTGCAGCTCCCTAGACGGTGGATGCTGGGCTACCTGGGCCTCCCTGCAGGACCACTGCTACGTGCTAAAGCCCAGCTCTACCTGCCTTGAGAATGAGCCTCCCTTCTGTGTTGACTTTCAGTTGCCGACTGTAAAGCACCACCGGAGCTGGAGCACGGCTATGTCACCTTCTCCTCCAGGAACAACCTCAGCACCTACGGGGCCAGCATCCAGTACCACTGCCAGCACCCTTATTACCACATGGCACCCAACAGCACGGGTGAGCGGAGGAGCAGCGGTGTGTGCCTCAGCACAGGGCGGGTGGGCGCATGTCAGTGTGTGATCGTGCACAGCAGGCTGGGTTTCCATGTGTCCCACCTAGTCCACAACCACAGAAACACCACCAGGTGTTTGGCAGAGCCCCATGGGTCACTGCACCCTTTGGACCCTGCTCTGGCAACAGGAGTGGCTTGGAGCCCAAGTGCAGGATCCAGTGCTCCTTCCTCCTCTTCATCCCTCAGTAAGTAAAGCCAAAGGATTTCCTCCCATTCCAGTGCCCCTGCTCATATCCCCCTGCAGACCCCCTGGCTCTGTGCATCTGGTCTCAAGCATCAGGCACTCATTGGCACAAGGAGCACTGGCAGCAGTAATGGAAC
>JAUBOD010000633.1:11185065-11199957 GCA_032353885.1 Nothura maculosa | reverse complement strand
TGGACTGCTGTCTGTCTCCAGACCACAATCATGCAGGCAAAGGAGAAGGGAAGGACAGAGCTGTGATTTCCTCCAACCTAACAGGTCCCTCCCCAGCTGGGGCACTGCTGGGCATCTCTCCTTGCGTGCCAGCCTGCCGCAGGAGCCTGAACTGCAGCAAATAGCCGCACACGTCACCAAATACGGGTTCCTCTGTCCCCTCCAGCAGAACATACGAGGAAAAATGCCCAGCATGGGGAGTGTGGAGGTCCCCTCCTGCTCCCCTCATGCCCTACTTCCACGTACGTCCACCATTGCACGTGGGTCAGAGCCGCTGGCCCAGAGTGAGGAGCAGGGCAGGGGGAAGGCTTTGTTCCATGGCCCCATGCTCATCACAGCCCATTACACAGGTCTAATGACACCAAAGTCCCCAACCCCTCTGCAGAGGGTTAAACCCTGTAGGGTAGCGCTGGGGGATGACACAGATGATCGTCCCCAGCCCCTAGGCTGACCTGTGACCACAAGCTGGGACCGGTTGCTCTCAATCACTTTATTGGTTTGGAAGAAGGCGATCAGCCCACAGTAATAGGAGCCTGAGTCATTCTGGTGAAGGTTCAAGATCTCAATCTTGAAGGCAGGAGTGTGGTTTGTGAGTAGATATTTCTCTGTCTTCATGTTGGGGCTGTTTCGGCTGATGTCAGCAATCTTTTGGTGCTGGCTGTGGTTGGTCTCTTTGTACCAGTTGACGCTGTACTCCAAGCCGGAGGTGTTCTCCAGGGAGATGTTGCAGAAGAAGGTGGCTGAGCCACCTGCCGGGACAGTTAACATGGCTGGGAAGAGAGTCACTGTTTGAAGGAGAAGAGGCAGGGAAAGGCTGTTGTTACAGTGGGCACACAGATAAAATCTGCTGATGAGGTCCCAGCCCTGTGCCATTCTCGGCATCCTCAGCTCACCATGGTTTGCCAAGGACAGGCAGCCAAACCTGGCGAGTTTGTAGCACCCCCAGAAATTTTTCCATCATGGAAATCAAACTCCGGGGGTTGTACTATTATTATTAAATCTACAGTCTATTTTTATGAGTGAGTCATCCTGCCCGCAGCTGATGTCACCTCTGAGAGCAAGGGGAACAAGCCCTCAGGTGCCTGGTGCCCCGTCCCAGGGCACCAGCTCCCTCCAAAGCTCCCCTCTACCCGCCGGGGTGTAAAGCCGTGGGCATTGCCCTGGTCATGCCATCCCCACCTTCACACCAACAGACAGGGCAGAGTGACCTGGCACTGTCCCCTTCAGCTACTGGTCCCCACTTGCTGTGGGGACATACGCAGCAGAGACACCATGAACATTAACCAGGTGCCCTCCACCACCTCCTGAGCAAAGCCAAAGCTTCAGAGTCAGGATAGTTGCTCAGCATTTTGTTCCCCAGCAAGTCCCAAATTTTGTAATTATCAATAACGAGCTTATCAGTAATAAGCGGGCATGTCCTTCTCTCTGTCTATCCCTCACCTTAGTTGCCCAAGTTGCTCAAGCAAGGAAGAGCCAGACAAGAACAACCTGACCCGGCCGGTAGCTGTTGTATTAACTTTAGTTTGGAGCAATAAAAAGGAGAGGAGCAATCGCTGCTCACATGGGTTA
The DNA here is from genome assembly GCA_032353885.1 of Nothura maculosa. Lineage (NCBI taxonomy): Eukaryota > Metazoa > Chordata > Aves > Tinamiformes > Tinamidae > Nothura > Nothura maculosa. The sequence goes on along the minus strand of JAUBOD010000633.1, from coordinate 11,198,349 downwards.
TCTAACCAAGCAGTTCATCCACGCCACGTAAGTGCTGAAAGGCCCTTGGCACTGGAAAACCTGCATGCCCTTCTCACTGGCTGCCTGTTCTCACGGGCAGCACCATAAAATCCCTCCTGTTCCTACAGTAATTCCTTTGATACCAACGCTCTCTTGGGAGTATTAGCTGCACATAGATCAGAGAGCGTTTTTTCAATGGATGAAGGGTTAGATGGAAAGCTGGGCTTAAAAATGGTGAAGGACTTAAAGAAGGAAGAAGGAGCAGGGACACTGCCCTAGGTTCCCATTGGACGTTTGCTGTGGCAGTGCCTGAGAGTTTTAATTTTTTCAGGGCTCTGAGTTTTTTGTCTATAACAGGAAATATTCAGCTGGCTCAGGTCTCCGCTTCCTACCAAGGGCAGCTGTCAACAATGAATGAACCTCTGAAGCAGAGGTTGTTTTTCCGTGTTCCCCTGCCTCTTTCTAGCACCAAACCCACAGTTGGTCCCTGTCTGGATTTAACGTCTGCCAAAAGGATCATTGAGGGGCTTTCAGATCTGCCAAAAGGACCATTGAGGGACTCCCAGCCCTGCATCTGATCAGAGCAGAGACAAAGAGCAGCACGAACAACGAGGCAAGCTCGAGAGAGCGGGGACCTGTGCGCTGGGACCGGGCTCCTTGTGCAGAGCTGTCATCGGGGTCTGCACCACGCAGCCCTGGCTCCCTGGCACGGCCTCCCTCACCTCCCCAGAGCACCCCAAGCAAGGACACACGTGCAGGACCCCAGTCCTGCTTGGGTTAAGCTCAAACCAGGAGGCAAAGCCGGAGGCTGCAGCCTGAAACTATGAAAGCCAGAACCCCGCATATTCCTGCCAAACCCACTTTCAGCACAGGGATTTGGTGCCAAACCCCACCTATGGCCAATGTCCCCAGGGGGCTCAGGGCCTGCTGGCACCTTGGGCTGAGTTCAGCCGCTGCCCTCGGCGCCATCCCTGCCACCATCACGGTAACGTTCAGCGCGTCGCCGCTTTCTTCAGCAGAGCGGACCCAAAAGCTCTGTGTTTTCTGCCGTCTTGATGCCGGAGCTATTTTTACCACAAAGCTCCCAGCCCGCAAACGTTTTCCCCTGGTGCCAAGGGCACCACGCGCCCCGCGTACGTACCCAGCTGCGCCGCGGCCAGGACGGGGCTGCCGCAGAGCAGGGCGGCGCAGAGCCCGGCCAGGGCCATGTGTGTGCGGCGCCGCGCCGCCTCAGCACCCATGGGGTCCCCTGGCGCCGTCGCGGTGTTTCCTCGACGCCCGCCGCGGCTCCGCGGAGCTCGTGAGCGCACCAGGGGCCGGGCTGGGACTGAAACGGGCCCATCTCTGCCCCCAGGGAAACCCTGGCACCTCCCGCCCCGCTTCCTCCTCCTCCTCCGCAGGCAGCGCCCAGCTGAGCCCGGCCTGGCCCCTTCCCCTCCCCGCGCCAGCCCCTTCCCACGCAGCCGCCAGACATGCACAAACCCAACCCAACCAAACAACCCAACTCAACCCAACCGATGCGCCCGGCAGGTTCCTTGGCCACGGCCGCCTCACACAGCTCGGGCTGTGGGGGGCACAGGGGAACGGGGCTGCCTGCTGGCTCCAAGGCTGCTCCCACTGGCAAGGCATATGGAAAAAGGGAGCAGGGAGGCCAGCAGGGCACATGGAAAACAGGAGGTAAAAGGGACAGGAGAGCCACAGACATGGACGTTCGGCCGCCCTCGGCCCATTTCTGCATTAACCTTGCAGAGAGCACGGGGGGAAGCCTGGTGTAAGGGGATCAGTGGAGTGACCCACGCAGCGGACGCTCTGCTTTCTCCCCGGCAATGTTTGCTCTTCACCTCCCTGACTAATGTTCCCCTAGGAAATCAGCGGCAATGACACTGTGTGATTCACTGCCCCCTCCTGCTGCTCGTGAACACAGCAGTTTTGGAAAGTGTCAGGGGAAAATTAATAACTGGGGTGAAAAACGCTTTTCTCATGATGATTTCACTTTTTTTCCAGGCTTTCAGATATCAGCTGCACGGCTGGGGCTGGTTCACATCTCACTTTCTGGCAGGACAGTGGATAGAGATGCAGCCCCTGCTTGGGGTGGCCAAGGAAGGAGTTTTCTGAGCTGCAGCAGACAGGGCTCCGAGTCTGGGGTGACAGCTCAGCTGTCCCGTCCTCTTTTACGGTCTCATCTGGCATTTCGGCTTCACCTCTCTCTCATGAGAGGCTTGATGTTAAGAGTTGTCCTCTCCCTGCACCCCTGAACGCAGCCAGGACTGAGGACATCGCACTGCATAGCGGGGTGCAAGGAGGTAGAAGAGAGGAGAATTTGGAAAAAAATGCAAAGGGTTTCATTAAAGGGAAACCCCAGAAAAGGCACAAGCTCATCCCAAGGAGGCTTTTCCTCGTGGATGCCTACCAAAACCAGGGCTAAATAACCCCAGTGAAAAGGGTAAAGTGAACGAGGGGCAGGCAGGCAGCGCTGTCCTGCGGAGGAGCCGGTGGCCACAGGGCCAGGAAGCGCAGGAGAGCGCGCGGAGCCGCCGGCACCCTCGGGATCATGGCAGGTGGGTGAGCTGGGAGCTCTCCAGCAGAGTGCTGATGGAAAGCTGGCCCTGCCTCAAGGGCGAGAACGCCTTCCCCATCTCCTCGCTTGAGAACAAACAGAAAAGAGGAGCGAAGAAATGATCCATCTCGCTGCACCGAGGCGATGGTGGCTGCACGCGGCTCCCTGCTCCAGCACCAGCTTTTCCACCTCCACACTCCCCGCTCGTGCTGCTGAATCCCGTTCAGCCCACGCCAAGGGGACTGCACGTTTTGGCCAAACCTACAGGGCCATTCGAAGCAGCTTGAACTGGGCTCACCAGAAAGAGGCGGTGCAAAAATCCTGAGCCTAGCAAGGCCCTGGTGCTGAGGCACAAGTGCAGGGACAGCAGCAGGAGGGCAGTGCTATGGATGCCACGGAAAGAAAGAAAATGTTTAAAATGTTCAGAAAAGGGTGCTTCAAAAAAATCCCACAATTTCTCTGTCTTAGTGTGGGAATATGACTGACTGCATGGGGCAGTCCTTCTCCTGAGCCCTTTTCCATTTGACCATTGAAGAAGAAAGGCTAAAAAGGTAGGAAGAAAAGGGGACAAAATGAAAACCTAGTTTGTTACTCAAAGCTAAGAAACAAGAACTTCAGCAAGCACATTTCCGCCAGTTTTATTTCAGCACAGAAAGTCCCTTTTTGGCCAAAAGGAGCTGGCCCAGGATGGCAGCAGCTCTTCCGGCCACCAAGCAAAAACCACAAGCAAGACCAGTGAGGTGCCAGAGGACGGCATCTTGTTTGGAAATAAAAGCACACACTGAAATGGCTTTAAATTATCCGGAGATAATTTAATGAAGAATGCAGTGTCCAAACCTTGTATGTAGTCAGCTTAAGCCCAGGCCTATATGCTCTTGAACTCCTGGGGGAAAAAAAAAGGGGATCTCATGTGAGCAGAGGAACACAAATTGCAATAAAACCACGCTGAGGAAGAGAAACCCACACGCTTGCAATGCCCCCCCCCAACTTTCTAACCGAATTCACATGTGTGGGTCTGAACCAGGCGGCAAGCAGGAGTGGCTGGAACAGGAAATGGTTAATAGTGTTTGCAAATAAACGCAGAGGGCGCGTGATGCCTTTCTGATACTTCTCAGAAATTAGAGGGCTTGTGCAAGTGATTTGCATGCGATGCGCCCGACTCTGAGGGGAAATGAAGCCAGGCAGCTCGAACCCACACTGGATCACCAGCCCCAGCGGGAGCCGACGCAGGGGTGAGAGTGAGTAAGCACCAAGTGGAGAGATTACGCAGAGCCCAGGGCATTCAATTGTTCCTTTACAGAGCAGAAATCTGCCCGGTTCCTTCGTGGGGAACCTGCAGTTACGACAAAGCGCTGCTGGTGCAGAGCACCGTGCCGGGCAACGCACGTCCATGCCACGGCAAGGAAAGACACGCTGGCTTTTTAGGCCACCCCAAGCACACAGGCCCAGGCTAACCACACTAAGCTAAGGTCATTTCAAGGAAAAGCTGCTGCTAAAGCACCCAGATCGTACGGAAATCAAACACTCCTGCAGCACAGGGTCTCAGGAGGCGGCCGGTGCTCAGAGGGGGCTTGGGACAGGTACAAGGCGGGATCTGTCTGTGCTCACACACACTGTGTTATCCCACATGGCTGCACTCCTCTCCAAAAGCTCCTCACAGGATCTACCAGCCTGTCTTTCCTCCTTCCCTTGGAAAACTGCAGAGGAGCTTCCCTGGTCCTCTGGGCAACTTCTTGTATGGACCAAAGAACTTTTGGTGCTGCTGCTTGAAAGCGAAGCCAGCTTTCACTCTGGGAAAAGCAGATGCCCCTACTGAAATCTTTAAAGTTTCAACGTGTACCAGACCTCTAGCTGCAGCCTACAGCAACCCAGTGCATCTCCAGGCCCTGGTCCATGCTGTCCTATAGACACACTGGACTAAACTGCCTCTCCAAAGAGCATCACCTGCTCAGAATCTTTCGGCTCTTTTTCCCTCCAGCATTAGAAGTCCAGGCTGAATCAGTCATCAGCTATCAGGAAGAGACCCACACTGCCCAGACCCAGCTCAGGGGTCCAACCACCCTTTCCTGGGAGTCCCACAAGGTGACCTTCTCTCATGACTTTCTCTCAGCTGCTTGTCCCCATACATTTTTCCCCTGTACCCTGCCCTTCTGCTCTTTATGACTGAGGGCCACATTTCAGCAGTGGCCATGGCCTTAGCTCCCTGGCCAACAGAGGTGATGACCCTAAGTCATTATTTGGTTGGGAAAAGTATGATTTTGGTCATGGACCCATGTGAGTTTGGTCAAGAGACATCAAGGAAAGGCTGTGCCATGTGTGCCTACCCAGCCACCGAGTTGCCCCAAGACCAAGCAGCGCTCCAGCCTGCAAGGACAGGCTCTATCACAGCATCTATGGGGCTTAGTGACACTTTTTGGACCTGCAGGCTCTGTCTTGGCCAGTCTAACACCAGCTTCAGGAGATGCAGTTTGTTTCCTCCAGTTCAGGGCTCTCTGAGCAGTCACTACACCCTCCACCCCAGAGCCGGCTGCATTTAGCACTGTTTCCATTCTACCCTGGGCGAGCGCTCAGAGACCTTTCTGAGCACTGTCACCAACTGCATGTAGGAAACTTGATCGAAGCGATTACTGTACCAAGATAAACAAAAGAGGAAGCAGGATGTGAGCTTCTCAGAAGACGTCTGTCATAACACCAGCTATATGACTTCCCTCTTTGGGACAAAAAGATGTGGACATGGAAGAATATCCAGCTGGCGGCATGTGTGAGATATCTAGTTACTTGAGAACAGGAATTTTATGCCTGTATGGAAGAGATAAGAAGTTCCTGGAGCAAAATCCATGGCTAGCCTTAGGCATTGGGGTAAGACGCCCAAACCGTCTGGGATGTCTGTGCTGGAGGACCAGAATGCACAGCCCAAATACCAGGAAGGAGCCCGGGCTTGGACACAGTGTGTGCAGGAGCCCAAAGTAGACGGGATGTGGGCTCCATAGTAATGATTCCAGGCTGTTTCCCTACACCTTGCTCAGCCACACGCGGTTGGAGCAGCACCCATCTATACTGTAGGACCCCAAGTAATCCTGGTAGTGCTCAAGGGCTGGAGCTGCCGGCTTAGCAGTGGGAAACCACTGCCCCTGGCCAGATGGACAGCCAGCCTTGCCAATGCATCTATGGACCACGCTGGCATCTACAAACCACCCACCACCAGGTGTCCACACAAGGTCTGCAGACCCTGGAAGCCACCGAGGCCTTTGCCACAGCCCCGGGGGCCGCGGGGCTCCCAAGCCTTGCGGTGCAATTGGAGTAGGGAGGTTTGCACTGCCGGGTACAAACCGGGCACGAGCGAAGCACGGAGACAAGCGAGCGCCTCTTCCTGGCTGCCGGGCAGCAGGCCCTATCTTGCACCATCAGCTCCCCACACATTCGCTTTCCCCATTAATGCTGCCAGTGAACTACTCTTTCATAACAATGAAACCCAGTGCAAACAACCACCATCCCCACACGGGTGCTGGGGCGCCATGGCAAAGCGAGTGCATCTGCCCCACGAGAAGGGGGCACGGGAGCAGAGCGAGGCCTTCCCCAAGAGGTGCTTCTCTCCCACAGCTGCAGCACGTCCTGCCCTGAGCAGCTCTCTGTTCTTTCTCCCTCCTTTCCTCTCCCTCTCTGAAAGCTAAAAACAACCACTGCGATATTTATTAAAATATTTATTAAAATATTTATTTTTAGCATCGAGGTGCAGCGACCATGGCAGGACCAGACCCCAATGTCCCAAAATCCGCTCCCCTGCTCCCCGCTCCCAACATGGCGCCCCTTCCCCTTGCTCCCCCTCCCCAACATGGCGCCCCTTCCCCCCCTCCGCCCACCCCTTCAGCGGCGCGGGAAAGGGCGCGCGTGACGTCATGGGCGGGAGGCGGAAGTGGCGCTAGTTGCCGGGTAACGGACGCCGGGCCGGGCCGGGCCGGGCCTGGCGCCGCCATGGGCGAGCTGGGCCCGGACGGCGAGGCCGGCAACACGTACAGCCTGCGGCCCGGCTTCCAGCGCCGGTGCGTGGGGCAGCGGCAGCGGCAACGGGAATGGGAACGGGAATGGGAATGTTGGAGACTGGAGGGATGTGGGAGCAATGGGAATGGGAACGGGAATGTTGGAGACTGCAGGGGTGTGGGCCCGAGGACTCCAGGGATGTCGGTGCACGGCTGGGGGGGCCCGGAGCGGGGGGGTTGGAGGGCCCTGGAGATGCGGGGTGCGGATGTGGAGGTGGGAACTGCGCGGCCAGGGGCTCCCGGGGATGGGGGTGTTGGGTCTGGGGTGTCCGCAGGGATGTGGGGTGTGGGGCTGCAGTGCGGGGCTGGGGGCCGGGGATTTGGGGCTGGGGAGCACGGGCAGAGCTGGATTTTGGGGTTTGCTGGACGCATGGACCCTGTTTTGTGCCGGCAGCAGGAGGGACTTGCAGGGGGTGCAGGGCTGGTGCTGCTGCAAGGGGTGTCTCTGAGCACCCACCAGGTGGAGAGGGGCCCTCCATGCCAAGGGGTGCCTCTTGGTGCTACCAAGGCCAATTAAGAAACCTCTGGGGCTTTTGTATCATTTTTTTCTCCCATTATTTTTTTTCATTTATAATGGTTCCAGTTGTGGGGGAAAAGGAAGAAAAACTGATTTTTCTCAGTTTCTATACATTGTCTGAAATTCCTGAGTCTTTTGTTGCTTGCTTTTTGCCCTGTTAGATTTAAACCTTCCACTGTGAAGGAATGTATCCATGCAGTACTGAAGGAGAACTTGACCAACGTGCAGTATGTCCCAGAAGAAATGCCTCAACTTACAAAGTCCTTATCAGAGATGATAAAAGATCGACTGAAAGGTAAGGGGATTTGCTGGGATATTATTTCCTTTCTTATTTTACCACTTTCCTCTGCTATTATGGAAGCCTGTTTCTTCCATTGACTGACTCCAGTGTATTGTTATGAAACAACCTGGCCTATATACAGATATTCCTGCCTAGAGGAACAGGCAAATGTGTTTTCATATAGAATAGCTAATGTCAGACAACAGTCTTGGAGAGATTCCAGAGGAAAAGATGCATGAGCAGAAGGATAAATGATGCTTATTTGCCTCTTGCTCCACTAAACAGTATCAGCCCTGTTTTTTTTTGTTGTTGTGTTTTGTTTCCCTGTAAATTAGAGCAGGGTTGGGTCCCAGTGGAATCGCAGGGAGATCCAAACAAGGACATCAAGAGCAATGAATGGGTAGGAATTAGAAGTGCAGTGAGTCAGGATGGGTGTGAGAGGTGCCCTGCCCCACTGGAGAAAGCCGGTGTTGTGCCAGGCAGGATGCCCTCCAGGCAGGATGCCCTCCGAGCATTTGGAGGATGAGGCAGGTGTTTCCTGCTCTCACAAGCACAGAAATGCAAGTTGGCATCTCAGGTTTGTTCCCCCGTTTCCCAACGAGCTCCAGGCTGGGGGCAGCAGCTGTGGGGAAAGAGCATCACCCACCACCCAGGTATGGGCTTCCCCTACAGTTAGGCATCTGCTCTAACATGCAGACTTACGCACCTGCTTTAAAAGGAGCAGCAGCTGTGGTCCCAGCACGGGCTGATGCCGTGTTAGTCTGCACAGTTTGGCCTCAGCAGCGTTTGAGCACCCTTAGAGCAGCCTGCAGCAAGAAGCTCCCTGGGGAAGCAGTGTGCTAGAGTCCCCCAGAACACCACTTTGCTGAATACAAAGGCATTAGGATGTGCTTTTTATTTTAAACATGCTTATTTTGATTTGCCCTCTGGAATATTTTCTTTGCTATACTGAAAGAATCATGTATTCCTGCAGACACAATAATTTAAACATTCATGTGCTTTTATGTGGCACTTTATCCCAGCTCAGAAGTAGAAGAAACTTCCTGTGTGGCAGAAAAATCTTTAGAATTCCTTTGCATCAGAACAAGCCAATTTCTTTAAACCAGACGTTGTCCACCAGCATTATTGATTTACACTCGCTTCATGTTTTCAGGTATTGAAACTTGCAGAACTAGAACACATAAATTTATTGTGTTTGTTCAGGGACATCCTCTTCCCTGAATACACCTTTTTTAAAGATGCCAACCACTTTGCTCACCCTTTATCTCCAGGAAGGCCGTGCTGCTCTGTGTTCTCGTCTGTATGAGAATGAAGCCATGAGGCAGTTTGTCCACTTTATCAATGCATGTAGTTTATGTCATATAGGACACTACTTTGGAAGCAGATCTTTAGCTCTCTGTGTCCCATCTTGTGTTTTTTTCATCTTTAATATAAATACAATGTTTTAAGTTGTTGTTTTAACTTTTTCTTTCCCCAGATGAAGGATTTGACAGATACAAAATGGTTGTGCAGGTTGTGATTGGAGAGCAGAGAGGAGAAGGAGTGAAGTAAGTTCAGTATGTTCCGACTGTGTTTTTATTGCTTGTATTATGTTTTTGCTTTGGTTTGTTTTATTTCCTAGATACAAAAATATATCTTCAGGAGCTAAAATATAAAGTACTTGAAATGTCTGTAAGTGAGAGCTTGGAGAGACATTTTCCTTCCTGTGGCTGAATTACTGTGAGTCACTTGGGCTGTGATAATGGACTATATGGTGGTTCTTAGCAAGGTGAACTGCTGAGGAGCAGCTGAGAGGAGTGTTACAGGAAGACATTTTACCTCATGTTCACAATGGAGTAGAGGAGACATCCAGTCTGTTATCAAGGCCCAGATGGGGTACAAGACCATGCTAACTCATTCACTAAAATCAAGCCTTAAAACAAGATTTAGACACAAGTACTTCCCTCTCATTTAATCTCCCCCAAATAAACATTTTTTTCCAGAAGTATGAATTTCTATAACCTCTGTGCTGTACTGTCTTGGAAAATTAGCCTCAACTGTAGGTACTGAGTACTTGAAACCAAGCCCTGGAGGCCTGCAGTCAGGAAAAGAAATCCTCTTTGCTGTTGGAACGGGCTTTGCCTTTCCATGATGCTGAGTAAGGAGAGAACCAAAGGGAGCAGCCCACAAGGCGCGTTTGCCTTAATCTGGGTTTATCTTTAATACTGGGTACTTGAATAGAAGGTGAGAGATGAGGCCTTTTCCAGCAGTGTCCATGTGCAGCTGCTCCAGAGCAGCATCACAGGGAGCACTTCCAAGGGGCGCCCTGATTCGAAACATCCACCCCAGCAACTTGGACCCTCAGGAGCAGTTGGGGAAATTCTCCGTTTTGCAATAGGCAGGAGGCTGAGTTAAGGCACAATCAAATGCCCTTGGTGCAAAATGTTGCATAAGGAGACTTTCCAGAGGAGGACTGGAATATTGGATGGCAAAGCAGGATGATCCTGAGGGCTAAAGTAAGAGAAAAAGGATGAAATTCAAAAAAAACTCAGTCTTACATACACTGCACAGCAAACAGGGAGCCTGTCGGCTGAGAGTGACTGGGACAGACAAAGAGCCTGGGCAGTTGCACTCAGTAGAGAAAGGGGATCGAGAAAGGCCCTCAGATGAGGCAGCAGCCAGATCCCACCCAGCACGTCCGGGCGGCTCCTCTCCTCTCTTCAGGCTCAGACTGGAGCAGATGCAGACGAGGGCCCCTGCAGTGGTATGGGCCAGAGAGCTGGGAAAGCTCAGCTCACAGCCTGGGAACATAAAGGCTGCCACGCAATATGATAGCGACCCATAAATAAATAGGGAATACACACCCCAAGGGCGCTGGAGGTGAAGGACAAGGAGGCTAAATTTGGCCCTGATATGTACAAGCCAGAAGTTACAAGATCCTTAAGCACCAGAGCTGTGAGATTTGGGAGATGGCAGCGTTGACAGCCGATGGGTCAGGAAATGCAGCTTGATCAGGGTACAGCGAGGGGCAGAACATGGACACAGTACATTGAGCAGAGGGGATCTAGGCTCAGAAAATGGTCCTAGTTCCTTTTATCTTTAAGGGAAGCTCGGGTTGCTTTTCAGGGGCAGTATCTGTAATTTAGGTCCGTACTCGGGCAGTGTGTGGATAATGGCTTTGCTCCCTCTGCTTTATCTAGCATGGCTGCACGATGTTTCTGGGATGCTGACACCGACAGCTACGCTCATGATGTTTTTATGAATGTAAGTATTGCCTCTTTACCCATGGAGAAGTATAAAGCTGCCGCTGCTGGTGTGACAGAGTCACCTTACAATATGTTACACACAAAAGCAATCACTAGACCATCTGGAAGGAACTAACGCTGTGTCAAAGGGGTATGATGTACATCTTCATTCACAAAACTTACATAGATATAATACACAGTATAGAAAAACTAATTTCCTGAGCACACAGTACTGTGGAGAAGTCAGTACATTATCCCAATTTTGCAAATGGGAAGTGAAAGCCCTGGAGATGCTGAAACATAAATCTTTTCCTACATGCTTTGCTGAAAACCTGTAGAAAAGTCTGGCTGGAATCCAGGAGGAGAAGTCAAGGATTTCTTTTAAAACCTCCTTGCTGACTGTCCCGCCTCCACGGTCAGAGCATTTCCCAGGTTAAACTGTCTCTGAAATGATTCCCACTCTGCCCTCATTGCCTAGCCAGTTCTAAGGTACCACGATGTGCAGTTGTGGGAGGTGAACATGCTCTTCATGAGCTGGAGGATACAAGCAGGAGCACTGCTCTGTGGTCGTTATGGCAAGCATCTGGATTGGGGTTTTTTTGGTCATTGCAGCAGAGATTTTTTTGTGTATTTTGCACTTCCTGGGTCATCAGCAGCTCTTAAGAAAACACTGGGATCTGCCACAGCCCTGCATATGGATCCTGTGTTAGGAAAAATGCTCTAGATGGAGCCGGGAGAGACACTCATCTTTGGGTCCTGGAGATGTGAAGGCAGGAGGTAAAGGTTCAGGTATTCAGCTCTGACAAGGCTGAGACCCTTCTGAATCCACCCAGAAACAGCAGCATGACCTCCATGGGCATTTGAAAGGAATAAATTGAGGCATTTTTGGTATTGAGACACACAAATGTGGGAGAGGAGATTAAGACACCAACTAAAGACAAACCATATTACCACATAAGGTTAATATTTTTATAGGCTTCAACTCGAAACATCAGACCTTAGTTAGCCCAGCAGATTGCCTTTATTAACACAGAGCCTTCTGCTTCTCTCCAGGACAGCCTGTTTTGTGTGGTGGCTGCGTTTGGCTGTTTCTACTATTGAAGATGGCAAATATTGCACAAAAGGACGGGGGGAGAGGAAGAGGGGAGGTTTATGTTGTTTTTTGCTAACATACTGTAAAGAATCAGGTCCTTCTATTTTTTTAGAACAAAAAAGTACAGCTTTGCAAAACCCATCCTACACCTGTTACACTACAACATCCCTTCTTCCTTGATATGAATATAGCTTTAAACAGGTTATTGCTATGTCTTTCATTTAAATCACCCCTTTTTTTGTATAAAGTCATTGGTTTTCTTCCACAAAAGCGTGCTGCTAATGACCATTCCAAGATACACTCAGCTTTTGTCTTGAAAGTGTTTTTTTGTTAATTTCCTGAAGTAAATTAAATATTTCTAATAAATTTACCATAATATATATATTTTTTCCCTCGTGCTTGCCCTCGACACCTCACTTTTTGCCCTTACTTTCTGCATTCTACCAAATGCACCAGCCTCGAATGCTCTTGCGTGCTTCTCAGCCATTTCCTAAGGACTTCTTGTTAACTAATGGATAAAGCTGCCCTTATATCCTCGTTATCCAAATTTGCTCCCATAGCTCCTTCAAGAACTAGGCTGTCAATCCAGGTCAGTGCTATGAGAGAGGCTGTTAGTTTATAGAATGAGGGGGTATTTATAACACTGTTAGTTTATAGAATGAAGGAGTATTTATAACAGCGGGGCCGGGGGCTGCCACCCCCCGGGCTGTTCCTGCCCTCGGGGTCGCTGCACTCGGGCTCTTGTTGACACTGAGAGTCATCACTCCCACTGCCAAGTTCTGCAGATCGGGCAGCGCTTGCTCTGTCTTTGCCTCTCTGCAACTGCTTGCCTTGCTCGGCATCCAAATGTGCTGGAGCTGCAGCCTGGAAAGGGCTGTTTGCTCCTGTAAATGAAAGGAGCGTTGGTCTCATCTGCCAGGAGTGCCCTGTTCCGGAGAGTGAGGTGCCCCCAGGACATGTCTACAGCGGGGTGGCTTGTGCTGTGTGATGGCAGCTCTGGCTCCTCGCTACCCAGGAGGGGAGAATGGACCAGGGGTTTCACCTGGGCTGAATGCTCCTCTCACCGAGGGCCATGGCACGGGCTGTGGGTGATGGAGGACATGGGCTGTGGGATGAGGACACAAGATGTGGGATGAGGGCACAAGGTGTGGGATGAGGGCAGGGGCTATGGGTGATGGAGGACACCGGCTGTGGGATGGAGGACACAAGGTGTGGGATGAGGGCACAAGGTGTGGGATGAGGACACGGGTTATGGGGGATGAGGAGATGAGGACACGGGCTCGGGGCGCTGCCGAGCGCCCCGTTTTGCCCAGCACAGAGCAGCCCCATAAAATCCCGCGCCAGGCGGGACGCGCCGCTCCCGTCCCCGCTCCCGCGCCGCTCGGCTCCTGCCCAGCGCGATCCCGCATTCCCCCGGCCGCAGGAAGGCGGGATCGGGCTGCTCCATGGGGCGCGTTCCAGAGGACAACACCCCCGCTCCTCCCGCCCCATTCCCGCGTTCGCGCCCGCGGCGGAACGCGGCGCGCCGGAACGCAGGCGCGGGGCGCGGTTTCCCGGGGCGCGGCCGGTCCCTTCC
>JAUBOD010000633.1:11115172-11127412 GCA_032353885.1 Nothura maculosa | reverse complement strand
CAGCTGGGGGGGACCCGCTGGGCTCTGCTCGTCCCTATGGGGAGGATGCGGTGGTGTCTGTGCTGTGGGGGGCTGGCAGTGGGAGGGGGTGTCATGGTGCTGCATGGTGTCCCTCTGCATGGTGTCACCCACCCGGTGCTTGCGGGGACCCTGCGCTGGGTGTCTGGGCACAGGCTCTGTGTGTGCAGCTGCTCCTGCATCCCTGGCTGGGAGCCAAGGGAGCCGGGTGCTGCCCTGCTGCTGCCGTCACCTCTGTTGTGCTGGGGAAACTGAGGCACGGGACGGCGGGGCGGCCCCGGTGCCAGGCAGCGGCTCCTGCCCTCCCCTTTACCCTGTGTGGGAGCAGCGGGGTCTTGGCTGCACCGGGCATGGGGCCGAGCACAGGCTGGTGCCTCTTGCTTGCAGCGCCGTGTCCAGCGGCCGCTGCACCGGCTGCCCTTGGCTATGGCATCCGCACAGGGAACTCAGCCCTGGCTTCCCTGGCCTTGGCTCCCCCTTTCTGGCATGTGGGACCCTGTGTTCAGGGCTGGCACTGTGCCCTAGGGACACAGCGCCGCTGTGGGGCAGCCCTAGGGAAGGGGAGCAGCTGGCATCCTGTGCCCTGGGTATCAGAAGGGATAGGAGAGATGAAGTGCACGGTCAAGGCGTCTCCCCAGGGCACCGTGTGCTGCGTTTCCCGGCAGTGGGGGCAGCTGGGCACAGCTGCAGCGAGGAGGAGGAGGAGGAGGATGCGGGTGCCTGTGTCCCCGCGGGCAGCGTGGCCCCGGTGGCGGCGCAGGAGCAGAGCCAGGTGCAGCCACCCGTGTGCGCTGGCATTCAGTGCCTCTGCCCTCCCCACTGGGTGTGTGGGGTGAACAGGGCTGCCCCCTCTTGCAAATGGGCCCCTGGCAGGGGCAGCTCCTGGAGGGGAAAGGAGGGATGTGTCCCCGTGTCACGATCCCTGGGAGGAAAGGAAGAGGTGGATGGATGAATGGATGCGTGGATGCATGGATGGATGGATGCGTGGGGGGTTGGTGGCAGCTGCACAAGGAGCACCCAGGAGGGCACCCCAGCGTTGTGGGTGCACATGGGGGTGCTGAGGTGCCGCCCCGAGCAGGATGGGGGACGGATGATGCCAGGGGCTGCGTGCCCGGGTGCCGGCGTGTCGGTGGGGCGGGAGTGACGTGCGGCAGCGCGCGGGCGCCGCGGGGGCGTTTGCGAGGGCAGCGCCGCGGCCAGGGGCCGTTCCGGGCCCGTGTGCCGGTGCACGTGCGCGCCCGCACGGCGCCGCGGGAGCGGGTCGGTGCCGCCGGCGGTGGGGCTGGCTGCGGTTGCGCACGTGCCGTGGGGCGCGGGGGCTGCAGCTCTGTGTGTGTGTGTGTGTGTGGTCCCGGGGCGCACGTGAGGGCCATGGGGACGTGCCCAGTGCTGCAGGTGGGGTATGTGTGGCGCAACCCCACACCCCTGGGCACCGCAGGCGCTGAGCTGGGCTCTGGTGGGTGCAGGATCTGGCCTGGGGTTGAGCCAGGGCACAGGTTGTGCCCCGATGTGAGGGGTTTGTGGGGCTACCCTCTGGATGCAGTGCTGGGACCCACAGGAGGGATCCCGCGCTGTGGGCGAGGGGGGACCCCGGCCCCACGCAAGCTCTGCACAGGGAAGCACCCACGTCCCTGGTGTCCCCCGGCTGGTGCAGGGGAAGAGCTGGCGCGTGGCAGCGGTTGGTGCCGAGGGCACCGTGCCCGGGCGTCCCCGCTCAATGGGGCCCTTGTGCTGGGGCCGGGGATCCCAGCGGCGGCTCCTCCTGGTGCTCATGCCCTGTATAGATGAGGGAGGGTGCGGGGTGCCCAGCAGGGAGCTGGGCCAAGAGAGGAGGAGCAGGGGGTGCCATGGGGTGCAGCCGTGTCCCCCCTGGGCTCCTGGCCAGCGCCGGTGCCTTGGCACGGAGCTCGCTGTGTGGAGGGGCGGCGCGGGGGGACATGGCCGCGGCAGGAGGGCGCCGCGGGTCCTTCCTCTCTCACGCCGCGCGCTGCCGGTCCGGCCAGCTGTTCTCCCAGGGGAGCCCGCGGGCGGACAACGGAGCCGTGTTCCGGAGCCAGCGCTTGGCCCCGGCCCTGCGGCCGGCCCCCTGTCGAAGGGAGCCAGCCCCACGGCACCGGCAGCTGTGAGGGGCCCGACTCCCGCCCCCCAGCTGTGGGGGGGCTCCGGGGGCCCTGGCAGCAGCTCAGACGAGGGCTTTGAGCCGCACGGGGGGCAGCAGCACCGTGGCTCCCGCTCCCCCGCGAGCGGATGCAGCCACTGTCGCCGTGCCCATCCCCGTGGCGTCCGGGCCCATCGCACCTCCGCTTAGGAGCCTGCCAAGCCGCGCGGGAGCCAAGGGCCGGATGTGCCGCCCTCCTCGCTTAATAGGGGAAACTGAGGCCCGGCAGCTTTTCCCAAGGCCAAGAGCGAGTTTCCATGGAAATGGGCCCTGGGAGCCCAGTCTCCCAGGCAGTGCAGCTGCCGGAGCGAGATCCCGCCGAACAAGAGAGAAAGCAGCACATTGATCCCAGGCCAGCCCCCTGGGCTCGGATCCCAGCGCGGTGCGAGCGCCGGGCCAGCGCGCAGCTAAAATAAACCCTCCTGGGCAGGGCCGCGCGGGCAGCTGGGCCGGCTGGGGCATCGATCCCCCGCGCCGGCCCGGCCGCGCCGAGGGGGGAGCCGCCTCGGAAGGGACGGACCGGGAACGCGCCGGAGCCGCCGGGCTCTGGCTCCCGAGCGGGAGGCCCACAGGAAGCGGGCGGCTCTGCAGCCCGTGGTTAGAGCTGACCTCTTGGCCGCCGATCAGAAGGGCTGCGCGGCGACGAGCGCAGCGGCCGCGCGACGGGCACCCGAGCCCCGCGGATCGCCCCAAACGCGGCGCCCGCGGCAAGGGGACGGCAGCACGGACAGGAAGGAGAGGCTCGGCCGCGCCACGGAAGGAGGGCGACCGTGACAGGGACCGCACGGCCCTGGGGATGCCGCGGGGGCCCGCGCTGCGCTGAGCGCTCCCTGCGCCCGGAGCCGCGCACGGGTGAGGAGAAGGAGAAGGAGGTTGTGGCCAGGGCCCCCCGCTCTGCCCCGAGACACTGGGACGTGTGGAAGGGCCAGCGGCGCCTTGGCAGGGTCCCGGGTGGAGGCCGAGCAGGATGCGCCGCTTTGAGACGTTGCGCCGTTCCTTCCCGTTCCTGGCCCGCTTCCGCGTCTACCGGGTAAGTGCCGGCCCGGTGCCCCTGCGGGCACTGCAGTACCGTCCCCCCTGCCCCATGATCTCCGGTGTCGCCTGTCCCCTGCTGTGGCGGGTGCCGGGGCCGACGGCTCCGCTCAGCCCGGCGCCTTGCAGCACTCTGTGTTTGGAGCCTGTAAGTGCCGGCGGTGTCGCCGGGACCTGGGAGCACCGCGAGGGCGGAAAGGGGAGCGCGGCCACGTCGGCTCCCAGGGGAGAGCGCGGAGGTGGCTCCGTGTCCCGCTCCGTCTGCCGCGAGGTCTCAGCCTCTGCCCCAGCTGCTGGAGGTGGAAGCAAAGCACAGTGTCCCTTGTCCCTTCCTGGAAAGGAGGCCATCTCAGCTGGAGGAGATAGGGAGAAGGAGAGCTGGGAGATAGGCAGGGATGCAGAGTGGCATAGGACATGTCGGTTGTGCAGAGAGCCCAAGGATGAAGCTGGGCTCTGTCTGGCACAGGGTCGTGCTGGGCAGATAGTGCCCTGAAGTGAGCACAACTGGACAGAGAGCTCCCAAACCCTGGCGGACGCAGTGCTGGGTTGGGTGTCCCTTGCTCCTGCATGATGCCAGGGTGCCCCTTTTGTATACGGGGCTGCCATGTACAGGATGCCCCTTGTACGTATGTGGTGCCAGGCTTCAGGTGCTTCTTGGGCATGTTTGGTGCCCGGGCAGGCAGTGCCCCTGGACATGTCATGGGGTGACGTGTCCAGGCTATGGTGACTGCCATCCATGTCCATCCCATACCCCAAGGTTGTGCCACCGTCTCTATCCTTGGCACCTCTACCCCGGAATGGGAGCAGGCAGGATGGGCTGCAGTTTTAATAGGGCTGTGGGCACAACACGGCAGAGCTGGACTCCTTATTCTTCCCTGAGAGTCTTGCCAGTGAGGAGAGCCCACATCACCCCCAGCACCCCGGGGTGCTTGGGGACCCCAGGCCCTTGGGAACGGGGTGCCCTTGGTGACGTGGGGCGCTCTCCCTGCAGAAGCTGAGCTGTAGCATGCAGTCGGAGGAGGGCACGGACTGGCTGCTGGAGCTGCTCACCGAGCTGCAGCTGCAGCAGTACTTCCTGCGCATCCGGGACGAGCTCAACGTCACCCGCCTCTCCCACTTCGAGTACGTCAAAAATGAGGATCTGGAGAAGATCGGCATGGGCCGCCCCGGTGCGTATGTCCCCCCCAAGCCATCCCCACGCCACTGCCCGGCTGCACGGTCACCGCAGCCGGGTGACAAGTGCCGGTGTCGCGGCAGGCCAGCGGCGACTGTGGGAGGCTGTGAAGAGGAGGAAGGCCATGTGCAAGCGCAAGTCCTGGATGAGCAAGGTAGGTTCAGGAGAGGGGCACCCCGGGCAGGGATTATGGGGAGACTGAGGAGCAGGAGGAGCTTGGTGCCCTATGAAGGGAGCTGGGATCCTGCTCCTCAGCCCTGGCATGGGGTGCGTGGGTGTGCCCTGTTGTCCACTTGCTTTTGTTTCCCTCGCTCCTCTGTGCCCAGCTCTGCCCCTGCATTGGGTCTCATGGAGCAAAAGGCCAGCCCTGTCCCCGAAGAGGTGGCAGGGAGTGGGGCAGGAGTCCTCAGCATGTGTCCTTCCTTCTGTGTGACCCTGGTGGCCCCATGTGAGGTCTGGGGTAACTTCCCAGCTAAAGGCAGCGCTGCCGCCTCGGCACGCAGGAAATTCATTCCCTTTGCATGATCTGCCTCTTTTCCAGGAAACTATTTCAGAGCTAATTAGCAACAGAGCCCGCATGTCGGCCCAGCCAGCTCTCCGGGCAGCATGTCCCTTGTCCTGCCCACCGGTTGCCACACATCAGGGCCCAGCTTGCTCGGTCCCCAGAGACTGGCACTGCCAGCACCCTGCCTATTCCCTGCACCACACCAGGACACGTCGGGGCAGAAGACCCCAAGATGCCTCTGATACGGAATCCTCCCCCCTCACGAATTTTCCCTCTCATCCCACGTAAAAGCAGCGATGCTGCCCCCTCCGCACCCTGGGCATCTCCACCTTGCCCCCGCAGAGCCCAGCCTGCCAGCTGGGCGCTCGTGCCTGGCCTCTCCCTTGCGTGAGTCATCCGGGCCGAGCCGTGGCCGGGATGGGCTTTTAATAGAAGGCGACTCAGCCGAGCGCAGGGCACAGAAATGCCACCTCCCACCGCAGCCACATGCCTGGCCTGGCCCCCGCGCGGCCGCCCCAGCTGCGGGCTCCAGGGCTTTGAGGGAGCCTCCGTGGCCTTGTGGCACAAGCTCAGGTGCTGCCAGGCACTCCCGAGAGGCTGCTGGTGGGGCAGGAAGGCAGTGAGCCCATCCCCGTCCCCTCTGGGCTGGTGAGGTGGAGTGGATGATAGGGCCAAGGGGCTGGTGTTGGGGTGGCAGAGTGTGCTGCATGGCCCATGCTGCTACGGGTGTCTCATTCTGCTCAGTGCAAACTGGAGGCTTCTCCCAGCTTGGTGCCCATTCCATGGCTACAGCCTGGTGATGAGTGACCGCTGGCCCTGGGCTTCCAGGGATCTACTGCTTAGCCATCCATGGGAGCACATGCAATGGGAGGCACAGTCCCAAGGCAGCTATTTCCTTCAGACCATCCTGCACTGCAGCAGAGAGGCCTGCTAGCAGCCCTGGGCAAGCAGCAGACGGGGAGGGTCGTCACTAGGTTTCAGAGTACACAGCCTGGGAAGGGCGTTCTGCACCCTTGCAGACCCAGAGTAGCAGATGGGGTGGCCTGCCTGCGTGCCATGTTAGCCCGGCCCCAAGGGAGTGCACATGGCTGTTGCTATTAGAGAGGGGGGGAAACTGAGGCAGACGCTGTGCCATGAGTGGGAGGATCTGGGTACCTCTGCACCTGCATCTCACAGGCATCCACCCCACCCAAGGTGTTCAGCGGGAAGCGCCCCGAGTCGGAGCTGCCGCCGCAGCCCCAGAGCACCTTCCGCAAGCCGCCGACTCCGCCGCCGCTGGAAGCCAGCGGGCAGCACTCCCTGACCTGCCTCATCAGGGAGAGGGACCTGTCGCTCTTCGAGAAGCTGGGCGACGGCTCCTTCGGCCTCGTGCGCCGCGGCGAGTGGTGCACGCCGGCCGGCAAGACGGTGAGGGGCTGCGCAGAGCCCTGTGGCGCTGCTCGTGGTGGGGCAGGCGGCTCTGGGACCACCTGGGCTCCAGATGAGGGTGTCTGGAGGAGCGCAGTTTGGGAGACTCCCGGGAATGTGTCTGCCGTGTGTTGTGACTCATCCCTGCTTGGCCCTCAGCTCAACGTGGCGGTGAAATGTCTCAAGACGGACGTGCTGAGCCAGCCGGAGGTGCTGGACGACTTCATCCGCGAGGTGAACGCCATGCACTCCCTGGATCACAAGAACCTCATCCGGCTCTACGGCGTGGTGCTTTCCCACCCCATGAAGATGGTGAGTCTGGGGTGCCTGCAAGGAGAAGGGTAGTTGGGCTCCCACCCCTGGAAATGGGAGTAACGTTGACCCCTAAATACAGCTGAGCTGTGACTGCCCTGCTGTATCCTGGGGCTCTTGCCTGGCGCCCAGTGCAACAGTCACCAGCTATGGGGCAAACTGAGCTGTGGGGCAAACAGACTCTGTGTCCTCCAGGGCCCTCCCCAGGATTGCCATGCCAGGCACACAAAGGGGCTGGGAAACACTATAAACTGGGGTGCTCCTAGGTCTAAGCCTTCTCTTCCACGTGGCCCAGGTGACGGAGCTGGCCCCGCTGGGCTCTCTTCTGGATCGTCTGCGAAAGAACCAGGGCCATTTCCTCATCTCCACACTGTGCCAGTATGCCATCCAGGTGGCCAAGGGCATGGCCTACCTGGAGTCCAAGCGCTTCATCCATCGTGACCTGGCCGCCCGCAACATCCTGCTGGCCTCCAACGAGCTGGTCAAGATCGGGGACTTCGGGCTCATGCGGGCCCTGCCCAAAAACGACGACCACTACGTGATGCAGGAGCACCGCAAGGTGCCCTTTGCCTGGTGAGCCTGAACCAGGGGGTCCTGGGGGCAGCATCCTGGATTTCCTAGTGCCCTGTGGGGAGAGCTGGGGGTGCCATTCCCAGCCCCTCTTGTTACCCATCTCCTTCCCGGGCAGGTGCGCTCCTGAGAGCCTGAAGACGCGCACCTTCTCCCACGCCAGTGACACCTGGATGTTTGGGGTGACCCTCTGGGAGATGTTCACCTATGGCCAGGAGCCCTGGATCGGCCTCAACGGCAGCCAGGTGGGCAGCGTGGTGGGTGTTCCTGCCCTGATGGGCACAGCAGCACTGAGCCTTGTGCAGGCCGGGCAGTGCGGGGGGACACGTCAGGGTCTGGGCTGCTCCCCCTCTGCTCCCAAGCCCTCCACCTCAGGAGGCCCTGCCACAGTGCAGGTCCCAGCAAGGGCTCGGGGTGCTCTTTGGCATCATCACCACCCTCTTTGGCGCGGCTGATGGTTCTGCTTGCCCCGCAGATCCTGCACAAGATAGACAAAGAGGGGGAGCGGCTGCCGCGGCCCGAGGACTGTCCCCAGGACGTCTACAACGTCATGCTGCAGTGCTGGGCGCACAAGCCCGAGGACCGGCCCACCTTCGTGGCCCTGCGGGACTTCCTGGTTGAGGTAGGTGGGCAGCAAGGGCATCGGGGGAGCGTCCCCAGGGAGAGGTACTGGGGACCCCCTTGCACCAGTGCTGCCTGAGCGTGGGCAGAGATAAGGATGACATCAAGCTGCAAGGCAAGACACGCAGGTGCAGACCACGAGCTGGGGGTGGTGACTTTCCAACCCCTTGCTAGGGCTCCTGTGTCCCTCATCCCCTTGGTTGTAGGGCTCGGGCTTGGTCCTCAAACAGGGGTCATGGGGGGCAGCATGCCACATCTCGGCTCTGCTCTCCCCGCCAGGCCCAGCCCACTGACATGCGGGCCCTGCAGGACTTTGAGGAGCCCGACAAGCTGCGCATTGAGATGAACGATATCATCACCGTCATCGAGGGCAGGTTTGTCTGCGGGGGACCCCTGCCCACCCCCCTGCCCCGGCCCTGTGCAGATCCGCCCCTCACAGCAGGAACTGGAGCCAGCCAGCATGGGGATGGGAACAGGAGGCCCCAAGAATGGGTGCCGGGGGCCACGGGCACTGGCAGAGCTGTGGGAAATGGGGACATAGGAAGGGTCAGGGCCTCATTGGGCACACTTGGGCACGCAGAGCTGCCCCGCTGAGTTTGCATGTCCCCCGGCACGGCGCTGCCGGGATGGTGCCAGCAGGGAGATGGGGCCGGAGCAGTGGCCACGGCCATGCCCATGGTGCCCAGCTTCCCCCTGCCATCCACCGCTGTGAGTCAGGCTGGCGTGCGCGCGTGGGCTCGCCCCGGCCTTGCCCGGGAACACGCAGCCAGCGCCGCTCCCTCCTGATAGCGCGGGGACGTCACCGTCACCCGCCCGCGGACACCCGTGCCGCGACCGCCCGTCCCTCTCCGCTCACCCTCAGCTTCTCCAGCCCAGGGCAGAGCCCACCCTCCATCACCCCACGGCCCCACAGGGGCCTGCAGACCCTCAGATCGGGGCTGGGCTGTGGATCCCCATTGCCACAGTGTCACCTCACCCTGAAGGTCCCTGTCCCCTCAGCCATATTTGTACCGCTGGGGGATGGAGAGGGGAGCAGTGTGGTGGGAACATCGGGTACCCCAGGACTCAAAGTCCCTCTGTGCCTTGAGGGACCGTGCGCCCAGGTGTCCTGTAGCTCAGGCAGGTCTCGGGGGCTGAAGGAGAAGAAGAGGCGCTTTCCTTCCTGCTTTCCCTCTCCCCCATCCCCTGGGGCAGGATCCCTGCCTTTAGTCAGAGCCGGGAGGTGAATCAGGCCGGATTTGTGTGTCTGCAGGGACCAGCTTTCTCCTGGGCCCCCGATGACTCTTGCCCAGGGTCTGGCAGGGTAATCGCCGCCAGGGGAGGGGAAGGGAAGGGAAGCGGCGCGGCAGCGGGCGAGGGAGGGAAGCAGAGGCGGAGGGCGGGCGGCCGCGGCGCCGGCTGAACCAGTGCGCGCACATCGTCCCCGTTGCATCACGGGCTGCGCTCGGCGCCCTGCCCTGCGCAGCCCGCACACGCGGGTGACGCTCGCGCACCCGCCGCGCCGCTGCTGCCGGAGCCAGGTGACGCCGGGGACGGAGCGGGGATGGAGCGTGGGGCTGGCGCGGGGGCACCAGGGCCACGGCGGCTCTGCCGGGGGCTGCCGTGGGGCCGGGCGCGCTGGAGCCGTGGGTGGGTGTGCGCCGGCTCCTCGCTGTCTGCCAGGCGGCGCCGCCGCAGAGCCGCCCTGCGCCGGCTTCCCCGGGCAGCGGGGCGCTTGGTGTCCCCTGCAGCTGGATATGGGCTGTTGTCCCAGGGGAGAACTGGGGTGAGGGCGGTTCTGTGGGGTACTGGTTGTGACAGACACGGGGCTGGGTCCTGCAATCAGGGAGGGAAGCAGCCAGGATGCGGGATGTTCCCGGGATTGCGGCCGCGGGCACCGCAGCGGGGGAGCGGGCAGGAGTGCCACACGGTACTTCCTGAGCTCCGGGGACACGAGGGCACCTCGGGAAGGAGATTGGCTCCTGATCCCTGCCTTTGCGCCCTCCCGTGCCTCAGTTTCCCCAGGAGGAAGGCACCGGAGCAGCGGCAGCTCCCTGCAGCGGGGAGCTGGCGGGGGCGGTGAGGCTGGCGGGGGGCTCCTGCGAGGGGCCGGATGGCGACGCTGCCCGGGGCACCGTAAACACCCCCCGCCCCTTTCAAGCCCCTGCGTGTCGATAGAGCGGCGCTGGGCGTGCGTACGTGTGTGTGGGCAGGGGAAGG
This sequence comes from Nothura maculosa, assembly GCA_032353885.1. Classification (NCBI taxonomy): domain Eukaryota; kingdom Metazoa; phylum Chordata; class Aves; order Tinamiformes; family Tinamidae; genus Nothura; species Nothura maculosa. The sequence goes on along the minus strand of JAUBOD010000633.1, from coordinate 11,117,416 downwards.
GGCCCCCGGCTCTGCGCACGGGGGAGGACCTACCTGAAAGCCCTGTGGACCCGGCGCCACCTCCAGCAGAGCTTTCGTGGCGCCCTGCGCCCGCGGTGCCAGGCGACCCCAGAGCCCGGCATGCGGCACCAGGCACCATAAGGGGGTTTCTGCCAGGGGGACTCATCCCCCAAAATCCTCTGGCTGGATGGGGCTGGTAAGTGGAGGGGCCGGCTCAGCCGGGGCATCCCTGCGGCACAGATGGAGCACAGCAGGGAGCAAGCAGAGGGGACCTCCCAGGAAGGGAAAACCGGCCGCCCGGGAGCTGCAGGCGAGGGAGGGTGCCCGGAGCGGCTCTGCCCCGGCCCCCGTCGCCTCGCCGAGGGGTCCCGCGCTGAGTAATGCGCCTGGCTGGCTGCGAGCGGGAAGGTAAACAGGAAAAGGGCTGAGCTAGTGGCCGCGGGTGAGTCACAGGTGACTCCAGGAAACCGCGGGCCGTGCCAGCCTCGCCGGGCTGGCACCGTGCGCAGCCTCGGCACTGCCCAATGTCCCTGCCTGCGAGCAGCTCTGTGTGAGCTAGGGGACCCGGCAGCCCTAAGTGCCCCGCACGGCAGCCCCGTGGGCACCGCTGGGGTCCGCAGCGGTGCCCAACAACTCAGACCCACGCAGGGCAGCCAGGGGCAGGAAGGGCAACGGCCTCGCGGGCGCAAACCGGGAACTTTGTCCCCCACCACCCACAGCCCCGGCTGCTGCCCGCCTGGCACCCAGGGCTGCGCACAGGGAGGCAGAGCAGGGCGTTGGGGGCAGCACCGTGTGCGCTCGGGGTCCCCAGAGAGCCCCGGGGATCCCTGCACCCGGCTCCCCTCCCGCCTGGGTGCCCTCGGGTGAGTCACGGTGCCTCCTCCTGTGTCCCCAGGGCAGGGCGCGCGTCCCCCCGCCCCGCCACCGCGGGCCTTTCGCCCTCCCTTCCCACCCCCCCGTAACAAGGTCCTTTTTATTCCTTAGGGCCGAGAATTACTGGTGGCGGGGTCAGAATAAGCGGACACTAAAAGTGGGCCAGTTTCCCCGAAACACGGTGACCTCGGTAGCGGGGCTCTCAGCCCACGACATCAGCCAGCCGCTTAAAAACAGCTTCATCCACACAGGCCATGGAGACACCAACCCGCAGCAGTGCTGGGGGTTTCCCGATAAAATTGATGAGTAAGAAACTTTCTGTCTTCTCTGCACCCCTCTGCCTGCCCCTGCCTTCCCGCCTGGCGCGGGAGTGCTCCGCAGCGCGGCCTTGCCCCCTCCAAACGCCTCCTCATCCTCGCTCGGGAGCATCGCTCTGTGCGGGGGCCTTGTGGCTTCACTAACTGCCTCGTCTCTTCGCACTAACGGGGCCGGGTGCTGCATGGTGGGTGCGTGGAGGCCGTGGGGCCGCACTGGAACGGGGCTGCCCTCCCTGGAGATGGTGACATGTGGGGAAGCGCTGGGCTTGGCCGTGCCGGGAGAGCATCTTCTCCTGGCCCCAGAGCTGCCCTCCGCTTCTCAGCGCTGGCCATGCCCCGTGGTAGCCCCAAAACAAGGTGTCCCGGGCTGGATCCAGCACTCCTGGGGTTTATTAGGCCTCCTAATCAGACTCCTTATGTAATGTGCATGGAGGGGAGCTGGAGTGCAAGCTGGCCACATGCTTTTAATCACGTGTGTCCTTTTAAAAAGCAAAAAGGGAAAAAGAAAAAAAGGAGGAAAAAAAAAAAGGCAGCAGAAAGAACCTCTCTTTTCCCCATGCTGCAGCAGGATTGAGGAGCGCAGCTGGGTCTGTAACGGGAGAGGCAGGAAAGGGGAGGACTGGGGGGTCCAGGGAGGGTTTCTAGGCTGGAGGGCTCCCTGTGGGACTGGGCATCGTGTCCCAGCGGGGGCACCAGGAGCCTGTCTCGGTGCTTGCTCGGGGTGGCTGCCCTGCGTGCGGCTGGGCCGGGGCGCGTGGGCTCGGTGCGGGGGGCGCAGCGGGTCTCTGCCTGCATGGGGTTTGGTGTAGGAGGCGCTTTAGAGGCGGGGAAATGCGATTTCAAAGCCTGGAAAGACCCTGCTGGTTAGAGGCAGCACCTCCACCTGCCTCAGAGGGCCCCTTGTCTCCTTGATCCCCTTTGGGGTCCCTGGGGGGTCCCTCCAGCTCTGCCAGTGCCTTCAGTCCTGATGGCTCTGCCTGGCCGGGCGCCCTGCGCAGCGGCGGTGCCGGTGGCCCCGGGCGCGCCGGAGGAGCCGCCGCGCGCGCTGGCGGAG
>JAUBOD010000633.1:11089329-11101059 GCA_032353885.1 Nothura maculosa | reverse complement strand
GGATGGACCAGCTAGAGGCAGTTATGGTGCTCCCCTCCATGGAACTGTGCCCAATCCAGACCCAACAGCCACGGCCCCTGGCAGAGACCTCGTTGACCCTGCTGATGATTCCTCCTCTTCAAGCTCTGAGGCAACTGCTGCAAAGCCTGTCCCTGCTGGCTCATTTCTAGCCCCGCAAAATGCCACCGCTGAGCTGGTCCATGGTGAGGACAAACCCTCCTCGAGAGCAGTGACCGGCACTGCTTCCCTGGGGACCACGAGTGCCCGGATGGGGATGGACACACCGCTATACACCAGCGCTGCTGGAGATGCCCCTTCCCATGATGCGACACTTCCTGATGCTCCCAGTACACCTGCAGGGCCAACAAGGAGCTTTTCCACAGCCCTGCATGGCAGTCCCCCTGCTGAGCCCATCCCGGGCATGGGAACCTCCATTGGAAACCCCACTGGGGCTCTACCCACCACAGCAGCCCTTGCAGATCCCAGCGCTGCCCTGCTGGAAGCAGCTGTGGATGGATCCTCCTCGGCAGGACTCAGTGCAGCAACGTCCTTGCCCCTTGCTGGAACCAGTACCAGGAAAGCACAAGGAGATGCGTCCTCTGGAGCCACGGGGGCACCTTCCCATGGCAGGTACGGCGAGGTGAGCAGCTCCACTGCCTCCCTCGGCACCGTGGGTGAAGCAGCACCAGCCTTTGGGGACGGTGCTGCCAGGGCAGGTCCAAGCGTGCTCCCTGCAGCAGCGGGCAGGTCCCCAGGGCCGGGCATCACGACGCCCTGGGACACCAGTGCTGTGCCGGCTCCACCAGACCCATCTCCCAGCACTCCAGGGCCGGCTGCAGACTCACCCCTGCCATCAACCAGCATCACGAGTGGCCTTGCACCGTCTGAGGTGCCTGGGGCAGGATCCATAGGCAGGTCAGCTCTCCGTGCATCTTCGCTGCTCCTCACACCGTCCACAGACATGACTGCCCCCTTAGCCACTGACAGCAGCGACCCAGACCTGGGCTCTTCTGCAGCCACAGCCAAAGTCTCCATTGGATACTCCCTGCCAGCCGGGAAGGTGACTGCTAACCCAGCCACAGCTGCTTTGGACACAGACACCGAGACACCGCAAATGCCTCGACGCGTCTCGGGCTTGGACAGAGGTGTCACTGATGAGCCAGTGTCGCACATGGACATCCCCCATGGCACCAGCCCGCCACTCAGCTACCACAGTTCCCCTGTCACCCGCGATGGGGAGATGTGGTCACATGTGGCTGACACAGAGCTGGAAGAGGAGTCTGGAGGTGTGAGCACAGGCAGAGCAGATGCAGGACCCGATGTCTCTGTCCCCAGCCCTGGGAAGCTGCTCCATCCTGCAGTGTCCCCTCCAGCCCCCAGCAGTTTTCCTCCCATTGTCGTTGAGGCAGCAGCAGCTTCCGAACCCCTGGAAGAAGCAACCACAACAGTAACAACCATCAACCTCACAGCAGCAGCTGGCACCCTGGAGATGGCCAGAGCCAGCAGAGCCTCTGCATCATCACATGCAGGTGTAAAACCTCTCCTGGATGAAAGTCCCACCAAAGGGCCACCTCTGGGGACGTCCCTATCCAGCAGCACCACAAGAACAGCACCAGCCACGACACATAGCCCGGCCACCCTGCAACCAGCACTGGGTGGTGATGCCCCACGCGATGTGTCCCCCAGCCCAGACAGCACCACCACTGCACTGCCTGCAGCCTCCCCAGACGTGGCCTTGGAAGAGGGCTCTGTGACCAACAGGACCCACCTGCCACCTCACGACACCCCGGTGCAGAGGGCAGATGGCTCTGTGTCTCCTGGGGCTGGAAATGCCACAAGCAACTCGGCTATGGGCCCCTCTACTCACACAGTCACTGCCGCTTCAGAATCAGCCCCAACCTCAGCCAAGGGAAGGATGTTTCTCGTCACCAGCGACTACATCACCCACCCAGGTATGAACTGGCCCATGTCTGTACAGGGTCACTTTGAGCCAACACCAGAAGTACCAGATGTGGCAGCTCTTGCCCATGCTGTTGATGACGCAGGGCCTCCTCCCAGTGATGCGCTCCCCAGGACTGAGCCACCACCAGAGCCGTCCACCCCAGGGGACGATGCTCCCCAAGCGAGGTCCTCAGCAGAGGTTCCTCCCCTGCCTCTGCAGGGCGCTCACTCTACTCTGCCAGTCTCAGCAGACACCAGCCCCATGTCACACGTGTCCGGTCCACTCCCTGGCACCGCTGCCACCCCGACACCCCCACTGGCATCGCTGCCAGACACCAGAAATGCAGCCACGGAGGGAGCCAGGGACGGGTCCCGGGCAGCAGGAGACGGCAGCACCGTGCAGGCAGCTGAAGGCTCCGACTCCATTGAAAATGCAGCAGAAGATGCCTGGGTGAGCAGGACAGCCAGCAAAAACACCTCTCCTGGGCCAGCTCCGCATACACGGGATCCCTCCGGAGCCAGCGGCACCACTTGGCCGCGCACGAGCCGGAGCGGTCGCCCTGCTGAGCGGGCAGCAGATGCATCCCACCCAGGTGCTGAGGAAGGGGCAGCGGAGCCGGCGCTAGGACTGACCCTGTCTGTCACTGCAGGGACTGAGCCAGGCACCAGCAGCATGTCCCCAGTGACACGGACCTCCCCGGACAGCAGGAGCACCATGGCAGGTCTGTCCCCACTGGCAGTGCCCAGCCCCACTCCAGAGCTCTCTGGAGCAGCTTCCCTGGCGCTCATGCCCAGCACGGCTGAGCCGGGGGACAGCATGTCCTCCCCTGCATCCAGCAGCACCAGCTCCATGGTGGTGGTGTCCTCCAGCACCCCCAGTGACAGCATGACCGGGACGGCAATGGGGTTAAGCACCAGCAGCCTCAGCGTGGCCACATCCTCCGCTCCCACCCCAAGCGGGACCAGCGTGGAGCTCGTCACAGCAGCCACCTCCTTGCGCAGCCCCCACAGCACCTCTCGGTCCCCAGTGGAGCCCATGTACAGCAGCAACGAGCCCTCCACAAGCTCCTCCAGCTCGGGGAGTGACGGAACCCAGCACGAGCCCTCGGCTGGGATGTCCTGGCCAAGCACAGGCAGCTCACGAGCAGGGCCAGGCACAGCCGCGGCATGGACAGGTACCCACAGTACCACCACCCCGACACAGACCACCGCATCCTTCCCGGGTCCCTCTGAGAGCAGGGCTGATGGTGCAGCATCCCTCGAGAGCAGCGAGGACACTGCTATGTCCATCACCGACACCACTGTGTCCGTCACCACCACCACCACTGGCGCACGGATGAGGACCAGCATGACATCCCCGTTGGGTGCCAGCGTGTCCCCAGTGCCAGCGGCTGCAGTGCCCTCCGCAGCCCCCCAGCACACTGCTGATCTCCCGTCCCGCATCCTGCTGCCAAACCCTGGACACCTCGGCACGGTGTCGGCAGAGGACACGTCCTCCCCACTCACCTCCAGTTCTGCTACTCGCATGGCAAGGGGCACAAGAGCCTCCATGGAGCCGCCATCACACACAGTGCCACTGAGTGCCAGCTCTACAGACACAGCTGTGGTGGTCACTGCCCAGGCAGCCCTGGGCACCTCCTCCCTGATGGCAAACAGGCTGCTGTCCACAAGGAGCACCACAAGCTCACTGCATGGGAGTCCAGCCTCTGCGGAGGCCGCAGCAGGTCTGTCCTCCCTGGGGACCCACCATCTCCCAGCTGAGTCACCATGGCAGTCAACAAGCCCTGCAAACAGCGGCTCTGTGTCTGATGGAGCAGGCAGCGCCTCGCCTGCCCGCCCCACTGCCACCTTGCTGCCCCCCGGCACAGCCCCCTCCGGTGTCACTGTCACCACAGCTGGACCACCCGGCGAGGAGGCCTCCAGAGCCAGCGGGATGGCCAAGACGTCAACTGCCAGAGTGGGGATTGCCGCGGCCGAGGCCACCAACACCAGCCCTGCCCTGTCCCCCGCTGCAGAACAACCCATGACAGGCGGACAGACAGATAGACGTGCACGATCCAGCTTTGGTGGTGTTGACCGGGGAGATGAAGGTGCAAGCCCAACTGTAACAGCTCTTGACGGGCTTGCTGCTTCCCTGCCTGCACATGGTGCTGCTGAGGAGACCGCTCCAACAGTGCCTGGTAACGCAGCAGCTGGGCAAAGCACCAGCCTGTCCCCTGCTCCGTTCTCTTGGAGAGCTACAGCTGAGCCCACCTCCACTGTGCTTACAACTATCAGCAAAGACACCACAGGTGTGTCATCCACAGCCATGGCCTTGCCTGTCTCTACCCCTTCACTGGGCGAAGCAGCAACCGGTAAATTGGAATTAATCACAGACCGTGTTCCAGCTCAAACAGCCCCCAGGATGGTCTCTGAGGGGAGGGAGGCGGCAACCAGGCTGCCTTCCTTGGTCTCCACCAGCACTCCAGCCCTGGAGGGGCCAGTCCAGCTCCAGACCACATCTGAGGCAGCGACTGTGGCAATGGCAGCAAGAGATGTAGGTGCAAGCACCTCCCAAGCTGGCAGCACTGCACTGGCAGCCGGAGCACCACTGGCCGCTGTCAACAGGACAGGGATAATCCCACCCCTTGGTCCCAGCACCACCAGCAGTGGATCAGGAGCAACTGTCTTACCTCCTGCAAAGCACACCACCATGACAGAGCCAACCGATGGGTCCTTGGAGGTGGCTGATCCCAGCCATGCCATCATGGTGACCAATACATCTTTCTCCAGCAAGCAGAGCACAACAGAGGAGCCAATGACCCAGCCATCATCTCTTCTCAGTGATGGCACAACCGCAGAACCAGCAGCATCCCTGGCAGCCAGATATGCTGCACCCAAGCCAACAACAGGCTCTTCTTCTCCCAGGGCTGTCAACTCTAACCCAGACCAGGCATTGAGCACATCACCTCCTGTCACCCAGAGCTCCCAGGGACAACCTGTCCCAGGGGGGAAAACAACTGGACCTTCCAGCAGCAGCTTAGCCACCATCATTCATGACATCCCAGAGAGGTCAACAAGCCGAGTTTCTCCTCTTGCCTTTGCCACCATGACCAGCCCCATTGACGTGCAGCTGGGAGACAGCACAGCTCTGCCCGGCTCTCCTGGTGCCCCAAGCAGGCTGGTGCTACCAATGGCTTCTCCTGGGCCTGGGGCCACGGGCAGCACTATGACAAGTCCCCTTCACGTCCCCAGTGATGCCTCAGCCAACACAGCAGCCTCCTCTGCAGTCCTGAATAGCAATGCTGCAGGGACAGCCGGGAACGAACCCCAATCCAGGGCACTCCCCACGCTCACCACAGGCCTCACCACCCCACAGGAGGATTTGGGGACTTCCTCTGTCTCTGGCAGCCCTGCAGCTGTGGCTGTCCCTGCAGCAGATGGCCAGGCTGGATTGCAGGCTGCATTCACCACCGTGTCCATCCTTCCTGCCTCTGCCACCAGTCCAGAGCCAGATACCATGGACAAAACCAGCCCCTCACCATCTCTGCTCGTGTCAGCAGGAGCTGCAAATGGAGTGGCCAGAACAGGGCCTGCAGAAAGTGTCACTCCAGCAGCTGGATCCATCGTGGCCACCCCACCACGCATCGTGATGCCCATCGCACCCGCAAGCCCTGCACATCCGGCTGCAATACAGGATAGCTCGGAGGAGGAGGATGGGGAATCCCTCCCGGGAGGCACCACCACAGGACCGCACAAGCCACCAGCAGCCGCCAGCCCCACCACGGCTCCTGCCTTTGGGATGCAGAAAGCACCAGCCACGGCTCCCAGGGCCTCTGCCCACGTCGTCTTTAGCCACAGAGATCCCATGCTTACATCCCCCTCTGAGCCCCAGCCCACCCTGGGGTTCAGCAGTAAGTAGATTTTCGTCCTTCCTTTTCTTCCTAAGACAGAGGACATGAGGGAGGGGTTGGCCCTACCTGCTGTGACTGCATGTGACATGGGACAGCCCATCTGCGATAGGCACCAGGCTGCGGAATTGATAGGAATAGGTGAAGTAGGGAATATGAGAGCAGGACATCTCACCTGACTGACACATCCCCTGCCTAGGAAGCCCAAATACCCAGTGATGGAGACTCCCGTGTCCTTGGATTGCATTCCCTTGGCTTCATATAAAGACCATACTGAGCCAAGGTCCCCTCTCCATCCCCATTCAGTACAGTGCAAGCGCCCATAGCCAGTCAAGTCTAAACCCTGCAGATGATGTTGTCCCCTCTCTCCTCTCCTTTGTGTGCATTTTCGTCTGATCTTTCACAGCTCCGATGAGGAAAATCATTTACGTACCTGCTCACAACTGAAGGCACTGAGTTGGGAAGGCAGGATTCTTTACAGGACATCACAGTGACAGCAGATGTGGTGGATTATGCCAGTACTTGCTTGCCTTGGAGACGTGAAAAGTGGAATGAATTTATTCTTAATTTTCTATTAATCACTTGCTTGTGTTAGTTCCAGCTGTGTCGCTATACCCTTATGGCATGGAGGGAAATGACAGAGAATATGTTGAAAGGAAGGTGGACTTTAATTCCCCGCTGTTCAAACCAGAGATTGGATTCCCTTTTGGGAAAACACTGTGTGACTCTCTCTACGTGAGTATCTATGGCTGCAAAGCACAAGCAACATTTAGCCTGGGTGAGAGAAAAAAATCCTGGCAAAAACTGGAACGGAAGCCTTATTTAATACAATGTTGATTTTTTTATGATTTAAAATGTCTGGTTTCTGCCTATCCTTGGGAAGGGTATAAATATGAGTTGCATTGCTGGGCAGGTGCCATCAGAAAATCACTAGTTATTTTGGTTAGTTTACAGATGATGGACAAATCATTTTCTCACCTACGGACAACTATGTCCCCTCCAACCCCAACCCACCTCCCCATGGGTTTGATGGCCAGGAGAGTTTGCCAATGGTGGCTGCATTTTGGGATGATGCGGATTTTTCCCAGGGAGTCGGCACCACATGGTACCAGGTAGGGACCTTTTGGAACCTCCCCAGGAGCGCCTGGTTTGAACCTCCAGAGCAATCCCATCCTTTCCAAACTCCTCCTTTGAAATCTCATAGGAATACCTCACCCTTGGGTCTACCCAAAATGCTGTTGTCCATGACGTGGAAGCAAAGATCAAGAGATACATGAACACCTCATACACAGCCAAATGGACCCTGAAGGTGACATGGGAGGATGCTCCAGCGTATCCATCCCAGAGGAATGACACAAGGGTGAGTGGAATGGATCCATGGGGACCCCACTGGTGATGGGTACCTGGCCATGGCCCATCAGGGTGCGTTTGTGGCCTCTTGTAGCTTCATGCATGGGTTTCAGGTCTTGCAGCTTTGATTTTACTGGCTCATAGCAGGACACAAACGCACGTGGTACACCCAGGCGGGTATTCCAGGCGGGATAAATGCACCTGCAAAGCCATCTGTGGATCAGAAATTCCCTGCTTGTTTTGCTCAGGATTTTTATGGTCTGCTCACAAAGGCTCTTCTCCCAGTGCTATCCCACCCCAAAAGCCTTGGTGACTTCTCCTTCCCTGTGTCCCCTCGGCGAGGCTGCTTGATCCTGCTCTGTGGGAAGCGGGGGGCTCTGCAGTGGGCTGACTTGGTGCTGTGGGTTTCTCTAGACAAACACGTACCAGGCGGTCCTCACCACTGACGGGAACCAGTCCTTCGCCCTGCTCCTCTACCAGGATGGTGGCATGCGGTGGGATTTCACCAAGCTCGCAGCGAGGAACGTGCTCATGGGCTTTTCCAGGTGCTCTGTGTGTGTGTATATGTGAACACACGTGGGTGTGTGCACTGCTAGGTGTAAGTGGAGGTGTCTGTCACTCTTTATTCAGATTTACACCGTCTCTAGACCTCTCCTTTGCTTTCATTCACCCTGTGGTCTGGTGCTCCTCTCTGGATTAGGAGGAAGGACCTGTGCTGGGCTGTAGCACCACCAGCTCCTTCCCTCTTTGCGCTTGACAGGGAGATGCATTCCCAAGGCTAGAGAAATGAGGGATAGAGGTGCAGAGTTGTGTCAGGAGTGTGATACAGGAATTCCTCTCTTCACACAGTGGCGATGGATATGCGGAAAATAACGAGTTGATTCAAAAGGCGCCAGCAGTTAAATACCGGCCTGACCAGTACAGAGGCTACAGCACCGGTACGGTAGGAGGGGGGGTCCTTGGTTCAGTGCTGGTGGGGGTGGAGAGGAGATGAATGCCAACAGGCCCATGAGTGTGTCCCTGGTGTGTCACATCCCTGAGGGGCAACGGAGCCTGCACAAGGGCTGCCAGCTGAGAGCGAGAGAGGCCTAAAAGCAGAGATGAGCAGAGATACAAGTGCAGAGCACACTTTCCTTTTCTGCTGGGACTGTCCACAGCTGCCCCAGCACCAGCAGTGCTGGCTCTACAGGAAGCCTGGGGACTTTCTGGTAGCGGTTAGTGGCAAGGGACAATCGACCTGGACCCTCCTCTCTGGATGCAGGGAGATGCCAGCAGTTCTGGCACTTGCTGTAGGACGTTGGTTGTGTTGTTGTCTGGTTATTCCACCAGGTCCACGTGGGTTCTGGATCTACAAGCTGGACAGTGGTCCCCGGGTGAACTACAGGCTGCGCTGCCTCACGTGGCTGGCGGCAGAGCCGGAGCCGTCCAGCTGGAATGGAGAGCTGCTGCCATGCCCCTGCTCACGGTCCCAGGCAGAGCTGGACCCCCGCTACCGGCAGAGCAGAGGTGTCGGGTGCCCCTACATGGGGAAAGAGGGGTCAGAAACCAGAAATCTGGAGGGTGGAGATCTCAAACCCCCCATTACAATCGTTGCATCCCATAGATAAAGTGCCTCTTATGAGACATTCCCTATGGGCTCTAAGGCACCCAGCACCTTCCCAAATTGGTCCCCTTCACACATCACTTTGATAGTCCATCTGGGGAGGGTTGAAGCCAGTGGATGAATGCTATGGGGTGGGGTAGGGCTGGGGCTCTCCTGTTGTCAGGCCCTGGGCCAGTTCCCAAGGCAGCCAGTGACACAGGAACCTTTTCAGGCTTGGTAGATGCCTCCATGACCATGGTGCGCACCTCATCCCCGAGTCAGGCTGGAGCGGGGGTCCGATGTCTTTATCGGAATGAGAGTTTTCTCGAAGGCTGGCAGGAGAGGGTCTGGAGCCTTGCCCTCAACCCCACCACTGGTAAGCAAGCACCGTGGCTCTCTTCCCTTTAAACACCTGCAGATAATTCCCAAGAGTGGTGCAGAGCCCAGAGCTCTCCTGGGGTAACAGGAGAGGTGTCCCGTGGCTGCGGCAGTCCCCATATCTGGGAGGCCCAGTTGCCCCAGTAGCACCATTTACCTTCCTCTGCAGATAAGGAGCTGGAGGCCTTTGACTGGTGCTGCCAGCAAGCGGGGAAGCCTCTGTTGTGCACCAGGTTTGCTGAGAAGAGACCCAGGACCAGCTGTGAGGGATATGTGCCACCCGCCCCTGGTGAGTTCCCAGGGCTGTCCACCCCATCTCCCTGCTGGACAAGGCCGGAGCCAGCCCCAGGCTCTGGTGCTGTGTGGATGCCACAGCTGTGCGTGGTCCTCACTGTGGCCCCAGCTCTGCACGGGACCATGGTGCATTCTTTGCAATGATGCCAGCAATTGCTTTTCCTCCCGGCAAAATTCCTTCACTGCCTTGTGATCCCAGCCAGTGCCTTCGGGGATCCCCACATCACCACCCTGGATGGGTTCACCTACACCTTCAACGGGCTCGGTGACTTTGTCCTCCTGATGGCCAGCGATGCCCGGACCAGTTTCACCCTGCAAGGGCGCACAGCCCAAACTGGCACAGCCCAGGCCACCAACTTCGTGGCTTTTGCTGCCCAGTACATCTCCACTAACACCACAGTCGTAAGTAGCAGCTGCCTGGTTACAGATCTGAGAACGTAATGGGAGAAACCCAGCAGACAGCTTGGGCAGCACATCTGCACTTCCTAGAAATGCCTGGGACTTGCAAAACACCCACTCTCCTCTTTGTGTCACCTCCCATGAGAAGCCCGAGCAACCTGCTAAGTGCAGAGGTTGTACAAAGACTAACAAGAGCCAGCTCTAACACCTTGTGCATGCTGTCCAGCCTTGGCCTGAAGCTCTACAGAAAGTGTTTCCTTCATCCTTTTACCACTCCATGCTTCACAATCTACACCCTGAAAACTGATTTCTTCCAGGCTATCTGCATAGTGGCATCTTCTCTCTTTTTTTGCATAATTCCTCCCCATATCTAGAGGAGGTTGGTAATTCAAATCCCTTAGGGCCATAAGAAGCAGCCCTGAGCAATGGCAGGGCAATTCTCTGACCCTGGAACCCACACTGTCGTGCCCAGCATGACAAGCACAGCAACACATCCTCTAGGGCTGAGCAACTCTGAGGGGCTTGAGCAGGACAGGAAGGATTAGCTCCTTTGTCTCCATCACGAGCTGGGAAGAGAAAGGCTCGGTGCAATGAGCAGATGGCTTGACTGGGACATCTTCTGTGGTTTGCAGGTTGAGTGGACCCTAGGAAGCCAAGGTGATATCCAGCTCCTGCTGAACTACAAGCCTGTCCTGTTGTCCTACTCCAAAGGTGAGCTCCTTTAGCAACTGACCCTACTGGCTGCATCCTGCAAGGGGATCCCTGAGGGCAGCCCAGGGCCATTGGTGTCAGTAGCAGTGAGCCTGTGCAGGGAACTGAGGACATCCCTCAGCAGGTCCAGGCCAGTCTCCACATGGTCCAGCTCTGACCTTGTGTAGACTTTCCCCTCTGTGTTCATCTTCACTTGCAGATATGGATGCCAAGGTATACTACAGCCCTGGTGTTCTGGTGGTCAATGCCTCCTCCATCACAGCTGTCTTCGATGGGGCTGTTGCCATCTCTGTGTTGGCCACCTCCGGGATGCTCAGCGTGGTCTGCACCCTGCCCGATCGCTACCTCAACGCCACCAAGGGCCTGCTGGGTGAGGAGCCAGGCTGTCACCTATGCAAAGGCTGCAGGGTGAGATCAGTGCCGTGTGGACCAGGCACCAGCCCATCTCCAAGGCTCGTGGTTACCTGCCTGGTTGCCTCAAGCTGCTGACCCAACTCCCCATCAAGGAAGCTGATGGGATGGTGGTGATGGTGAAGGAACTTGACAGCACTGTGCAGGCTTGTGAGGGCTGCAGATAACCAGGACTAACCAAGCTCTGTTTAGGGCTGGGGCCCAGATGCACTGCCACTCTCCAGCTCTGGCTCCCTCCACCTCCAAGCAGGAGTGCAATATCCCCTTAGTACCTCAGAGCAGGCTGGCAAGTGCTAGAGGATAGGGCTTGTGAGGGAAGGGGGGCAGAACCCACCTGGGCCTTCCCACATGGCTAAACTCAACCCTAGTCTGTGTCAGACAGGGTGGCCAGCTGAGGCCTGGGGGGCTCCAATCCTCCTGTGATGCTCTTCCAGGTGTATGGAACCACAATGCTGCAGATGACTTCCAGATGCTGAACGGCACCAGCATTCCCACGAACAGCAGCGAGGAGGAAATCTTCAGCTATGGCATGACTTGTAAGTCTAGGCTCAGGATCCTTCCTGGTGATCTCCTTCTTCAGCACCTTCAGCTCTCATTTGGTCTGGAGAAATTTAAATATTTGCTTGAGCAAAACCAGTGCCAAGGATTCCCTTTGGTCTCTTTGCTGCTCCGTGGAAACCAACACAAAAGTTAGCATCCTTAAAAACCTTTGTCCGTCCCCATGGTTTGCTCTCTTGCAGGGGCTGTTGGAGAGCACAGCCTGTTTGCTGAGCC
>JAUBOD010000633.1:11023019-11040343 GCA_032353885.1 Nothura maculosa | reverse complement strand
TAAAAGGACTGGGCTCTCACCCAGCCTAAGCTCTTCCTTCAGCAGCTACAGAGCTGCAATGCTGCAGCATTGCCCTGCTGGACCCAACCCCAGGCAGGGTAGGTTAGCACTGCAGTAGGCATGCTCGATATATCCAGAATATTGTACAGAAAACACGTCCTGGTGCCCACAGCTTGGTTGCTCTAGCTCCACTCTGCTTTCCTGCAATATATCACCCATCCATGGCTTTTTCCTACTGTTACTTGGATGATGTTGTTCACAGTTCCCAAACCAGGCACACCAGAGCTAACAAGGAGCTGGTCTACATGTACAGACTAGGAAGGGAGAACAGTAGAAATACCCTCATGTCCGATGCCCGGACACTGGTGCAGCCCTCTGCTCCTCCCGGGATAGCCGGCGGGGCCGCCCTGGGAATGGTGCCTGTGGGAATGGTGCATGTGCACACGGACACCCACGCCTTGCACACACACACGCACGGGAGCTCTGCGGTACTACCTGAGAACAAGGAAGCCATTGACACTGACAGGCCGTTCTTGGACATTTGAATCAGGTTAGATCCATCGTTACCATCTGTATGACACGGTGATGACAAAACAGTTCACTTCAGTGCTTTGGCCAGGCCAAAGAGAAAGGGCATCATACAAGAGCAGCACCAACATGAGAGGAACTCAGAGCTGGATTCACACACCCCTCCACAGAATTCAGAACAGAGCCCAAAATCTAGCCCTCAGGGACTGAAACAAGGGCTCTGTTGTCAGCAGTCAGACAGGAAGATTGAGAATTTGTAGCTGGACACTGGACTGCACTGTCTTTTCTTATGGTCGTTTACAGACAGCCTGATTCAAGTATCGCTGAGAAATGAATCCACTCTGGAGGATGAACCAGACTTGAAATGAAAGGGACACCCAGGGACTCTTACAACTCTCCTGCAAGCAATAAACTCAGCTACCCAAGCTGCTAGGAGCAGAGCTCACAGTTATTACAAGTCAAGATGTGACCAGCATTCATTGTTCCTATCCAAGAGAAAAAAAAAAGCATTCAAAACTATGACTTCTGCCTGGGCAGGAGAGCAGGGCTCTCCCATCTCTTTCCTCTAAACCTGTGATGCTAGCTCCACAGACCCGGTAAGTGAAACAGGAACCACCTACACACTAGCAGTGCTGTGCACTAAAGGATTATAGAAGATTCTGAAGGCAAGTCGTGTCACCACGTGAGGGAAACCTGGTTGCTCTGCTCATGCTCAGGTTTCAGACATCTGCTGGGAAAAAGCCACCCTGAAGGCCAAGGGACATGCTCCTCTTCAGTGTGACTGACCTCAACACAATCCTACCCAGGAGAAATCTGGTTCTAAGCAAGCACCTAGTGCAGCCATTCCCTTACCTTGGATCTCATACTCTTCCACATCCTCTGCAGAGCCCGAGTCAGACAGTCGCATGGAGCCGTGGGAGCTGAACTGGGACTCGCTGTCTGTTGCCACAAGGCCTGGGAGACAGAAGAAATGCAGCACAGCGAGGCCATCAGTGGGAGCAATTTGAAGTAGTTACTGACACTAAGGGAGAAGCTGACACCAAGATAGGCCCAGGGCAAGGAGGGACAGATGTGAGAGTGGAAATATTGTGGGTTCCTGGTGAAAAGGCATCCCACAACTCAATGCCAGTGTGGCACAAGTGTTACAAGTGTATAGTATCAGTCCTATTAGGGTCTTCCAAAGTTTTGCAAATCTCTGCAGCATCCTGATAATAATATGATTGTTTCCCATGAACTGACAGGAAGACAGGGTACTGCAAGGACAGGTAATGGGCAGAAAACCCACCCCCCACCATTTGATGCCCCTGGAAGACATCACCCACTGTCTGAACCCATGTGGCAGGTAGGGAAGAGGTGCTTGGTGCGGATCTGCTGGCGCCGAATGCGAATCTTTTGTTTCAGTTCCTGGATCTCCTTGTCGCTGTCTTCTTCTTCCTCTTCCAGCTGCCGGCTCATCATGTTGCATTTCATCAGCTCAATGGCAGCAATGAGTGACTCTGAGATACTGAAGTGGGCATTCTCCTGCAAGGCAAATGCAAAAGCTTCAGGGCTGCATCAGGGGAAACCTGGGGACTTTGGGGGGAACATCGTTCTGGCATCTGTGGCAGGAAAGAGCTGAATATTCCTTGAGGGAGGCAAAACCTCCCTGATCCCTGCTGACCATACGAAACCTGACCTCCTATGAGGACCTAGAAACTCAAGTCCTCACAAGCACCAGAATTCTTGTAAAACACAGAGCAACCTACACCAACGGGATGTGTAACACGTTCCCTCTGGAGGAGTCCTTAAGGAGCCATGACATCTTGCAAAGCTGCCATGTATGTCCTGTATGGGCTGATCCTGACTGCCAGACACCAATGAGCAAAACTGAGCATAGATTCCAAACAGAAGTCCTCTGAATAGTTCTAAGGTAGGAAAAACCGTGGGATTAACTTCCCAAGGGAGGGAAGAATTGCAGACATACTTTCTCCCCATTCACACTTGCTTCTGCTGCATTCCTCACCTTCTCCAGGTCTGCACAGCTGCCGAAGTCCTGTTCAGAGAGATAGCTGATGAGGGACTGCCCTTCTGAAGGTCTTCTGAACATCCCTTCCCCTGAACTCAGGTACTGGCCGGAGTCTAAGAAAACAAAAGACCAGCATGTGAGGGAGGGACTTGGAATCCACTGCTGAAAGCACAGGGAAACACCCCACACTCTGCACTGACACCATCAAGCCCACATGGCCAAGAGCTGGTCCATCCCACTGTAAGAACAGAGTAGGCTGATCTTTGTTCCACCCACTCTAGTGTCTAACAGGAAGCAATATGAAGCCCTCCAGATGACAATACAAATCACACAGCTGGCACCCTGACGTCACTGGAGCACAAGAACTCCTTGATCTCCCAAGGTCCAAGGTAGCATCCAATCCAAAGCACTCAGCAAAGTCCTGAAACTACCTGACCAGCACGAACACTGCTGGGCCTGCATTGGCTACTGCAAATCCGCATCTCTAGCAGCTCCTGTCTCCAGTATTTGGGAGTATCCAAATACTAGCATATCTGGAGGTCTTCATTAACTCAAGGACAGGGCCAGACACACCTCCTGGCTGGTTTCTCCACAAGAACAAGCTCTGCCAGAGCCCAGCTAGCTCATCACAGAGCCAGCTCCTCTCAGCCTGTATGCCCCAAGCAGGTGCCAGCAGCTACAGAAACTGCAGTGCACAGAGGAGTCTTGTCACAAGCCAAGGTCCCCACTGGGGCTCCCTGTGCTCACCATACTCCATGTAGAGAGAGCTGGGTGTGCTCACTTCACTGCTCTGACCAGAGACGGGCCCTCTTCTTCCGCCTGTGTCACCATGGGACTCTGTAAGGGAGGACAACACCACACACATCAGCATCCAAGAGGCACCCAGCCCAGCCCAGGGTACATGGGAAATGGAACGAGCTCTTTATCACAGGGACACACACACAAATGGATGGAAACCAACGGGAGAAATCAACCACTCGGCTGGCACCACACATGAGATGGAGCAGGGCACGAGCCCATATGCAAACCTATAAAGAGGGCAAAACTAAAGGGGCGTTTCAGGCAGGTAAAAAGCAAGCTGATGGTGAAGAGGCACTACCGAACTGCTCTGCAGTGCCCAAGGGCAACTGTCCCCGAGAGAAAGAGGGAAAAGAAGGAGAGAAACTCATGAGAGCCACAGAGTGCTCAAGTCCACAGCCACCCTCTCTTTAACCCCTAGCAGAACCAGGGAATGCAGCTCCCTCCAGCAAGTGCCCCTACCAGGCTCCTCTTCTACCTTCTAGAGGATCTTGAAGAGTGACCCACAGAGCAAGGAGTTACGATACAGAGGGAAACCTGAGCGGCCAAGGGACCTGCGGGGCTCCGAGCCCTGGAGAGCAGCCTGGACAGAGGTGGCAGGAGGCAGCTGAAGGACACGCTGACGCTCGGCTAGGCCAGGCAGGCTCCCTGCACACCACTCAACAAGGTGAGCGCGTGCAGGGCTCAAGGTGAGCGGCACAGGCTGCTGCCAGGCCCTGCTCCGGTGCTGCCCAGTGCCAGGCTGAGCTGGCTGCGGCTGCCACGAGCCAGGCTGGGCAGGGATAACCCCACAGCTGCTGCAGGGCCAGCAGTGCCCTGGAGAACCTCTGGGTGCAGCAACGCGAGGGCTGCTGCCCACCGGAAGGCGCAGGCAGCTAGGGGTGAGGGAGGAGATTAAAAATACCCTGGAAAGAACGGGGAGGGGAAGGGGAATGGGAACAACAGAAGGGCAGACACTGTCCTTTGCACCTCCTACCCCTCTTCACCTCCAGCTTCATGGCATAACTGTGATCCAGAGGCTCCAGAGCCCAGTGACACCAGCTGCTCCCTGCTGAGGCCACCAGAAGCAGCTGCCAGGACCAGGGCACCCCACACCGTGGGTCACAGGACAGCAGCCCCACACAAGACCTGCTGGTATGAGAGGCTCTCAGCTAAAAGCTGCAGCCTAGCAGGCTTTATGTGAGCAAGGTTGCCCAAAGCCACACCAGCCCTAACAGAAAAAAAAGGAAATGGCTCTTTTATTTTTTTGAGCCTTTATTCCCTATATGAGAGATGAAATCTCTCCTGGTTTCTAAAGAAACAGAGTGTAGAAGAGAGGTTAAGGGGAAGCAACACTTCATAACAACATGCAGGAGAGCCAGGCACCATTCTTGGTGTGGGGTCCTTGGTCAGGCAGCATGCATAAACTTAAAAGAATCCTTCAAAGCATCATTTGGGACTCAGGGAAGAAACCGTGTTTGTTTTTCTAAATGGACATCAATGGGTTGATGGAAATCCTGAATTTAATGCAGTGATCGCCAATGAAGGGCTGTTACACTGGCTCCCAAACCTGCCACTGGATCTTCTATTATAATGGTGATATCCCTGAGGCCTCCTGGACACAGAGGAGGAGGAGGGCAGCATTAAGGGAAAGAAAACAGAGACAGACTGGTTACCACTCAGCAAGGACCTGCCATTCTCACCAGAAAGCAGCAGCAGCAGGGCAAACTTCAATGAACTGGAGGCCCCTTCACATCCCACTCCTCCCCACATCTGTCCACCCACCCAAGAGCACAGGCAGACCCAGCAAATCACCAGCACGGCGGGTGTTGAGAAGCCCCAGCCCCGTGCCCTGCAGTGGTCTCAGCCAGGCAAGGCCAGTGGGAAGGCCGGATTGCTGGTGCTGCAGCATCGCTGCCATTCCCTAGGCCTGGCCCACCCCAGTAACGGACGGGCACAAGGAATTCTACTCTGGGAACCAGAGCGCAGTTGGCCTCCCTGTACACGGCACAGCAAAGACCCCATTTCCCACCTGCCCACCCACACGTCCCCTAACTCATCTGTGCTGCAGGCAGCACCAGCCTCTCGGTCATGGCCCTTCTCACAGGCCACATCTCACCAAAGCCAACCCAAGGCCAGAAAAGCAGCCCCATTACCGTGCAACTTCCCCGAAGCCACGTTGGTGTCGGAGTGCGAGCGTGTGTGGCTCTTCTTCAGGATGCCCTGTGTGGCTGATGTCTGTCCCTCCGAGAAGCTGGAGCGGCGCAAGATGCCCATGCCCCTGCTTCCACCTCCACCACTTGCCCCCTGCTCTCCCAAGGAGGAGACCGAGTCCAGCTTCTGGGAGCTGCTGGAGGAGAACAGGTTGGAGCTGCTGCTCTTGGTGCTGTTGCTGCTGGCGCTGCTGCAGGCCCGGCCCCGGCGCCCCAAGTTTCCAATGGCCAGGTATTCCGGCCCATCATTAGCATCGCTCTGCGGATCGTCCTGGCTCCCTGTCCAAGTGTCCTCGCTCTGGCTGGTGGTGCTGGAACTCATCTCGCTGGCTGGAGAGAAGGGCTCTTTGGGGGAGGGAATGTGGCAGCGGGTGACAGAGTTGGGCTGCTCCAGAGGAGACCTGCCCACGCTGAAGGAGGAGGACCTGGTGGGCAGCCAGTGCTCCTGGGGCTGGCTGGGGCCACACAAGACAGAGGAGCTTGCTGGTCTCCTGTCTGGACAGAGGCAGGAACAGGATGTCAGACGCCTTGGCACAAGCAGGGCACCCTATGGCAACATGCACATACCAACATGCCTGGTCCCCACCGGTAAAGACAAGGAGTATCTGTATTAAAACAGGCAGAGCTCTCCCTGAACCCATCCAGCACAACGAATCAAAAAGCAGAGAAAAGGCCAGGACTTAGCCTAGCTGCAGCTCCACTTCCAAAGCAGCAGCCCAGATGGTCCTGGCACACACGGGCTGTTCCTGGTTTGTGCTGAGGCTCGGGAAGCTCACAGCTGGCATGGGGATCGCTCACCCCACTGCGCTACTGCCGGCTGCACGCAGGGCTTTTATAACCCACTTTTCAGAAGCTTGAGCAAGCTGCAAGCATGTGCTCCTTAGAGCTGCCTTTTAACATCTGAAATGGTGAATGAGCAAAGGGTCTATTCTGAGCTTCCCAGCCCACTCCCATTACCTGAAAGGCTGGAAGAGGCTGGGTGGTGCAGGCTAGAGAAGGAGCCCAAGCAACGCTGCTGCATGCAGTCTGCAGCTGGTACATGCAGGAATCCAGAGGAAGCAGTCAGGCTCTGGCTCTTTGGCACTGGAGACAGACCTTCCCCCTTCCTAGTGAACTGAACAGAGGGGGCATCATTAATACACCAGCATTTATAGGGCCACACGCCAACGGAGCAGCTACAGAGACAGCAAGGAATCGACCCACAGTGCCCTGTGTGAGCACCTGGTTACCAGCCACTGAAGAGAGCTGCAGCTCTGGGGCCAGAGGGAAGCAGCTAGGTCTGCAGGGGGGGGATCAAAAAATACCATGGCATAGAAGGGAAATGGCTCTCTATTCACAGCAAAGCAGCAGGCTCCTATGTGGAAATTACCAGGCTCTCAGTGCAGTGATCCGGGCAGCCTAGTGCCCCAGGCAGGCGGCTCTGGTGTCCTTCAGCGTCGCGGTCACACATCTCCCTTGTCCCAGCGGAGGGACCTGACGCGCACACGGATGGCAGGGACGTGCCGGCCAGCTGAAAGAACAGAGCCCTAATTTAATGAAACGTCCTGAGTGTCTCCTCTCTGTGGAGCCCTCTGCAAAGAAAGCAGCCACTGTTCCCCTCCTCTGGATGGGTTATGGCTGGTACAGGGCTGGAACAGGGCTCCCACCAGAGGTGGGAACCCAGGTGTTCTGGGCCTTGGGGGTTTGCACTTTCTCTCTGAAAAGAGCTATCCAGGCAGCTCTGTCTGCTAGTCTTGAGGCCTGAGGCTTCAGGGGACCATTTTAAAGATGTTCCTTACACAGGACTGGTTCCTGCCACCAAGTCCTGACACTCAAATCCTAGAAACCAGCCAGAAATGAGGCACCTCAATACGGACTCCAATCAGCCATCTCCCCCCACCCCGACAGGCTCATATGGAAAAATTCATCACTTCCTTCTCTCTTGGAGCTCCTTTCGCTACTTCCAATCCAGGCCCCTGTCCAAGGGCTCTGTGTGCTCTGAATGAGACATTGTATGAGCAGCCACAGCTGGACAGCGCTCTGGGTAGAGCCAGAGGCACAAAGCGGGGGCCTCAACTCACCATGGACGTGTCGATCTGAGCCAGGAGCCTGGGGTTGTTCTGTTCCACAGCCTCCAGGCACTGCAGCATGGCCGTGACGTGGGAGTCACTGAGCAGGAAGGCAGTGTCTGCGGAGAGAAGAAATGCAAAGTGCTGGACCAGACCCTAAATCTCCACTCCAGCAGGTGAAAGAGTCTCCCAGATCCAGCATAAACCTTAGCTGAAAGGCTCCCTTTCCAAATTACTATATTCTGGGCTAAGGTTTTTGTTTTGATTAAAAAGGGGCTGCTGAAAAACTCCTCTCCCCACTACTCAAAAGCACAGGATTGAAGATCCTGCCCCCATCCACACAGATGCTATCAATTTTTTATTTTTGACAAAATTTCAAGCTTTCAAAAAGTTATTAACATGTACAGAGATGCATAAAGTTTTTGTTTCAACTTTTATCTACAAAGCAGAAATACAGCTGCATTTCCACATGCCATCTAAGGTCAGAGCTTGATGCTCTGTGCCTTCCCACAGGCTCACGCCCTCATTTAGACAGTGAGGAAAGCCCAGGAAAAAAGCACCTAATCTCTGGTAGAGGGGAAAGGCCCAGCTAGATGTTTTAGCAAGAACAGGGAAAAGGCCCATCTCTATTTACCTGAGTAGAACTTCCTTATGTACTGCCTGTTGCCCAGGAGGGGTTTGAGCTGTGCCGAGAGGCAGTGGAACTGCAGGCTGTGCTGCAGCCAGAGCTTCGCCACTGCTTGATCGCTCAGGCCCTCGGCGTTGGGCTGCCCGTCCTCAAGCAGGCTGATGAACTGCAAACAAACAAACACCACGGCAGTCAGGGCATGCAGGGACTAGCAGGGGAGCAGGGATGATTCCAGACTTCCCGCTCAGGGGGAACACAGCCGCATCCTGGCAGCTTCCAAGCTACTCATGGAGGCAAGGCAGGGAGACAAGAGCGCCGGAGAAGAACAACACTTCAAAGGTCAACCAGCAGCAGTGACCAAAGTTCTCCCTTCAGCCACCAGCACTACGTATTTCTCCTACATGCTTTCCCAGCCATATGTCACAGCCCTGACCTCACAAGACCCCACACTCCCCGAAGCAAATGCTTTCCTGAGGGGACGACCATCATCTTGCTGACACATTAACCGAGGAACATCGCAGCTTGGGCTGTTGCAGCTTGAGTTGGAGAGCAGGATTGTGCTGCTGAGGACAGGCAGAGCTCACATCCTCCCGAGCCAGCCTTGAGCACTGGCCTAGGAGCAGCTTGCACATAAAGAGCAGCAGTGCTCAGCCCTTCACATTCCTCCTCATTGCTCCTCAGAGAAGACGGCAGCAGAGGCCACGGGCGCTGCTCACACTTCTGTGCCTGTGCCACAGAGCGAGGTTGCTGCACTGGGGTGTCTGTGAGGGCACAGGGGCCGAGGAGCAAGAGCAGCCCCCATGTCAGCATAGGGCACAAGCCAGGAATAGAAGAACCAAGTGAATAGTCAGGGCAGGACACAAGCAGGAAATGGGGCAGCCAAAACCTTTGGAGATTTGTACAGCTGCATAAACCACCCGTTAGCCCAGAGAAGTCTCATTTGTGCTGGTTCCCTTGGTGACGCCTTTTGTACCAACCTCGTGGAGCTGGAGAGTGGCCTGGGAGAAATAAGCGGCCGATTGTCTCAGCCTAAACCATGGGCTTGTCACAAACACAGGGCTGCCCTGCTTGGTTCAGCCCCACATGTGCAGGGCTGGGGAGCCATCCCCTCCCCATGAGCTCCCCTGTCTGCCCCTTCATCTGCCACAGGCAAAACTGATTCCCCAGGGAGGCTCATGCCCCGGCCACCCGCTTCCTTCCCTGCTGGGGACGCAGAGCCACCCCACCAGGACTCACCTTTTCCACATGATGAGCAGAGTTGGGACACAGCCAGCGAATGTCTTTCACGAACTGCCAGTAATCCTTTTGTCTGCAACACAGCTGCCCAGGAAAGACACTGTTAGACTCTCCCCAAGCCCCTCTGCAACACCCACCGGGTGCAGCAAGTTCCGAGCAGCAAACCTGGACATCAGACACCTCCAGCAGAGCTGCCCATGAGATTCAACAGGCACCGAGAGCGAAGAAGTGATTAAATCCTTCTGAGCAGAAGCAATATGATAGAGCTGGCCCTCTAGGACAAGGCATTCAAGCTACAACCTGTCAGGACTGATCGTGGAGCCCAATCTGCCCCCAAGAGCCACTCGCCCAAAGGCTTTGGAAAGGGGAACTGTTCTGATGGCAACACCCACCTCTGGCTTGTCCTGAGATCTTTTTATATCCAAAGAGGAAGCAGACATTTGACAGAGTAGGTGAGACAACTGGTAGAGGAGAAACAACTGGAAGGATACACAGAGCCCAAGCAAAGATTGGGCAACCCCAGGCCAGGGCTGCCAGTCCTGAAGCCTAAGCCAGGGCATTCACCTTTCATAACACAGAACTGCAGGCTTGCTCAGTAAGGCCTGATCACCCTTTTCCTGGACAAGGGAGTTGTGTAACCCAGGGTTCATCTCACTGAATTGAAGCCGCCCTCCCTGCTGCTGCAGCAGGCAGCGTCTCTCGCACGTAGTGGGCAAAGCATCGGGGCAAGTTGGGTGCCTGGCCCTGCAGAACCTCAGCACCAGCTCAAAGGCAGATAAAAGAGGAGCCCCATCTCACCGTGAGCCCCTAGCCCTAGCGAGATGGGAAAACAGGCCCAGAGAAAACAGAGGAAAGGAACAACAGTGCTGCACAAGAGAGAAAAACAATGAGAGAAAAACAAAGTTACATTGACACAAAAAGGGGCAGAGATCAAGTAAAGCAATGGGGGCCTGAGGCAGGTAAAGGGTTTACTGTTCCTGCCACACTGACCCACCAGTTGTGCCCACAAGCACAGCCACAGCAGGACAGCAGATTCCCAAGCTTTTTTTAATCCCATCAAGTAAGATCCCAGTCCATCACACCATGGAGACAGGATATATCTTCAGACAGGGATGGGACATGACACTGAAAGGCTCCAACCCCTGCTGTGGTGCAATGAAGACCGTGAAGACCCCCAATGCCAACTGCAGCTCATCGTGGAGCCTGGAGTAGAGCCAAGGCCACTGCTGCTGAGCAGGAAAGGGCACACGGATAGAAGAGACCCCTCCTCAGATGCCACTTGATGCCACATAAACACAAATTAGAGAATTATGCCCAAACCCTCCCAATCTTCCCCTGAATCGCTCCATCCCTCTTTGCTTATGGCATTTGAAGGCGTGCCAAGTCCAAAGCTGCCGGAGTTCCCATTATCACCGTTCCTCTTCCTGCTGGAACAAGACCTGGAGGAGGGACCTGACGACTCAGCACTGCCCAGAGCCCGACCTCAGCACGGGGACACAAAGGGCAGCACAGAAACACACCCGGACGAAAACAGAAACCATTGCTGCCTCCTAATATAACATATAATAACCCATATAACTCAGTAGGGCTGAGTGCAGCAGATAAGAAACATGACACAACTTGCTCCAGCGTTGCATTTCTCCCAGGTCTTTGTTGTTGTTTGCCTCACCTTTACACAGACAATGAGCTATTTCTTTTCAGTTACTCTTCCAGTTAGGAGGAACTGCAGATGAGTTGCTATTTACCTCATCACTTCATCATGTAAAAACACAGCCTCAAAATGTCTCTCTCAGCCAAAATGCTGATTTTCTCCTCCATCTTTATTTCCTCTTTCACAAATGTCAGACAAATACATTCTGTTTTGTGGTTTCTTTGGCTTTTTTTTCCTGAGTAGTTTTAGGGTAGAGAATTAGAATGGAAATTTTAGCCTTCTGGATCCGGTTGTTTTTTGATGAAGAAACAAAATTCACTCAAAAGTTAAAAATCTCTCAACTGGTTCTCTTAGCATGTACATATGGAAGTTTTCATTGTTATTGTTTTTATTCCTTGTTGTAAAAACAAAGTTGATGTAAAAATAGACAAATAAAAGGAAGTAGTTAGCTGAAACAAATAAAAAAAATCTGCTAGGAAACTTTCTATTTTTATTAGCCTCCCTTTGCAGCCTTCTGTAGTATCACACATCCCTAAACACCAGAGACATTACTAACTACGAGAACTGCCTTTACATAACAATGAAAGCATCAAGAAAGGCAACATGCTGTCTACTTTGCAGGTCTAAATTTTCCACAACTACTACAGAGACAAGGATGAATCACCCTAGACTGTCAGAAAGGAGCAGTGCCCACCTTGCATTTAAGAGCTGACCTCTGTGTCTCTGCTCACCTCCTCCATAGGTCACTAACGTGCACTGTCCTTAACGAGGACAGGGCTGCCCTCAGCTAACGAATTTAGGTAGCAAAGCGCCACGCTGCGAGGGCCTCTCTCACTCTGTCTGCAGGCAAAATAATAAGCTTGAGTGCATTATATAGATGTAATTTTGCCACACCTGGAGCCCTGCCAGCCCTGTGCAAACCTTTCTGGTTTCTCTACCCGGCTCATTTGCTTGCAGAGCTGGCTGAGGGGAAGCTCTCCCCAGAGCATGCCCTGCAGCTTTGCTTTACCTTTGCACTGAGAAATAATTGTGGTGCAAGGAGCAAGCTGAAGGGGAAATCTTCAAGCCTCTGCACACAAAGACTCTCCCAGAGTGGAAAAGAAAAATGCTGCCAGGCACTCATGGAGAAGGGAATGGATGAGCAACTGCGAGGGGTGATGAGAGCGTGGAAAGGCATCCCATTGATGCAGAGTGCAGACCGAGCTACAGCCACAATTATTAACACAGCTAATCAGAAACAGTAAATTCTCTTGCCCGACCTCACTGGGGAGTTGTCCAAGTCCCCAGGATACGAGGCTGACTCACTGTGAATTCAGCTTTATCATTTTGCTGCAGGCTGCAGCAGGAAGAAAGAAAAAGGGGCAGGTCTCACCGCAGAGGACACAGGTACTTGGAAAAAACATGTCAAAGTATTTGTGACTGAACGAACACAGGCGCAGGTCCCTCCTACAGCGACAGTGCTTGCAAGGCAAGCTCATTTCCTGCTCTAATCATTTCCCCCACTGATACAAGCATTGTACTCAATCCATACTATAAGTATTAAAGAAAATTGCAAGCAGATAGATTCATATGAGCCACTCAGGGGCTGACACCAAAGCTGCTGGGACAGACGGCAGCGTTGGCAGGACAGACACCTACCTTGTCGTGGATGAGCCCATGGTAGAGGATACTGTGCATGTCCCTGCAGAGCCGTTCCAGGCCGCCATACTTAGACCAGACGTTTGGGTTGCTGGTGGACACCAAACCCTCCACCGTGGTCTTCAGGTTGCCGAGCAGCTTCCAGTGCTCTTTCCTGCAGAGGAAAACAAGTTCCCTAATGAGCATCAGAGAGCTGCACAGCAGCTGCGGAGCGGGACAGCGGTAACACATCCTCTGCAGGACCACTTTGGTCACATGGAAACCCCTGGTAGCCCAGAAGCTTGCAAGGCTAAGGTAGGGAGATTCACACCTCCCTCTGCTCTACCTCATGGGTGGGTGGTCTCCTACCCATAGCCAGGACCAGGAGCACTACAGCAATGGTTGTGATGACTGGTTGACTGTGACCTGCTGCCAACGCGGTCTCAGGTGATGGAGCACGAAGGTGTCTGCAATGCACTGTTCAGTATATTGGCCAGCAAAGACTGAGGACCTCTTTTCCAAGCAGTATCTGGCCTGATATCAGAAGCAAGACTATTGAAAGCAGGAGCATTTCAGCTGGAGGAGCATTTCAGCTGAGGATGCACAGCAGCCATAGGGCAACATCGTGACATACACCAACCTACACAGCATCAGCACCTACACCAGCAGCCCAGGCTGCCCCCACCTGAGCAGTTTGCTCTGCATTAGGCACTTCAGCACTTCCAGCATGCAGAAATGCCCCATTCCCCAGAGGGGAAGTCTGTTGGGGCAAACAACCCTTGCAACTATTCAAATCCAGCACCTGGGAACAAGACACACTGTCCCAGGGCATGGAGAACAGGCACGTGGGCAGCCCTGGGGCTGCTCCCTGGCCCCGAGCTGCTGCAGATAAAAACGGCCGTTCTTACAAAAAGCCAATTACATTCTTGGCAGAGATTAACAACCTGCAGCGGCAGGAACCTGGGCAGCATTTCTCATCAGCAGCTCCCCCCGCTGCCCTGTGTACACCAAAGAATGAATTGCCATTAACAGCCACAAAGAGGGAGTGACCGTACTGAAAAGTAGGGAAGATTTGCCCATGCAAAGGCAGCTCTGGGGAAGGAAATCCTGGAAGATTCACTTCTGGCCCTTCCCACTCAAGCAACAGAAACACTAGCTGTCAGACAGACATATTGAGATGGAGCAGCTCTTCCAGCAGCAATAGGAATGTTGCAAGGCATGTTTAGGGGTGGAAATGCCCCCCAAAATGGGCTTCTGCATTTTTTATTTTTAAAGCATTTGGGATGACCTTGTAGAATGAAAGCCTGATGTGTAAACTCGGGAGCAGCAAGCACAGTCAGTAACTCCTCCCAGCAAAGGCAACGTCCTGAGGCTTTTTTCCACTCGTGCAGTGGCTGCACAAAGCAGGAGGCAGCGCCCCTGGTCCCAGGGCAGCTGCTGGCAGCAGTTTCATTTCCTCAGCTCCTTCCCAAGCTATTTCTAACCCAGTGGTGAGCAATGCAAATGAAAGCCCCGTCACACTGCCAGTAGTACAAGCCAGTGAGTCAGGGAAACTCCCTCTTTGTTATTTTATGCTATAAAGAGAACGTGATGCTCACAGTAATGCAAGGCTGGGACACCCTGGGTGACAGCAGAGCCCTTCCTAAATGACCTGTTTTGTTAAAGGAGGAATTGAGGGTCCGCACAGATATTGAAAAATTGCATCCAACTGTCTGGGGTCACAGCTTGTTCAACACTGGGAGACAAATATCAATTAATTAATCCTTTTAAAATAGCCTCAAATGTTAACGTAGAGCCTCTGCCACTGAGCCCAAATGCACACAGGACACAAATGGCAGAATAACAGCCTCTCTGCTGAGCTGATTCAGAAGCTACCAAATGTCAATTATACCCCTGAACCAACAGCGAGAATCCCATAGGAGCGAAGCTGTTGAGCCAAAGGATTCCAGAGCAATTCCCAAGCTGGATGCAGAGGACTCCGCTGATGCCCAGGACGCAGCTGCCTCTAGGCTGTTTCAGGAGGTGCTCACAGCAGCACTGAGAAGTCCATCTGTTTTTACTGAATA
This sequence comes from Nothura maculosa, assembly GCA_032353885.1. Taxonomy (NCBI): domain Eukaryota; kingdom Metazoa; phylum Chordata; class Aves; order Tinamiformes; family Tinamidae; genus Nothura; species Nothura maculosa. Next base: position 11,025,574 of record JAUBOD010000633.1, on the reverse strand, counting down.
AAGAGATTTCTTCTTTGCATCCCAGACTGATAAAGAGGCAAGAACAAGTGAAATCACATTACAGAAAAAAAAGGGGAGAATTTTGAACCCCTAATGCAAATCATGGTAATTCCAGAAGGGCCAAGGCAGCAGCAGACCCACGGTGGGTCACGCTGCATGAGCAGTTACCTCTATAGGAACCACATCTGCTGCTGCCTTCGTGGTTCAACGTAGCCTGGTTTTCACCACCAAGAGGAGCTGGGAGCATTTGCACAGCTCCCTGCTGCACTCGTGCTCCGGTTCTGCAATTCCAGCAGCTGCTGCCAGGGAAACTGCAGCATTTTCTCAAATGCTGAATGAGGCTGAAAGAAGACTTGGCAGGAAGGGTGGTTCACTCTGCTCCCTACCTGAAATGCAGCTGAATTTCTCAGGGTTTCATTCAGAAGAGCTCAGTTCTAGCTGGGATGTAGGTCAGGCAGGAACCTGGATGTGATCTGACTGCAGAGGAGACACTGACAACACCACAACTCAGATGCCAGAGAGGGTATTTCCTGGAGAAAACAACGTGCTGGAGGGGGCTCCACAAAATATGGCTGTTATCTGAAGGATTATGGAACACTCCTTCACACAGCAAAAAAATATCATTCCATCCTGAAAGGGGGACCCAGTTCTGAGCTTCAAGAGACCTTCCCTAAGGTTATTGGGAGAAAAAAAATAAAAATCTCAGGCAGTTATTTCAGAGCTGCCCATGAGATCTGAAACATTGGGATATCAGTGAGACTCACATACATTTCTGTTTAAAGATGCTCCCCGACTCAGCCTCCCATTTTAACCACCAGCTCCACAGTCAGCCTGGAAGCTCCCTGCTTTCCAGTACAAACTCCATCTCCAGCTGGAGCCACGTCAGCTCATTGCCAAGAATTCTTCCTGGGATAATTGAAGCTTTTACAGTGCAATAATACGGGCAGAATCCAACCTTGGAGTTAGAAACTGCTTGATGCCAATGCAGAGGGGATGATGATGCAAAAGTCTCCCAATCCTCCTGCTCTCCCAGAGCTTTCTCAATCCCTCCACGGCAGCACGAGCAGAAATTTCTTTTGGACCAAGTCAGCAAAGGTGACTCATGGCAGATGCAGGAGGCCACGCTGCTGAGTCAGGCAAACGCCTCCATTTAAAAATAGCCCCTCCGTTACTGCCAAAGGAGGATGCGGAGGCCACGGACACAACGGACGGGAGGATCTTGGAGCAAAGGCACCTGTGGAGCGCGGCTATGGCTGCGTTTCTGCCTTGTCACGAAGGAGGAGAGACAGCACAAGCAGCACAAGATCCTCCTTTTCCTCTCCTGCTCTCCCCTTTTCCTCTCCTGCTCCTGCACAGCGCTGGCACCAGAAGGGATGGAGCCCTCCTCCTTCCCAGGATGATTACACGGGACATCTGCATCCATTTTAGCCTCTTGTCACCTACCCTCCAGGCTGCAAAGCAATCCAAGAGAGAACAGCGCTGCCCTGGGCTCTGCTTCTCGGGGAGCAGAGGGGAAAGAAAAACCGAAATGAATGCAGCCAATTCCCTCTATCCTTCTGAATCTGCCGCCAGTCTGAGACATCAGCGCAGAGAGGGAAAACAGCTCGGATCATTCCTATAAAAACAGCAGGCCAGACCTGCAGCAGAATTCAAAAAGCCCCATGCATTACCAGCAGACACATTCCAGCTAGCTGGAGTTTGTCAGATAAGGAGAGTGTTTGTGCTATCGGGTTTCCGCAGCTCCCTCCTGCCCAGGCAGGGCTCTCATTTTCCTCCGGCAACGTCTGTGCCACTCTCCCCAGCAGCAACGTGGGATGCAGGCACAGAGCAAAGACTGCAGCTATGGAAACAAAAGTGAGCTGAAACAAGCAGGACATTATGGAGATACCTCCAAAGGAAACCCGCTGCACTGGAGCAAACGACAGCAAGAAAAGCCGTGCCTAGAGCTTAAAACAAGATCATTCCGTGAAGCTCCAGCTGCGTCGCATTCTCACATCCGCATCCACTGCTTTCTCACCCATCGGTGTCCCAGGCCACGTGCGCCAAAAGGCCTCGTGTTAATAAACACAAGCTAAGCTCGATCCTAAACCTGCACAGATGGAGACGGGGCCTAACCCAAACGCTGCTACGGATGGGACGCGGATGGGACTCGGGACACCGCCGGACACCTACGTGTTGGACACCCCTATACACACACACGATCCTATAGACACTCTTATATACACGTCTCCATGTTTGATACCCCCAGGCACGCGCACAGCAGTTTTATACACGCATATATGTTTGATACGCCTATACATGCACACAATTTAATACACACGCATACATGTTTCATACCCCTGTGCATGCACCGAGCAATTTTATACACATATACATTTGATATGCCTATGCATGGACACAGCAATTTTATATATGCATAGGTTTGACACCCCTATACAGACACACAGCAAGTTTATATACACATACATGTTTGATACGCCTATACACACAGCAAGTTTATATACACATACATGTTTGCTGCCCCTATGCACACACACAATTTTATATACATGTAA